>CM031616.1:70021337-70108837 GCA_018398815.1 Conus ventricosus
CCTTTGGCCCCCCCACGATCGTTATCAAACAGTGTGACTAGCTGTATTCACTGATAAGTCAGGGGGAGCAACTGGGGTCAGTCATGTTCGAAAACTGCTATGCAGTCATGGTTTTGGCTATGTTGGGAACTACAGTCAGCGGGGTACGAACCGGAATTTTTCTCAGTCTTTACATGCAGATTGAATAGACATGTTTCGTCAAGAGTGGCACGACTCTATGTCTACGTACCCAGAATACTGTAATTATCATCCGGAGTTACTGAAAGCTGATTACATTGGGGACCTCACCAGCTTATGAACACAGACGAGCTTTATGTCTTTTGAGATGTAACAGACTGCCTTAATGGAATCTCCCAGTATGGCAAACCTAGTATAGACCCTTATGCAAACATGTGATACAAACAGTGTAGAAGATGTGTGTGTCATTTTTTATTCATTTGCTGTAAGTATAAAACAGTACGGAAGAGTACATCCACAGTTCTATAGCAGTACCCATCAGTTCTCAACTTAACGTACTCTGTTCAAAGTTAAAAACCCATTAGCTTTCAGAATTGCTCAATATATTTGCATCTGCTTGAATAAGGCGGCGGGCTTAAATCTTACCTCAGTTAAAAAGAAAAGGTTGTAATTTATTCGCCTTGTGCATTGTATATCTTCATGCATCTTTTTTGAACCCTTTTGAATTTTCTTTCTTTTGATCTCAACCTGTGAATGTCCTGACTTTGGAAAGGAACTTTTTCTTGTTTATGATGGGTCTAACGGCCTGTAAAAACTGAATAAACTATATTATTATTATTTTTATTATTATTATTTACACACACACACACACACACACACACACACACACACTCACTCATACACACACACTCATACACACACACACACACCAAAAACTAATTTATATATCTAATATATAAATGGCATTTATGTCTGTGTGTACGCTTTATGACTCAAAACGGCTCAACCGATTGTCATGAAATTTGGCAGGTACGTTCTGTTGTCACCCGAGGATGGTTTTGGGCTTATCTCTTAAAAAATAAAACCGTTTAAAAACCGTTAAAAAACTGTTTATAACGGTTTCAAAGACATCTTTTTCCTCTGCTTTTCTTCAAATAGCATTGTGGACATTGCACACGTACAGGACTACTTCTCTTAAATGAGAACCGTTATTTGGCAGTTAAAAAAACCGTTATTTATAACAGTTAAAAACCGTTAAAAACAACCTAACCCTATAAAAAGAAACTGTTTTAAAACCGATCTTCTTGAAATTTAGCATGGTACGTCTGTTGTGACCCAAGGATGGTTTGGGGCTAATCTCTAAAAATAATAAAACCGTTAAAAACCGTTAAAAATCGGTTATAACGGTTTCAAAGACATCTTTTTCCTCTGCTTTTCATCAAATGGCCGTTGTGACATTGCACAGCTACATCGAACCTAGAGGGACATCTCCGAGTAACATAGGGTCATTGGACAGTTTCTACGACAGTTATTTATGACCGTTAATTAAAAACCGTTAACAACACGTACCCCCTAAAAACGATCAAAAGTACAATCTTTTCTGATGTTGGCGGCAAAAGGAGTCGTCGGATCGCCACCAAACTTGGCATGAGTCTAGAGGGACATACTGTGGATAACATTGGGTCATTCGATAGTTTTTATGACCGTTATTTATCACCGTTAAAAAGCGTTATTTTCTAAATCTAGACCTTTCTTGATGAAATTTGGTATACTGGTGTAGTTTTAAATGCTGAACAATGATGTACAACTTACACGAACCGAAAACTTAAAATTGACCGTTACAAACCGTTATTATATAAATTTAGACCATTCTTGATGAAATTCGGTATACAGATGCAGTTTAACACGCTGAACAATGATATACAACTTACACGAACCGAAACTTAAAATTGACGTTAAAAACCGTTATTATATAAATTTAGACCGTTCCTGATGAAATTCGGTATACAGATGCCGTTTTACACGCTGAACAATCATATACAATTATACGAACGGAAACTTAAAAATTGACCGTTAAAAACCGTTATTATATAAATTTAGACCGTTCCTGATGAAATTCGGTATACAGATGCAGTTTTACACGTGAACAATGATATACAACTTACACGAACGGAAACTTAAAATTGGCGTTAAAAACCGTTAAGATCCGTTATGTTCTAAATTTAGACCTTTCTTGATGAAATTTGGTATACAGGTGCAGTTTAACACGCTGATCAATTGATAGGCAACTAATATGAACAGAAACTTAAAAATGACCGTTAAAAAACCGTTATTATATAAATTTAGACCGTTCCTAATGAAATTCGGTATACAGATGCAGTTTTACACGCTGAGCAATGATATACAACTTACACGAACGGAAACTTAAAATTGAGCGTTAAAAACCGTTAAGATCCGTTATTTTCTAAATTTAGACCTTTCGTGATGAAATTTGGTATACAGGTGCAGTTTTACACGCTGATCAATGATTAGACAACTAATATGAACAGAAACTTAAAATTGACCGTTAAAATCCGTTTAATTTCTCAATTTAGAGGTGGTAGTCTGCAGAGGATTTCAGAAATACACCGAAGTTATGATGCTCTGCAATACCTCTTATTTTTGTCTGTCAACAAGAGCCATGGTCAGACATTTTCATCCCGTGGGGCAGATCTGACCGTTCCGTGTTTTACAACATAGAATGTTCTACGTTGCAGCATCATGAACTGGAAGCGCAGAAACACTGACTATACTTGCGCCAAACAGGGAGACCAGAAATGTCAACCCAGAGGCCTCCAATAGACATAATAGATCGTGAAAATGCAATCTTTTCACAGAGTTGTCATGTTTGAGTTGGGTTTAACGTCCGTGCCCAAATCAGGATATGCAGGACGGGTGGTCCTTCACATTAGCCTGACACCTGCAGGGCCGGGTGGATATTGGGGTGAACTATGGTTATTTTAGCTGAAAAGATTCCACGTGAAAATTTCCAAGACCAAACCGGGTTCGAAACCACGACCTTTGGATCACGAGTCCAGCGCCTTATCCACTAGGTTATGGCGGCCCCTACACAGATGTCATTTTTGGAGCACTTCAATCGAGGAATTGAGAATGCATCGGTAAGTTCATTAAGAACAGGCATCCCTCTATCGACTGTGTATCGTATTACGAAAAAAAAATGTGAAGTAAAATTGATTGAGAGGCAAGAAGGGTCATAGAGCAGGGTGAGGACAGCTACCCCAAGTACAGGAGATGCGAGGAGTCTGATGGAGGACATACTGGGATGTGAAAGCTTGGGCAGAGAGAAATCATCGTCACCACCAGTGGGTTGTCCCATACACCTTACCTCCTACATTAGTTCAACTGCCACATCAATGTGGAAATATGCGAGCATATTAAAATCCATCAAGTACGTCCTGGAATATGTCAACAAGGGCACAGACCCAAGCCGTCTTCCAACTCCAAGCCACTCAGGCAGGTGAAGGAGCAGCTCAACAACCTCCAGTCGTTGATGAGATCCAAATGTACCAGAATGCTAAGTTGGCAGCATCGAGGCGACCTGGACACTCCTGGGATTTGACCTGCATGAGCGCCACCCCATGGTGCAGAGACCGCTGTCCATTTGGAGAATGGACAATGGGTCTACTTCAATCCACACAAGGCAGTGCAAAGAGCCCAGGCTCTCCCCAAAAGCAACCTTACCGCCATCTTTAGCCTATGCTCTCAAGACCCTACAGCACGAGAGCTGAAGTACGTGGAAGTCCCTGAGCACTTCACATGGATGTCCACTCAGAATATGTGGAAGAAACGACAAAGGGGCACTGCATCTGGCGATTGTACGCATCAGTCCTCGCCAGGGAGAGTGCTACTTCTTGAGGCTTCTACTCAACGTTATGAAAGGACCCCGTTCGTACGAGGAGCTGAAGATTGTCAACGGCTATGTCCCCAACATTTTTCGAGATGCTTGCAATGCTCTTGGACTCCTAGAAGATGACAGTCATCTACAACTTGCCCTGGAGGAAGCCTCCATCTCTCAGAGACCCGATTGCTGCGTGATTTCTGTATTATCCTGGTGGCTTGCAACCCAGTAACCCAGGCAACCTGTGGAACCTCTTCAGAGACCATCTTGCTGAAGTGTCCTCTTCCAAGTCCGAAGAGATGTCTATTATGAAGCGCAGTACACAGATGCCATCTACAACCAAGCTCTTACTGTGATCAGCACAAACTCTTCCTCTTGGGTGGACGTCTACAGAGGAGCATGGGATGCCAACAGTCACACAACATCAAACTGTGCCTCGAGAATACTACCGCGAGACCAATTACGACATGCTGCACTCCGGGCAGCAGCTGATGACCAGCTGAAGAAGCTGACAGCTGACCAGAGAAACGTGTGCGACAGCTTTATGACCATGGTTGAGCAGAGGCAGGATCCCACAGCAAGCAGCAACATAATGTTCCTTGATGCTCCATGGGGACAGGAAAGAACTTCATCCTGAATTTATCCTGAACAGGATCCGCTCCATGGGCAAAATAGTGCTAGCCACTGCTTCCGTGCAGTGGCATTGCCGCTACTCTTTTGCCGGTGGGCGGACCAGTACATAGCACTTTCAAGGTCCCTTTGGATGCCGACAAGCAAGAAAACGCCACCTGCTCTGTGAAGCGTGGGTCAACGTTGGCCAAAGTCATCAAAGAGGCTGCAACCGTCATATTGATGAAGCTCCCATGACCCACAAAGCTGTCCACGAGGCCATGGACTCTACGCTGCAGGACATCACCCAAGTGCACAGGCCAGTGGGAGGCATCTCAACGCTGTTCTGTGGGGACTTCAGGCAGATCCTCCCTGTCGTCCTCAATGGCACCAGATCCAACATTGTCAACACCTGTCTGAAGAAGTGGCGGAGCATGATTGTTAAACGTCTAACCACCAATATGAGAGCCCACCTGTCTGGAAACCCCCAGACAGCCAGCTTCGCCAAACTTCTGCTTGACATGGCAATGGTGCCATTGAGTCATGTTTTCCAGATACTTTATTGGTCCCACCAGCACTATGCCAGTTTTATGATAGCCAGGAGGATCTGATAGAAGCAGTCTACCGGATCTTCATGCTCACTGTGCAGACTCAGACTGGTTAGCGGAAAGGGCCATAATCTCCTCCCTGAACGAGACTGTCAACAGGCTGAACAGAAAATCGTAGCTGACTTCCCTGGAGAGGAAACTCTGTACGATCTGTTGACACGGCCAAGAATGATGATGAGGGAGTCCTTTATCCACAAGAACTCTGAACTCCATTGAGATTTCTGGACTTCCACCACATGAACTGTTGCTGAAATCTGGAGTCCCCATTATCATTCTCCGCTGACTGGACCGCCAAAGGTGATCAATGGCACCCGATTGTGTCTTCACCAGACTGCACAGGAACGTTGTAGAAGCGAAAATATCATGTGGCCCCACAAGGTGAACCGGTGCTGCTCCCCAGAATTCCTCTGGAACCCATGAACTCACCCTGCCATTCAGTTCTGACGGCTTCAGTTTCCATGAAACCAGCTTTCGCTTGACAATCATCAAGGCCAGGGTCAGACATTTTCATCCCTTGGGGTAGACCTGACCGTTCCGTGTTTTACAAAATGGAATATTCTACGTTGCAGCATCACGAACTGGAAACGCAGAGAAACCAGAAATGTTGTCTACCCAGAGGCCCTCCAATAGACATGAAATTAACATCGTGAAATGCAATCTTTTCACAGTTGTCATGTTTGAGTTGGATTTAACGTCCGTGCCCAAATCAAGGATATGCAGATGGCTGGTCCGTCACATTAGCCTGACACCTGCGGGGCCAGGGTGGACATCGGGGTGAAACTACGGTCATTTTAGCTGGAAACATTCCACGTGAAAATTTCCAAGACCAAGCCGGGATTCGAAACACGACCTTTGAATCATGAGTCAGCACCTTATCCACTAGGTTATGGCGCCCCCTACAGAGATGTCATTTTGGAGCACTTCAATCAAGGAATTGAGAATGCATCGGTAAGTTCACAAAGTTACAGGCATCCCTCTATGGACTGTGTATCGCATTACGAAAAAAATTCGTGAGGGAAAACAGATTAAGGCAAGAAGGGAGTGGGCGTCCGAAGAAACTGAATTAAGTAGATGGGAGGAGGCTGGGGCAATTGGTCCCAGCATGGGAAAAAACGAAACAAACCAAGCTGAATTTTATTGTATTGTCTTTTAAGTGGTGAGAGAGAGGGGTGGACAGATAATACAGATATACCCGAGCGAAGCCGGGTACACCGGCTAGTATATATATATATATATATATATATATATATATATATATGTGTGTGTGTGTGTGTGTGTGTGTGTGTGTGTGTGTGTGTGTGTGTGTGTGTCCTAGATATTACATGTGTATTCGTTTTAACAGTTGGTACAATAAATATTTTCAAAGTTCAATTACTTATGTTTCAGAAAATATTCATCGTTCACTGATATACTTCCATTCTGTCCATTGTAACATGTGTCTCACTTGTCGCATCTGATACAAAAAGACTGTTTGGAGGGAAAAAAAAGAAGGTATTCTAATCATTACACATGTACGTTGACAGATGGGTAACCTTGAATATTCTGCAGCATTGTTGGTGGCTGTTGTGCTGACACAGCAAAGACAGCTGTTGTTTCTAATGGCGCTAGAGTACATCGCGCCACACAAACTCGGTTTTGAAATCTGAAAGCTGTACGTGTTCGAGCATCGTATCTTAGTTCATCACTGATACTCTAGTTCTTTCCATGCACACGCGCATAAACACATAAAACTTATTGCGCACGCACTCTCTGTTTGTCTGTCTGTCTGCCAGCCAGCCAGCCTGCCTGCCTGCTGCCTGCCTGCCTGCCTGCCTGCCTGCCTGCCTGTCTGTCTGTCTGTCTGTCTGTCTGTCTGTCTGTCTCTCTCTCTCTCTCTCTCTCTCTCTCTCTCTCTCTCTCCTCTCTCACACACACCACACACATATGCACACACACACACACACACATATATGCACACACACACACACACACCACACACACACACACACACACACACACACACACACACACACACACACACACACACACACACAGAGAGAGAGGAGAAAAAGTCCGTGGACAGAAATCAGCCATTTCTGATGGGTATTAGTAAAATAATAAACATTCTGTCGATGCGATTTCAGAAATTTGCACAAAACTGGCATTACTTTACTGTGAATATTCTGTCTCAATTAACATAATAGTGTATCCATATTATGTCCGAAACGCACGTTTTAATTGCCCGTTAGAAATAATCATGTAAGAGGAGGAGTAGAGGATCACGAGCACTGACAGTACAAAGTTAGTGTAAGTTATATACGAGTGATTATGAAGCCAGATATGCAGCCACAAAATGATATTAATTTTACCAGAATCAGATAGGAGGCTTCTGCAGAACTGAACGTTTAAAAGGTACTAATAATACAGGTCTAAAAAGCATGTCAGTTTTTGTTTGGTCCAGAAGAGTGGTCAAAATTTAGCACATTCAGAAGTGGGCTAGCGCATACTTCTGTTGATAATTATTAGTGATGTTTTTCAGTTCAGCATACTATTGGACTAGTTATATGGGTTTTTCCTTCCTTTCAGGGCCGTGCACGACATGAAATAGTAACTTCAAAAAAGTCGTCATGATAAGAGTTGTGTCCTAGGGGAAAGGTTGCCTTTGCAGGCTAAGGGGAAGCACATGAAATTAGGCGCATTGATGAGCGTACAGTCTGGACCGCATGCTTTATTTCCATTTGCATTATTGTAGGACATGTGAAACTGAGACAGATGCCATAAAACCAAAACAGGGTGGGGTGATTTTGAGTCTTATTTAGCCTGGGCTAGCTCTTCACGGACAAGTTGTTCACCATGAACTTTGCAGTTGTACTCACAGACACAGACAGACGGACACACAACACACACACACACACACACAACACACCACACACACACACGCGCACGCGCTCGCATGCACGCACGCACGCACGCACGCACGCACGCACGCACGCACGCACGCACGCACGCACGCACACACACACACACACACACACACACACACACATCCTATCCTATTGCTTTCTTCTTTTTCAACTAATGGCGGTGGATTGGTGGGTGGAGGATTAGTCATATAGGTACGGTCAGAATGCGTGACGATTGGAGGCGGCAGATGTGGCGACAGGTCAGGACTGGACAAATTTAACGAAAAGAACATTAGTAAGACCACTAAAGGTATCTGTAGATTGTAAAATACATTTATGCTCGCATATCTGTGTGTGTGTGTGTGTGTGTGTGTGTGTGTGTGTGTGTGTGTGTGTAAATGTGGTGTGCACCCAAAATGTGGAATAATAATATTTGTTCATGACATCCCTCCCTTCTCTTCCCTCCAAACACCTCCAATCCACCGGCACACCTGCGAACGTTGAAAGTGGACACAAACAGAGCCATCACTTATTGAACGTTGAAAATTATCAGCAGATACAGTTACACGTACTGTACCGAAGGCTTAAAACTGAGCAGCAAAGAAACCAAGAACTTACCATCACGAACATCTGAAGAAAATGAATAGATGAAAAGAACACAAAATTCAACATTTCGAACACCGTAAGTTTGAAAATGAGCATGAAAACAGTGGCAACAGTGACCACACTGACTGTTGTGAAGGTGTATACAAAGCCACTTACCATACTGATATGTCTGTTCGTCTGGCAAAAGGTTGGTCCCTGTGTGCGCCTGTGTATCGGCAGTTTGGGAGGAGGAGGAGGAGGAGGAAATGGACGCGGAGGAAGTGTGACCGAGAGAGGACGATGACAACAAAGGCTGCTGAGACAGTTTGGAAGCGATATGTAACTGGTGTTCCTGTGAGGGAAACAGTATTTCATTCTGTGGGGAAGCCACCGTTCTTTTCCCCGCTAGCTGTCACCTTAACATCAGTGCGGGACTCGGACAGGAAGGCCTGCAGTAAGCGACTTGCTGGGGGTGCCGTCCTCTCCACCACATAGGAGGCAGCGTGTGAGGCAGACAGCGGCGAAGAGAAGACCGAGGGCACATCGACGATGAACATGAGACAGAGCAGGACCATGGTAGGTTTCGTCCACATCACTCCGTACGCGTCGCAATGCGCCGAACGGTCAGATTGGCAGCCTGCCGGACCCGTGTTTCCAGTTTTATAAGGCAGGTGGCAACTTTTTGTTGGGGAGCGCTGCCGAAGAAAAGCCCAGCTGTACTGGTTGTAGGGAAGGAGGGGAGGACGAAGGAGACAGAGAGATGAGGTCAGACGCGGAAAGAGCATGGTTATAGAAACGGGGGAGAAAGGGCAAAACGGCATGGGGCGAGTTGTATACACACAGCTGGCTGGAAGAGACAGCCAGCTTTGCAGTCAGTAGGGGCTATCTCCGCCGGTGTGGGTGGATGGGCGTGGATCAGTGCCCTTCGTCAACAGCCACAGAGTGGAACGCCCCCTCTCACTCTCGCTCTCTCTCTCTCTCCATCTCTCTGTGGCCGGTGTGTGTGTGTGTGTGTGTGGTGTGTGTGTGTGTGTGTGTGTGTGTGTTTTGTGTATTAACGTCTGCGTGCGCGTTTGCAGTTTCCACTCTACATTGTTAGGCTCCCCCACCCCACCCCAACCCCCACCTTTCCCGCTCTCTTTTCTTTTTCTTTTTTTCTTTTTTTTTGGCGCTTCTGCTTTGACTAGCTCGATCATCTCCCTCTTCGCTGTCCACCCACCAGTTAAAGTGATTTCACTTGCTGTCTGCTAGTACTATGAAGTAAGATTTAACTGTACTTGTTAGTATTATTGTTGCATAAAGAAGTACCCGAGGAGTCGTCCTTTTATTTGACCAGTCATTTTCTCACAACTAGACACAAGTGAGGGGGAGGCGGAGGAAGAGGGGGGGGGGGGGGGGGGGGTGACAGACAGCAGGTCAAGACAACAGCTGAAACGGCTTTTCTTGAAAACGTTGCTTCCGTTCAAAATGATTATTTGGGATTGCAGTTATGCAGGGAGAATGAATTTCCCAGCAGTGAGTTAGTAAATATGCGTACTAGCCATTGATAAAGTCAGACTGAATGTGAGACATGCAGTATGCAGTTGGAACGTTTGAGCGTGTGTGCGTGCGTGCTGTGTGTGTGTGTGTGTGTGTGTGTGTGTGTGTGTGTGTGTGCGTGTGTGTGTGTGTGTGTGTGTGGTGTGTGTGTGTGTGTGTGTGCGTGCGTGCGTGCGTGCGTGCGCGTGCGTGCGTGCGTGCGTGCGTGCGTGCGTGCGTGGGTGCGTGCGGTGTGTGTGTGTGTGTGTGTGTGTGTGTGTGTGTGTGTGGGCGCGCACACGCGCGCGTGTTCTCCAGTAGGCGTATAGAGTTTTAATAAGATTTTACCCAAAGCTAGTATTGAAATTTTCATCTGTAAATTTCAAAATGAAAACTGACCATGTACAGTACTGATCTGGAGACTCTCCATTTCTGTTTGTCTACAGGGAACTGTTAATCTCACTTTCAGATGCATTCCTTTCCCGTTCTCAGCATTACGCGCCATCACGGTTTGTCCTCTCGATGACCACACCAACAATGAGTGCATACTATGTCTAGCTTAAAAAAAACCAAACGTAATAAAATGCTTCTCCGTCTCGAGGAAAACTGTTATTTCCCCCAAGGCCGAGAGAGATACAAATATACAAAAGTGTAAGCTGACGCTTATTTCATGTATTGAATTAGTCCAGAACAGATGAGCGATGTTTCGACTTCACCAGACGTCACAAACTGCAGACATGACACACAAAGCAGAATTGTCAAGATCGCAGCCGGCAGGAGAATGACAGTGCACAAAAGAGGAGTGGGCGGTCCACGTCACGAACCACAAACACAACAAGCTCACAAACAATCCAAGATCACGGGCGGCTGGACAACGACAAGATATGAAAGAGGAGCGGGCAATGACACATCACGAACTACACACATAAAAACTGCACAAAGCAGTATTCCCAGAATCACGGCCAGCTGGAGAATGAAACGTGTTTTTAGGAAAACAGGGTATGGGCAAATCTACGTCTTAAACTACAGAATAGAAAATGCACAGAGCGATCTCCCCAACATCGCAGCAGGACAATGACAAAGTTGGGTTTTTTTTATTTGAAAGTGTGGCAAGTCCACGCCACAAACTAGAGAAATTAAAAAACAAAACCAAAAAAAAACCCACCGCACAAAGCAGTAGTCCCCAGATAGCAGCCAGCAGGACAATGACCACCTATTAACAGAGAAGTGGCCAAGTCCACGTCACACACCACAGACAATGAAAACAATGCACAAAACAGTGATCACCAGATCGCAGCCAGCGTGAAAGAAAACGATGACACAAACGGTGATTATAGGAAAATCAGTTCTAACGACTGGTTTCTTTTTCCCAACAAAAGCAGGCTTTTAAAAAAAAGGGATTAGTTATTTCCCTGGGAAAAAATCCAACAGATATCATCATTGTATTATTGAAGGATATACAAACGTTTTTCATCGGGAAGACGGAGAAAGTGCAATGAGCTTAAGTAAGTAGCTGACGTATTTGTACCTTGTCCGGTGATGTGCCAGCAGTCGAAGTGAACGAAAATGTTTAATTAAACGCCACAGTTCTAATGCTCGGCGAGAACTCGACTGCGTTTGTGGCCGTTTTCCTCTTGGGGAGTAATTTATGACCACGACACTACTCTCTCTCTCTCTCTCTCTCTCTCTCTCTCTCTCTCTCTGTCTCTCTCTCTCTCTCTCTCTCTCTCTCTATCTCTCTCTCTCTCTCTCTCTCTCTCTCTGTGAAACACACACACACGCACGCACGCGCGCACACAGAGACCCCATTCAGCACATAAAGATATGCTCTTCTACTTTGGGTCAAATGGGATTTAACATGCGTGTTAGGTAATGCACGAGTTGATATGTGGGACCGTTGGTTTAATTCTCATCCGAAGGACTTGAATGGAGTTCGGGTCTGCCCAGATGTTAGCTTTTTGATAAAATCCTCCAACCTGGTCAGGTTTAGTAGGGCACTGACACCATGACCACACTACGCTGCTTTCCCTTTCAGCCTCGGTGCCGGCAGTCCATGGAAAGCTATTCGTATCAGGTCGTCGCGAGGCGACCCACCATAGGGAACACTAAAATGATGCCGAGTCACTCAGTCGTGTTCAGTGGTGCCTGTTGTGATCCGATATATCTTGGACATCATCAAAAAGTCTCCTGCTGACGACAATTGGACAGTCGTGGAGTCAGCGTCAGGTCTCTTGCTGACGACAGTTGGAGCCAGCGTCAGGTCTCCTGCTGATGAAGTTGGACAGTCGTGGAGCCAGCGTCAAGTCCCTGCTGACGACCATTGGACAGTCGTGGAGCAGCGTCAAGTCTCCTGCTGACGATCATTGGACAGTCGTGGAGCCAGCGTCAAGTCTCCTGCTGACGACCATTGGACAGTCGTGGAGCAGCGTCAAGTCTCCTGCTGACGACCATTGGACAGTCATGGAGCCAGCGTCAAGTCTCCTGCTGACGACCATTGGACAGTCGTGGAGCCAGCGTCAATCTCCTGCTGACGACCATTGGACAGTCGTGGAGCAGCGTCAAGTCTCCTGCTGATGACAGTTGGACAGTCGTGGAGCAGCGTCAAGTCTCCTGCTGATGACAGTTGGACAGTCGTGGAGTCAGCGTCAAGTCTCTTGCTGACGACAGTTGGAGCCAGGTCAAGTCTCCTGCTGATGACAGTTGGACAGTCGTGGGCCAGCGTCAAAGTCTCCTGCTGATGACAGTTGGACAGTCGTGGAGCCAGCGTCAAGTCTCCTGTGACGACCATTGGACAGTCGTGGAGCCAGCGTCAGGTCTCCTGCTGACGACCATTGGAATCAGCGTCAAGTCTTCTGCTGACGACAGTTGGAATCAGCGTCGAGTCTCCTACTGATGACGACAATTGGACAGTCGTGGAGCCAGCGTCAAGTCTTCTGCTGACGACAGTTGGAGCCAGCGTCAAGTCTTCTGCTGACGACAGTTGGAGCCAGCGTCAAGTCTCCTGCTGATGACAGTTGGAGCCAGCGTCAAGTCTCCTGCTGATGACAGTTGGAGCCAGCGTCAAGTCTCCTGCTGACGACAGTTGGAGCCAGCGTCAAGTCTCTGCTGACGACAGTTGGAGCCAGCGTCAAGTCTCCTGCTGACGACAGTTGGAGCCAGCGTCAAGTCTCCTGCTGACGACAATTGGAGCCAGCGTCAAGTCTTCTGCTGACGACAGTTGGAGCAGCGTCAAGTCTCCTGCTGACGACAATTTGACAGTCGTGGAGCCAGCGTCAGCGAGAGCTCTCCTTCGGAGAGCGTCACCATATTAGTTGAATATCAGTCTTCATGAACTTGCCTGCCGCGACAACTGTCATGATCTGACGTGGCGGGTAAATCAAACCTGCGGTCAGTGCGAGAATAGGACACCAAGGTCAACGGATTTTGAGACTTAAAAAAATAAAAACGAAAAGAGCATGATGAAGATGTTGCTGTGGATCAGCCGCTGTGGTGCTCACGCGCCATGCTCTTATAAAGAGTCCTCATCCCCCTTTTTTTTTGTTAAAATAGACAACAGTAGAAATAACATCTTTATTTGTGAAATAAATGAATTTGAAAGCAAATTCAAAGCAAGGAATCAATGTATAATCTGTGCATTTACAAACACAATACAAAGCACAAAACGATGATTATAGGAAAAAAAAAACCTGGCTGCTTAATTTTTTCTTATTCAGTATGTTTTTATTTTGCCTTTTCTTTCATTACATCTCATTCAGACTTAGATCTGTGTTCGAAATTGAAAATACAGGTTGGGGGAGGGGGGGGGGGGGGGGGGGCGTGAGATAGACGAGTGACAGCCTGATGGATGAACAGACAAAACCGTAGTGTGCGCGCACTCGCACACACACGCGCGCGCGCTTGCACGCACGCACGCACGCGCGCGCGCGCGCGCGCGCACACACACACACACCAACACACACACACACACACACACACACCACACACACACACACACACACACACACATCAGAGAGAGAGAGAGAGAGAGACAGACAGACAGACTGACAGACAGACAGACAGACAGACAGAGAGAGAGAGAGAGGGAGAATAAAAAGGTAGTAGCATTGGGAGGGGTGGGAGAGTGAGGAGGGGGTTATAGATGGTGGCTATTCTTGCTAGTTCATCATAATCATTAAAACAAATCAAGATCCACAGTTACGGTACCATAAGGTGGAACTTGATTAAAAATCTTCTCAGAGAAATGGATGGAAAGAATGGGTCGATCCAGTTTTCATGCGTATGTGGACTATGTGATGATATGCGCTACGTGCACTCGTGTTTCTTGTTTTGCTAAGATAATCATTGTAGGCTGAATTGCGTCGGCGTGCGAAATTCTTTCCATGCTGACCTATTACTTGCTTTTGTATGATTCCTGTGTTTGGCAAAAAATATGTCAATAGCAACACACACACACACACACACACACACACACACACACACACACACACACACACACACACACACACACACACACACACACACAGCGCACGCGCAGCAGATACAACTGTGCGGAAATTAATTTATCTGGGTAACTTGTTCATCCAGTGTTCAAAACACGACAGTTCGAAATAAGCTGTTCGTTTTCTTGACGCAAGTGTTTGGTCTCTGTATGCTATTTTGTTCGCGAATTCGGATATACATTCATGCTGGTGTGATTCGCATGTATTGTAGCATAAAAAACAAAAGAAACAAATTTTGCATTCTTCTTCAGTGCGGAGGGAGATGGCTAAGAGAGACAAGACAAGACAAGACAAGACAAAATTCTTTATTTACGAGGATAATAGATAAGCACTGATGTGCTTTTTTACATCCAGTCCTCGCCCTGAGTAGGGTCAACAATATAAAATAAAAGGTAACAAAGGAAGCATGCAAAAGTGACTAGAACTACAATACAATACAGGATTTAAAAATATAAAAAAGAGAGAGAGAGAGAGAGAGAGAGAGAGAGGAGAGAGAGAGAGAGAGAGAGAGAGAGAGAGACGCAGGAGCGAAGGGAGTGCGGGGTAAGTCTGCAGAGAGAGAGAGAGAGAGAGAGAGAGAGGGTGGGGGAGAAAGAGGCGAGAGTGGGTGCGATAAGAGAGCACGTTTAGAACAATCTGACAATCAAAACATTCCAAGGAGATACAAGACAATCGATTTTGATGCACCGGGGGAGGGGGGGGGGGGGGGGGTAGAAATAAAGCACAAATGGAGGTGGGAAATGCATAATGAAGCCCAGTCGCCACGGGTAGGAGGGGATGTCATATGGATAATAAATCAAGTCATTCCAGCAGAACCGTGAGAGAGAGAGAGAGAGAGAGAGAGAGAGAGAGAGAGAGAAGGACAGAGCAGAGAGAGAGAGAGAGAGAGAGAGAGAGAGAGTCACATAAGAATACAAGCATATCGACAGAATGACAAGAGGGCAGGAGGTAGTAGGAAACACACACACACACACACACACACACACACACACACACACACACACACACACACACACACACACACACATGTACTCATATAAGACATACTTACTAAACAAAATAACATACAGTGCATTTCAAGTACAAAAACACTTTCTAATAGTCAGGTACATACATAAGGCAAAGAGGGTGGTGGTGATTGGTGGTGGATTTATGGCGGAGTATGCAAGTACTGGCACATAAGATGGTTGAAATAATGGTGTTTGAAGGTTGATATGCATTGGCGTTTGTTTGGTTGATTCAGGAGCGAGTTTCATTGACAGGAACTGAATATGTTAAACTGGATTTAAATAAGTCAATTCTAGGAACAGGGACATGAAGTTTGGGTAGAGTCCTTGAGGAAGTTATTGAGAATCTATGAACTAATGTTGAGGGTGCCTTCCCAGACACAATCTTGTGCATTATGATCCCTTTGTTGTATTCTAATCTCAGACTTAATGGGAGAACTTGAATCTTTTTATAGTTCGAGTCCAGAAGACTACTGCTTTTTAGGAGGACTAATTTGAGTGCTCGCTTGTGTAGCTTAACAATGGTTTGAGAGTGTTAGCGCTAGCACAGTCCCATAGAGTAGATCCATAGTCTATGTATGATTGAATATGAGACTGGAAAAAGAGCTTGCGTGAATGCAGGTCGAGGAAGCGTTTGATTTTGGAGAGTTGATAAACTTTCTGTGAAACTTTTTTGCATAGTGAGGTTATGTGAGCTTGCCAACTCATATTGTTATCAATTGTTATTCCTAGCACTTTGAGGCATGTAACCTGTTCAACGGGCTCATTTTTAAGATATACAGGAGGAAACTTAAGAGTGAGATTTTGTCTTTTTGCCTGGTTGTGATAAGCATGGATTTAGTTTTTTGAGGGTGAAGCGACATGTGATTTAGTTCAGTCCATTTGACGAGGTCATTCGCACTTTCTTGTAAAGTGTGTGCAAGAACAGTAACATCAGAATGATTTGTATGTATTGTTGTATCATCAGCAAAGAGTTCACAGGTGGATGTGATATGGAGAGGTAAATCATTGATGTAAATTGTGAACAGTAAGGGACCCAGGATAGAGCCTTGTGGGACACCATAGGAAAGTGTTTGAAATGAAGAGAAAGTTGTATTAATTTTTACACATTGTTGCCTATTTGTAAGATATGAGTGAAAAAGCGTAAGTGTTTTGTGGATAAGCCATACAATTTTAGTTTTCTAAGTAGAAGGTTATGGTCTATCACATCGAATGCTTTTTTGAAATCAATAAATAGGACACCACAATATCTGTGTTGTTAATGCTATTTAGCCAGTCATCAACCAGGATGATTAGGGCTGAGTGGCATGAATGGTTGTGTCGAAACCCGGACTGTCTTGATGAAGCAAGTGGTATGTATTAAGGTGTGTATTGTGTGCTTGTTTATGTGTTTTTCCAAAGGTTTGGAAATAGTGGAAAATGATTGAGATTGGTCTGTAGTTTGCAGGGTCTGAGCTGTCACCTGCTTTGTAGATAGTAATGACTTTCGCTTTTTTGAAACATCGGGTAAATGATTTTTGTCGATGCATAAATTGAAGACGTATGTTAACGTGTCTGTAATTGCTGGAGCTGATAGTTTGAGGATTTTGCCGTCTATGCCATCCACCCGCAGGTACCTGTCTGTTTTAGGTGCGTTAGGTAGTGATAAACTTCAAAAATGTTATTGGTGGAATGTCAAGTTCAGACTTGATGTTTTTATTTTGGCAATATTGTTTCAGTTTTTGTAGGTCGTTTGATCTGGTATGAATCTGTCGTGACAATTTTTATTGGCAATAGTGCAAAGTGGGTGTTCAGCTGCTCGACAGAGATGTCTTTAATTATAGTTGATTTTGAAGAAGATTGATTGTTTGTAAGCTCGTTAATAGCTCTCCATACCAATTTGGGTTCTGGTTCGAGGATATTAGTTCTCGATAGTATTTTGTTTTTTCTCTGCGCTTCTGTGAATTTATTGCATTTCTCAGTTTCCTAGATTCCTCTTCATAGCCATGTTGTTTAAGCATATCTCTAAGGTAGCCTGCCTCCTTTCTCTGCGCTTCTGTGAATTTATTGCATTCTCAGTTTCCTAGATTCCTCTTCATAGCCATGTTGTTTAAGCATATCTCTAAGGTAGCCTGCCTCCTGTAACTCTTTAGTGTACCATGCCGGTTTAGGATCATGTCGTACTCTAATCGTTTTTAGAGGGGCGTGTTTATCATATATTTCAGTAAATGTTTTGATCCAAAATTCTACTGCAAGATCTGGATTAGTTATGTTGAAAACTGAAGAGGAGATTTGAGTTAAGCAAATCATGTAGAAAGGCTTGGTTGTTAAAGCTTGTAAAGCAACGGTAGGTCATTGTTTTGTGTCCCGTGTTGGGAATTTTTACTCCTTGTTTGGACCATGTGACACAAACTGGATAATGATCACTACAGTTTAGAACAGGGGCACAGATTTCTGTTATGTTAGTTTTATCTGAAACATAAATATGGTCGATAAGTGTCTTGGAGTTTGGTGTGACTCTCGTGGAGATTCAATGAGCTGATGCAGATTGAATAGACTGAATGCTTGCGTCGATTGTTTTTGTACTTTCAGAAGGTCTATGTTAAAGTCTCCAAGTAAAATGATTTCCTTGGATTCAAGCGAGACTGCATCCATCATTGTAATTAATTTGTCGACCCAGTTTACTCATTCGGATGGGTTCCTGTAGTAGAATCCAACCAAAATAGAAGGGTTTCTTTTCAGCTTAAAGGTCTACTTTAGAGGTTTTCGATAATTGGTCAGCTTATGCAGAAATATGAAATGTTTGATAAATTGGTAAAATAAACATCCGATTCGCTCCCGATCACACGAAATCGATCCGCGAAAGTGGGCATTTTCACCTGTAATCAAGAAAACGGGAGGTAATCAACTAAATCTTGGCATGGCTTAACTGCTCTTGGATGTGACGTCACATGATGGACAGCGACGGCGATAGAAAGCGATTCTGATGGTTCTTGCGCATCTTGTTCGGTATTTAATTTATCATGTAAAAGCAGTGACTATGATTGCGACAGCCAGTGTGACTCTGGGGATGTTTCTGCAAGGCCTGTACCTTATCAGTTTGAACGCTAAGTTCTTTTTACCACGTCAGTTCAGTTCCAGCTGGACGCCCGAACACAGCATTCCGAAGGCGTACGGACTTTACCGAAGTCGGCTACCGACTGACTTCTTGATGCGATCACGCGTGGACGGCGAGCGGAGATTCTCCTTCTTCAAGCCTTAACGTGTTCATTCAATTTAACAAGTGTGATCTGTCCATAGATAAGAACAGAATAAACGTGCGACTATCGTACTCATCTGTACGAGCTTACCACTCCACCTTCAAAGTATACACGCACAATGCAGACGAAGTTTTTGATCCACTCGAACGCGCTCGGCAATTGTCGGAATAGCTCGTTTCCGCGGTCCAGCTGGAACTGACGTGGTAGAAGAACTTTAGCTGCCCGGCATGGTTGCACGAACCGAATCCACTTCTTTCGAGTATCTGGATCAGATGGAAATGTGTGCAAAGAATATCCGTCTCCTGCTGAGCGGCTGCACTCGCCTACAGCACAATATCTGCCACCCCCTCGTGACTTTTTAGGCTGTAGGGGTTCGCAACTCGTGTTGATTTCACTTGGCGTTGGCTTGTTGTGTAGGTCGCGGCTGACGGTCAGTCCATCAAGTGACGTCACGGTTTTCGGTCTACCGCGCGGGGTTTGAACAGGTGTGCAAAAGTCGTTTTTTATCTATTAAATTCTTTCGGCGATTTTATTTAAAAAATGAATACCATACCGTAGTTATATGACATGTTAGACCTGTTTTTAACAAATTATCAAAAATCTCTAAAGTAGACCTTTAACTTCTATCCAAACACATTCCACACCGTTACTTTCTAGGTGTGGAAGTCGTTTGAAGCTAAGGTTTCGTTGATATAGATAAGAAGACCCGTCTCTTTCGCAAGTGAAGGATCTTTCCGGATTGTGTTGTGTCCTGGAATAGTTACATCATTGTTGCTAATGTGTGCAGCTAATCTGGATTCTGAGAGTCCTAAGATATGGAAGGTTTACCATGATTCCAAATCAGTGTTGAAATATCTGATATCTTGTTAACTGCATGTTGGATATTAAGGTGACAGATTCGGAGTCCTTCTTTGCATGGCCATGCAGATTGGTTCTTGCTCATTTCTAGTTGTGTACTGATGTGATGATAAAAGGAGATGACGATTTTGCACGTTAATTGACGTTAAGATTTGTATAATCAAGGAACACAATAAAATTACATAAAAGGGAGAGAAAACGGGGCTGGTTTACACACCGTAACAATCTTAGTAAACCAGAAGCGTATGAGAAGCCACAAAAACAAACAACAACAACAACAAAAACCCCACCAAATGCAAAAAAAAAAAAAGAAAAAAAAAGAAAAAAAAGTGTCTTCACAGTATATGCCCTATTGGCTCCTCGGCCAGATGATATACTTATGGATACACCTTTCTGAAATGAAAATATACACTCCCTCACAAAGGAAGCACTTCCAAAGCAGAATTGAAGTAAAGCAGAATTGAAGTTAAGGGGGCAGAATATGAGGAGAGAAAAAGGTAACTGAAACTTAAGACAAAAAAGCAAAGAACCAACAACTCAAAATGAAAATAAGTGGGGGGAAAAAAGCCACACACACTAAAACACAAGTCACGTAGCCGCACTTGTAAGCTTAACTACGAGCTGGCAATGCACAAGATTGCCTTGCTCACAGTAAAACAGCAGTTTTTTTTTGCAGAAGTTGGCTCCTGCAGAGGCTTTGTTCAGTCTCTTTTCTGTACGCGACACAGTCTTGAAGTTTAGAAGTCTATTTATAATATACGATGTTTAAGTCCACTTCAGTTATCATAGAATCAGCACTGCCGGCACAGGGTGAAAGTTACACACACCACACACACACACACACACACACACACACACACACACACACACACACACACACACACACACTTCGTGTAGGATGTGAAGAAAAGCATATGACATATATGAAATAATAGGCAAGGTCTAGTACGGGGGAAGCATGGAGTGCTGGGGAGGTACGAAGAATGGCCAATACCACGGATGATGTGGAGGAGACAGGGTCCGTGGGAGGTAACTGAAGGGTGGAGGAGTAGCAGGGGCGGGGAGGGACAGATCTATTGAACCATGGAGGCGGGGGAAAAGCACACTCGAGCGGCGCACATAGCGGACAGTCACTTTGGTTGGCTGGGAGATGGGTGACTGGACCCGTGCTGTTGTCACTGCCCGTACACACATCTGGCCGCGCGGGGTCTTGGAGGGGCTTGCTGGAGGGGGGAGGGTGCAATATGGACAGATGCTGTGTCAATAGTTTTGGTGTTATTTGGGGCAGCAGAGCGAGAGGCTGGCTGAACAATCTTGTGGTCACTCTGTGTACGCACCAGTGAGCTGGATGGTCTTAAAGGGCTTCCTGGAGGGGGGAGGGGGGGAGACAAATGAGAAGTGCGTAAACGGGACGGAAGGTTTGGGAATTCTGAGAGGGTGGATGGGGGAGGGAGGAGAGGAGATCTGGGACGTCGTGCGCTGTTGGTAGCATGAGACGTGTGGCGTGTAGGGGTGGAGGAGGGCCTGTCGTCTAGGGGGGAAGAGGTTTTGTGTCACACGTTCCACTCCCTTCCTGCTGGGTTGTGTAGAGTTGTGGTACAACGCCAGTCTCGGGGCACCGCGCTGGGTGGTGAAGGTGGCACAATGGCTGATGAATTTAATCCCCATTGCTGAACAGGCCTCCTGAAGGTGGTCGTTGCTGGGGCGGATGATGGTGTTCAGAGGGTGCCGCCCTCTTGCCGGGATAATTGCAGAGGCCTGAAGTTGGGCTTTGGGGAAGACTCGGTGGCACTGCACAATGAGCTCTCGCCACTGCTGCGTTGATATTGCACCAGCTGGCTGTGATGCTAAGAGCTCGCTGCAGTCACCAGCCCCCACATGGAAGGTAGCCTGCATCACGGTGTGGGTGGGTGTCTGCTTTGTAAGCCACCGAGTCAGGCTGGGGACCGTCAGATTGTCGGCACACTCCAACTGAGCGCTGGCCCTAGGGATGTTAATACCTCTTAGGGTGCAGTCACTCAGCAGTATTGTAGAGTCTGTCTATCAATGGAAACCTTTTGAAGAGGGTGGGGAGGGACACATTGGGGAGATAATTTTTCAGGGAGAGGCGTCCTCTCACAAACGGGAAGTGGTTGGATATGTGAGTTAGAGGATTTCCCACATTGTGGGGGTGGGTTGTCCTGTACTTTGTCACTGTGAGTTGTGTTGGTAGGGCTGAATGGGGGTGGTGCATCCTGTATACAGTGTGCAGTGAGAGAAGGTGGGGTGTTTTGTGTCTGGGGAGGATGGAGAGATTGCTTTTGTTGGGTGGCGGAGGAGTTTGAATGTGATTTACATTTAGATTTTTTATTGGTTGTTATGGTTTTGCGAGAGGATGATTTGTCATTGTCAGATGAAGACATGTGAGTAAGTTGTGTAGATAGAGCGTCGAGTTCTATTTTGAAGGTCTGTCTGGTTTCCTGTAGTGTTGATCTGAGGGCAGAGATTTCGTCACGCAGGGACTGAGTGATCCTAAGGAATTCTTCCTTAGGCACCAGTCGTCATGACTACAGCTACAATCTGTGGGACTGTTGTCATCAGTGTTGGTGTCAGTCCCTTTCACTGAGCCGTCACAATTGTCTGTGTCGTTTGACGTTGTCATTGTGGTTTTGTTGTCAGTTGTCGCACAGGTTTTGCTCAATGGGCCATTTGCCTCTAGTGTCTTGTCAAAGTCAGCTGCTGGGTGCTTGTCGTCATCCCTAGTGTCAGTCTCTGGTGTTGATGTGCTGTCTTCAGAATGATTGTCAGTGTTATCTGCTAGGGTTACACCGTTTGTCGTGCAAGTGAAAGGGGTTGTAATGTTTGTAATGTCTACTGCTGATGTAATGTCATGAAAGGGAAAAGGGATGGAGCTGATGTCGTTTTCTGTCCCAAGGATGGATGGTGATCCAGGGCGAATGACTAAACGGTCATGGGGGAAGGTAGACAAAGGGTGGTCGTGGTGTGTGGGATGGACAAGGATGGATGGTGATCCAGGGCGAATGACTAAACGGTCATGGGGGAAGGTAGACAAAGGGTGGTCGTGGTGTGTGGGATGGACAAGGATGGATGGTGATCCAGGGCGAATGACTAAACGGTCATGAGGGGAAGGTAGACAAAGGGTGGTCGTGGTGTGTGGGATGGACAAGGATGGATGGTGATCCAGGGCGAATGACTAAACGGTCATGGGGGGAAGGTAGACAAAGGGTGGTCGTGGTGTGTGGGATGGACAAGGATGGATGGTGATCCTGGGCGAATGACTAAACGGTCATGGGGGGAAGGTAGACAAAGGGTGGTCGTGGTGTGTGGGATGGACAAGGATGGATGGTGATCCAGGGCGAGTGACTAAACGGTCATGGGGGGAAGGTAGACAAAGGGTGGTCGTGGTGTGTGGGATGGACAAGGGGAAACACAACACAGGCCTTGGAAGAATTGCAGGGCGTGGAGACGGTGGAGAACAATCTTGCTACTTCCGAAGGGGGGCGGCTCACATTTCAGCTCTACTGGGTGCTGTGTAGGAGCGGTGAGAGCTGCACAGCGCTTCTGCCGGTGTTCGCTACACACTGTAGCGACAGGGAGTGGTGCGGAGACTGATCTACACACTGTAGCGACAGGGAGTGGTGCGGAGACTGATCTACACACTGTAGCGACAGGGAGTGGTGCGGAGACTGATCTACACACTGTAGCGACAGGGAGTGGTGCGGAGACTGATCTACACACTGTAGCGACAGGGAGTGGTGCGGAGACTGATCTACACACTGTAGCGACAGGGAGTGGTGCAGAGACTGATCTACACACTGTAGCGACAGGGAGTGCTGCGGAGACTGATCTACACACTGTAGCGACAGGGAGTGCTGCGGAGACTGATCGGTCGTGTGTTGATGCTGGCGCCGCGGTCAGCGTGTGTACAATGGCACGCAGTATTCTGAACTCCTCATTGACCCAGTCTTGGCAGGCCCGGCCCTGAACAAGGATTTTGTTGGTTGTGTAATAAATGTGGATCTTGAGAAGTTTTTTTGTTTGGGTGTGATCTGAGTCGTAATTCAAGTGTTTACTGGAATAGGTCTGGTGGTAGTCATAGTGCAGTTAGTGGGTAAACTAATGTTGTGAATTTTGTGGTCTGATGCGTAGTCAGTCCATGAGCTGTTGATGCCGGTTGGTTTGTAAGCACCAACGTATCTATGAAACAATGTGTATCTCCATTGTGGCATTGAGTGTGAAAGTGTGTCAAATGTTTTCTGTATGGGGTCCATAGTGTGAGTGATTACGCTCGAGAAAATGTTCCCCGAGCGTCGCTCCTTTGTCCTGGGTCATGGATCGCGTGATGGGACCCATGACTGCAACTGTACCCAGTTGCGCGGCAATTGGCTGAAGGGGAAACTAGGGCATGATGGCGGCTTGCTTCACATCACGCTACACGTGGGACACAATACACAATCCACGTGAATCGTTGAATGCACACACAATCACATCACACACTGACTTGAAGAAGTTAGAAATGCAAGTATACTGTCAACATACCGTCATATTTACCTTGTTTGCCACATTAACTTTCAATAACTTTGTTGTAAACCACTGGATCTGTAAAACACGTCCGCACTCGTCGGAAACCGGAAGAGAGAGAGAGAGCGAGAGAGAGAGAGAGAGAGAGTGAGAGAGAGAGAGAGATGAGAGAGAGAGAGAGAGAGAGGGTTTAACAAATTACAATTAAAATGAAATAAAAGTTAAAGGTTAAAACCTCTCGTCCAAATGGCTACAGAGGCACCAAAAAAAAAAAAAAAACCTGCCCCAAAAGGGTGCACCGTGTCTGGGGAAAACCACCCCAAAAATTCGTGGGGCAAGACAGGGCTTTAAATGGCGGAATTTTTGTGGCCTTACCTTCCCGGGAAACGCTTGGGTTCCCTTTTTCCTGCTGGGGGGGGGGAAAAGGGTCCAAGCCATGGGTTGCCTACCCCACCCCCCCAACTTGGAACTCACGACCACCGCTCAGCACCGGCCGCTCTGTTTCCTGGACCCCGGCTTCTGAAGAAAGTGAAAAAGGGAACCCCCACCCCCTATTAGGATGTCCGGGGGGGGGGGGTTCTTTTGAAAATAGGGACAGGGGGGCGGGGCGGGGAAAAATTTTCCCTACATCGGGGGGGAAGGGGGGAGGGGGGGGTGTTGCTGGATTGAGGTCAGGAAAAGAACTCCACTTTTAGAAAGATATACCAATTATGGTGTATTTCGGCCTCCAGTTTGTGCCCTCAACCTGATAAGGGTTCAAGGGCCCAAAAAATTTAAAAAAAAAAAAAAGGTAGTCATTCCAAAGTTTTTTGAATTTGCTTAAAATTTTGTTGGGACTAGTAAAGGGCTAGTCAAATACCGGTAAAAAACCTGGCAACAGTGGGCTTTGCAACCCCCATCCTCCTTCCTGGCCCTTCCCAAATTTTCCCATACATTTTTTTTTCAAGAAATAAATTAAAAATTTAAAGACAAACGACAAACATTTTGATCGTGAAATTTTTTCTATTCCTTGGGAAAACAAAAAGGGGATGTTGAGGGGAAAATTTTTAAAAGCCTGTAAAGGGGGTTTAAATGAAACGGTAAGGGGAGATTTTTAATTTTCAATTGTATCGGGCCCCCCCGTTTTTTGGGGAAAATTTTTATGCAAGTATATCTTTTTTTTTTTCCCTCTCTTTGTTTACCATTACGTCCTCCCTCCTCTGTCTCCTCTCCCCCGTGCGGTATCCACTAAGATTGGGGCCTTTGCGGGGAGCCCCATTTTTTTTGGCCCTTTCTAAAAAAGTTTTTTTTTACACTTTAATTTTCTTCCCCCCTTTGGGGAAAACCCCAGTGATCTTTTGATATAATTAAAATCTTCACCAAAATTTTTCCCCTTTTTTTCCCTTTTTTGGGCTTTTGCTAGGTTTTTCTTTAAAAACCTAAAAAAAATGTATTTCATAATTTTCCTTGGGTTTGTTGGGGGCTTTTTGGTTCATTGTGGCCCGTTAGCCCCCCTTTTTCTCCACAAAATCATGTTTTTTTTTTTTTTTCTTTTTAAAATTTGGGAGGGCATGTTTGGTGATTTGGGGGGGCCATTTTAAATTTTTGGCGACCGGGTACTGAAAGTGAACCCCGGCGGGGGGGGCCCAGTAGCTGCCCCATTGGGGGAAATTTTTGGTTTCGAATATTTTTTCTTCTTTTTGGGGTGGGGTTTTAAATTAAAAAGGTGGGTATTGTGCGTTTTTCAAAAGGTTTGTAAAGAATAACACTAAAGGGCAGGCCACGGGGTGGCCTGATCTTATCCCCCCTAATTTGGCAACAAAAGGAAAACGGGTTGTACATTTCATTGAGGAACCCTTTTTTTCCCCTTTGGGCTGGGGGGGGACACCCCCTGAACGACCTGGGGGGTCGGCGGGGTTTTTGGGGATAAAACTGAAGCGGGAAGGTGAGGGAGACGGGGGGATATTACCGGGGCTCTCTGAACTGCACGACAAAGTGGAATGGGTAAGAAAAAAAACCAGAAAGAAAAAAAATGGAAACAAACCATCACATGAGGGACAACAAAAAGGACGATTAGGGATGATGATGAGGAAAAATCCCAAAGACGACGAGGGGACGACGTTTAGAAAAATCATAAAAAAAAACACAACAGTGACGACAACAACAAAGAAAAATTTATCAGGATAAACGACGAGGGCAATGATGAAAAAGAAAATAACAACGCAAAGGACGGCAAAAAACCCGATAAAACAAAAGATAAAGAGGATGACGACGACCCGACGATGAAACAATAATAGTAATAATAATAATAATAATAAAACTGAAGGTAAAAAAAAAAAATGATAATGAAATAATTATTAAAAAATCATCATTACTTCATCATCATAAACTTTCACATCATCAAAAACTCATCATCATCATCAGGGGTGGCTATGTAAATCAAAATTTAAAACAAATTTAAAGGTTAAAAGGGCCTTTCACAGTCAAAAAAACCCAAGCAACAAAGGGAAAGATTTTTAACACACCAACAACACACACACACACACCAACACACAACACACACACACAAGCACACACACCACACACCCAGGGGGGGGGGAGAGAGGGAGAAACAGAAAGGGGCCCCATCACCGACCGAACAGGTACCCCAAGCAATTCCAACTTGAAAAACACACACCCCCCCCCCCCCCCCCCCCCCGCTAAATTTTAGAAACCTGTTTTGGATCCCCGGGGCAGAGGCTCAAAAAATTTTTTTCACACGGTCAGCCCTTTATTTCTTTCAGTTTTTTGGGTTGGGCCCAGGATTTCCTTTTCCCTTTTTACCTTTGGGGCCCTTCACAATTTGGGGTTTTGGGAGTATGTCGGATTTGGGGGGGGCTTTTTTTTTCCCCCGTGGGGGATGGTTGACAATGCACCCAGAATGAATTTTTTTTCAGGTCTAGGAGATCCCAAAAGGAAAAAAAAAAAAAACTAACAAAAAGGCCAGGCCGGTTCTGCTGATGTGAAATAAACCAGGGGGATGCAAGTCGACTTTTAGACGGGGGAAAATGAAATTTTGGGCCTTTTCCCCCAAATACAAAAGGGCGAGGGCCCCCCTTATTTGCTAGTAAAGGGTTTAAGTATTTAAAATTTCTTAACGTCGGCACGACATCCTTTCCCCCCACCTCCCGCCTCCTTTCCCCCCGCTTCATTGGGCCATCCCCCCCCCCCCACCCCCCCCCCCCTTTCCCCCCCACATTTTTCCTTCTCTGCTAATAAGTATTTAACTCTTTGGCCTCGGGGGGGAAGAATTTTTTGCTCACTTGTTTTTTTCCTTCCCCATTTTTTTTTGGGCCAAACCCAAAAGTTTGCCGCACACAAAACAAACACACACAACCCCCCACACCCCACACACACACACACACACCCACACAAACACACACACACACACACACCCCACACAAATACTAACCCCTAACACCAAAAACACACAAAAGGGAGAGAGAGAGAGAGGGGAGCGAGGGGGGGAAGAAAAGGAAAGGAGAGAGAGAGAAAGAGAAAAGCAAAGAGAGAGAGAAAAAAAAAAAAAAAAGGAAAGGAAAACCCCCCCCCCCCCCCAAGACTCAAATGTTTTTTTCAAAAGGCCATACCCCCCTTAAAAAGGGGGTTATTTTAAAATTTTAAGCCCGCACAGAGTTTTGGGTCTTTTAAATTTTGGGATAAACATTTTCCTCCTTGTAAAGGGCCTTTAAATAAATAAATTCTAACTTTTTAAAACGGTACTTAAATTTGGGTTTAATGCCATTAACAATTGAAACTTGAACAAAACAAGGATATTTTCAAATATTTTTTGGGGGGGGGTTTGAATTGTTCCTAAAAATCTCAAAAAAACTTTGGGGAAACCAGCACAAAAGGGAACTTCGTCCCCTTTTGCATTTGGGAAAACAATGGCAGATCAGTTTTCTTTCGCTTTGGCGGTCTAACGAAAGTAAGGGATTTAACCATATCAGAAAACACCAATCAAAATCTAGTCGGGAAAGTGTTTAAAAAATGCTTGTCTATTTTTATTGACATGTAAACGGGGAAAAAAGCGTAATTGACTAACTTCGGTATAATTAAAAATCTCTCCTTTTTTGTAGGTGCGGGGTTCCAATTTTGCCAACTGCAAAAATTTAAAACTTTTTTGGGGAAAAACCTTTCATAAAAACATTCATATCACCAACATTTTGGGTTGAGCCCAAGAAAAAACCCAAATCCATATTCACATAGTTTTTCTTTTCTAACATTTGTTACCCCATTTTTCTTACCCTATTGCCCCAATTCAAAACAGCATTCATACGTTTTGGGGGCGGGGGGGGTCCCCCTGTGTTCTTCCCATCGGTAATTTTTAAAACCAATTTTCCGAATACATTTTAAAAAAGGGAATTCAAATGAAGGCGGATCCCCTTAGCCGGTTCACCAAATCCCCAAATCTTTTGGGGTTCGGCAACGACACCCCAAAAATTTTTCTTTAGAGCAAACAAAGGGGATTTTTTCGCAAAAAAACAACAGCGCATCCAACCCCCAAATTTTTCCACTCCATATTGCCCCATCGGCGGGAAAAAAACCCTTTTTAAGGGGGAAACAGGGTAAAAACAATTTGGGGAAAAGGCTTTTTTGGGTTTAATAAAAATTCGTTGGGGGGGAATGAACAAACCAAAGGCTTTTTTGGGTTTCCCCAAAAATTTTTTAAAAAAGGTATAGACCAAATTTTTCCGGGTGGGAAAAAATCCCCCCCAAAACTATTTTACCTTTTTTAACAAAGAAATTAGATCCAAAATTTTTTAATTATTTTTCCTTGGCTGCCGGGGAAAGACCCGCCCTTTAAAATACAAAGTAAAATTTTTTTCTTTAGAAAATTGAATTTGGTTCCCGGGAATGTTTAATTTTTAATTAATTTTTAAAAATCCAAAAAAACGGGCTCAAACCCAAGCCCGGGGGTTTTTTTTCACTAAAACCAGAAGAAAATTTAAAATTGTTATAAAAAGTTTCCCCGGGGGCCCTTTCCAAAAATATAAACTTTTTAAAATTTAAATAACTTTAGAATAAACCAAAACAAAAGGGGCCACAAAATGCCCTTTTAACCCCAAAATACAGTTTAAATAATTTTAAATGCCCCATTCCAAATAAGGGTTTAAACAAAAATTTTTCCTTAACATTTTTCCCGGGCCCATAAATAACCAGTTTTAAGGCAAAGGGGCCACAATATATTTCGTCGAATAAAGGGGTTTGGGGGGGGGTTTTTTCAAGGGGAAATAAAACATCCGGGGGGTTGGGGGTTCCGTTTTTGTGGGGGGGGGGTTTAGGGGGGATAAAGGGGGGGGGGGTGGGTTTTATAACCCTTTTGTTTGTGGGGGGGGGTGGGGGGGGGGGGGTTGGGGGGGGGGGGCCAGGCCCCTGTCCTCGGCCTTTTCCGCATAGCGTAGGCTTTCCATCCTTCCATTCTTTGATTTTTCCACCCAAAACATTTTTGGCTTGTCGTCCCCCGGGGTTGGGGGCCCCTTCCAGCGTCCCCTTAGGACGGGTTTGGGGGGGGTTTGGGGGGGGTTGGGTAGGGGGAAGGGGGGGCCCAAAAACCCCGACAGCCCTCTTCTTACGGGTTGCCAAGGGGGGTTTTTTGGGGGCCGGGCCAAGGGATTTTTTTTTTGGGCTCCTCAAAAGGGGGCCCTTTTTGGGCTTCCCTTCGGCCAAGAGACCCCGAGCAAGCCCTGAAGCATTTAGTTGAAAAATTTTTCGGGATTTTTTTTTGGGGGTCTCGCTGTGGGGGGGCCCAGTTTTTCGCACCATACAGCGGGATGGACAGCACCGGGGACTTGACACTTCCCTTTGGGGGAAAACGGATCTCCCTGCTTTTTCCAGATTTTGTTTAGCTTTGGGATTTTGCGGGGGGCTGTTGCATGGGGGGGGCAGTTGGTTTTGGGGGGATGTCTTTTTGTGGAGCAAAACCGTTTTGGGGGAAAGGGGCCCCAAAGGGAAATTTTGAAAGGGCCCATTCTTTAAAAGCTGTTTTCCGTTCAGGGAGATTTCGGGCTTTGGGTGTTGTTGTGCTGTTAAACCGGGAAAATTTTGCTTTTTTCTGTCTCACTTCCATTCAATGCACCTGCCCTTTCTTCCAGTCTCTTGCGGGTCTTGTATTCTTCTTTTGCTGCCCCCCCATCAGGTCGATGTCATTTTGCAAACCCCCCTAAAGTTTTGAGGGTTTCTTCCTCCGATGGAGACAGTGGAGGGGAAGTCATAAAAGGGTTTTTTCCCCACGCATAAATTTTTTCCAAAAAAAGGATTGAACAGTAACGGGAGATAGCAGGCACCTTTGGAGGGACCCCAAACGGGGGTTTTGGAAGTAGTCCCCAAACGGGTTTGGGTTGAGGAGGACTGCGCTGCGGGGGTGTTTAAAACGGGCGCCTGGATTTTTTGGGGACGAGACCCCCCTAGGGCCAAATTTTTCGGAGCACCTGCCAAAAACCCTTTGGGCCCCAAAACCCCCCTGTCAAACGCTTGGCCAAAGTAAAGGGGAATTTGGGGGAAACGGGTCTCCTGGTTTTGCGGGGGGGTTTCCCCCCCTCATACCGGGCAGGGAAGACTGTTCTACTGGCGGTCCCCTTTCCCCTAAATTCCAGCTTTTCTTCCGCCAAGTTTTTTTTCCCCCTCTTTTTTCGTCATTCAAGATGCCCCGAGCATGATTTTAAACGGGTGGGGCTAATAACTTTTTTTCTGAAAGTTCGGCTTGGGGGGTAGTTTTTCCCTGTTTGGGGCAGGGGATGATGAGTGTTGAGCCCTTTTCTGTGGGCCACTGTTTTGGTCCCAGATCTTCTGACAAATCGTGTTACTAAGGACCAATTCCCTTTCCCCCTCCATTTTTTGAGCACCGGCGGAATTTTGTCTGCTCCGGGTGATTTCCCCCCCGAAGGCTGCCGTTGGCTTCTTCCATTTCTTCTCTTAAATCACTGGAGTGGGGGGGAAACCCTTGATGGTGTTGAGCCCCCCCCTCAACAGACTGTCGCGCGGGTATGGGAAATTTTTAAATTTTCTTGGCAGTACTTTTCCATCTTTTTCAAAACAGGGGAGCTTCTGTCACACTCGCCGGGGGTACCTCGATGACTGACGACTTTTTTTTGGCTGCGTTTTGGGGTGGGGGTTTTTTCCCAGTGTGGTAAAGGGCATGTTTGCGGGTTTTCCCTTTTCCATACCTTTCCAAATTTTCTCGCACGGATTAGGGATCCTTTTGGTTCGGGGGTTTCAATCATTTCCTTCTTTAAAAGGTGGGTTTTTTTCGATACGGTGCGGTTTGGGGTTAAAGGGGCCGGGTTTTTTTCGTATTTTTCGTGACTTTTTTTTGGTCGCAGAGGAAAAGGAAAGGGCGTTTGAGATCCAGGCTTGGGGGGTTTTCTTCCTCTGTCCCCCAAGTCCCACCCCCCTCTTTTTTCGCAGACGGCCTCATTGAAGCTTTTTTGTGGGGTCGTTGATGTCAGGGGCCAGGAGGGTTAGTGCCCGCCCAACCGCCCCCCGAGGGAAGGACACAAGAGGGGAAAAGTGGCGAAGAGTCCCCTACATGAAAAAGGCGTAGCTTTTTATCGACCAAAGAAATCACGGGGGCACTTTACTGCACACCTTTAACAGCAAATCATCAGCAAAACGTGTGTCGCCCAAAACCCAAAAAACAACAACCCTCAAAAATACAGGGGTAGCTCCCCCAAATACCAGGGCCACGAAGATCAGCGTGGAAGAATTTCTACGAGGGAAATGAAACACCACCAAAAAAACCCCCAAAAAAGGACATCATCATAGTTTTAGGGGGGCTTACAACGCCAAAGTCGGCCCGATGCCACAAAAACGGGGGGGGAAAAAAGTGGGTCAATACGGCACAAGGGGGGGGAAAAAAAAACCCCCCCCTTAAAAGACAGGGGGCTTTTGCCTTTTTGGGGGTTTGGGCCCCCCCCCCAACGGCTCAAAAAATTTCCCCAAAACCCTTTAACCCCCCCCAAACTTCAAGAAGACAACCGGCATCCCCCGAACAGAAAACCATAACCAATCGACCCTTTTTCCTCCCCCGGGGGGATCCGCGGCGCTTCCAAAAACAAGGGATCAAAAGCAAAGACAGGGGCAAAACCCCCCCGGGGCTGATATAGGGAGCGACCACGATCCGTGGGGCCACAAAGAAATCAAATTGAAGGAAAAAATACCAAGCGCCAGCCCCCCAACCCCAAATTTGGAAACCCGGAGAAGTTAAAAAACCCAAAAATTGAAGAGGCATTCCGCAAAGCTTCCCGGGGGGGGGTTCGCGGCACTCAACCTCCTGGGCAAAGACATATAGAAATAGTTGTTTTGGGTTAAACCAGCTTGATATTCCCATAAAAGGGTTTTTTCGTCCAAACCCACTCTTGCAGGCTCCCTGTTAATAACACACTGAAAAATTTTTCTTCCACATTACATAACGAATTCCTCGTAATTATTTCCCGGGTTGTTTTCATCGCCCCTTTTTTATATAAGGGGAAAACCCCTATAATTCTGACCAACATTTAGGAATAACCCCTTTTTCAAAAAAAAGGGGTTGGAAAAAAATTAAACCCAAAAAAACTAAAAACACTTTTTTTCTGGCAAGCAGTTTTTATCCTTTTCAAACCCAAAAATCCCGCGGGGGCCGGCAGCTTTAAAGAGGTTTACTTTTCTCAAAGCCATTAAAATTTCTTCTCTGGAAAAACGGGCGATTTTGGGGGTTTGGGGGGGCATAATCGTTGTCATTTTTGGTAACGGGCACCGACCAATTTTCATTTTGGGGGGGGGATCAAATTTTCCTTCCAGGGAGATTTTTCTGAAATGGGGGGAACCACTTTCTGGAAAAAATATCATTCCAGGTTGTTTTTTCGTTTTTCCTTTAAATTTTTTTTTGGGGAAAAAAAAGATCCCAAAAAACCCTTTTTGGGTTTTACAGACGGGGAAATAACCCCCCAACAGAGGGTCATTTAACGTTTCCTTTCCTTCTCTTTAAGAGGTTTTTTTTAAAATCCCTTTCCCGGCCTTACAGTAGGACCTACGAGAAGGTGTGGTCAAAGAACCCGGGAAATTTTTCAAAAAATTTCGAGCCTTTTTTTTTGTTAACTCGGCATTTTGGTATCCAAACCAGTCCTCTTCCTTTTTCAGGTTTTGCCGAAAAGTAAACGGGTTTTTCCCTCTCTTCCGGGGCCTTTTTTTTCACACAACAATTAAAAAAATCAATCCTTTGCACATTAATATCAATCAGATTTAAAGGCCCCCCTTTCATACCTCTTGCATTCATTAAAAAAATCGCATTTTAAAAAAAATCAACAGGGTCGTCATTCCAGAAAAATTTTTTCCAAAACGTACAGCGGGCCCTTTTTTTCTTTTTGGACATTCTTGTCATGACATGAACGGGGAGGGTTTTAGTTCCACAAGGGATAATCAGACCAATTTTCTCCCCGATACACACATCTCCAACAAACCCAAACAGAAATGGAAAACATGTCAAAGGACTTTAAAAAAAATCGTTAAAAGCTGCTAACCATTTTCCCCATAGGGTTTGTAGCGACCTGAAGGTCGCCCTTTTACAAAAAGCCGTTTAAAAGGGACAGTTTTTAAAAGGGGAATACACAGATTTAGAAGTTGTTTTTCCCCTAATTATTTTGGCACATACTTCAGAGTTTCCAGGGCCCGGGCCACTTTTATGTTGAACATCATACCCCCGATTTGTTTTTCCTTTAAAAACAAAGGAAAATTTGGGAAAAATCTGGGTATTTAGGGCACCGCCCAAAAACACATACATTTTAAACTTTTTTAAAAAAATAAGGGAATCACACCCAAAAATTCTTCAAGCAAAGAAAAATCCATTTTTCCCTTTTCAAAAAAGAAAAGTAAAATGGAGAGCCCCCTGGAAAGGGAAAATATCGCCCCACATACTTAAAAGGTTTTATTTTGCCAAGTAAGGATTTAACAATAAAAAAGGGATAAAACAAATCCCATGGGAAACCTCCACCCCCACTTTTAAAAAAGGGACGATATTTTTCACCAGGGACACCACCACCCGGGAAAGCCTTCCCGTCCGTGAAATTAAAGCAGGTTTTTAGGACACAATTTTTATCCAGCAAACATAGGCGAATGAAAAAACCCTCAACAAATGTTTTCAACAAAACAACGAAACAAAAATAGAAAAATATGAAATAAAAAACGTTTTTTATTCATTTTCGAAAGTAATTTCCCTTTAAAACCCATGAAGGGGAAAGAAATTTGATTTTAGTTTTTTATGAAAGTCAAAAAGGGGACACAATCTTTATTTCCAGGAGGATGGACAATTTTTCCGAAAAAACCCCCAACGGCGTGTTGGGCATATTTCAACTGCCCGGGGGGGGCCCATTTTCCCCCCAGAGGGCAAAACACAATTTTATTCCCCCTTCACGTGCTGACGGAGGGTTTAACACAGGGGTTTGGGACAGTCGGGGTGATTCTGAGGGGGCCTTTTCGGAGTGCGGACACAGGGTATTTAAATTAAAGGACCGGCCAATTCCCTTTTCCATTCAACGAAAAACTGTCCCCCAACCCAAAAGTTAAACGCTGCCCGGGCGACGGGGGGGGAGGAGTTGGGAAAATCATGGGGGGGGGCGGGTTGGGCCCATTCCCCACTTTTTTGAGATGGGGGGGTCAACCTTTTTCCTCACATCCCCGCACTTTTTTGGGGGGAAGTCCCCAAACCAAAAAATAATTTCTGCCTTTCAGGGTTTTCGCTTTTTACTTCAGGAAAAACCACCTTCTGTTTGTAGAAGAACACACCCCTTTCGATCCCCTGGGGAGTCCTGCCGGGTTTGGGTTTGGGCGATGAACCCCTTTAAATTCGTGTCCGGGGAACAACTCCAAATTTTTCTGTAGGGGAAGGGGCTTCAAGGGGGGTTTTTTCAAGGCCCGGGGTCCCCCACTTTCGCCGAGGGAATCCAAAAAAACAGAGGGGGGGGGGGTTTCCTTGGGGTCTCCCCTCGAGATCAAACATTTTGGGGGAAAGTCCCTCAATTTTCTCGTCGGGGCCAGGGTTTTTTTGCGGCAGGCTGCTACTTGCCCCGGGGATTCCCCCAGTTTTCCCCCTCATGATAAGTACTTCCCCCGCAGGGGGGGCAGATCTTGGGGTTTGCCCCCTCACGGGGGCGTCAAACCTTTTTCCCTCCCCTGGATTTTAAATTTCACATTAAAGGCGGGGGGGAAGCGAAAGGTTTTTCCCTGGAAAACCCGAGGGTCCGGCTAGGGATTTGGGCCCGTCTCTCCCCGGGTGGGTCTACGACCTGTTCCTCCTCCGCGGGCCATCGGGGCGGGCCCCACTCTGGCGGGGGTGGGGTTTTGGGGCCCGGGGTTTGGCTCAAAGCTCCAACTGGGGGGAAAAAAACCCCCCAAAAAAATTTCAGAGGAGCAGGCCAAAAATCGCACCCGGGGGGGCCGGGGCGGGCCTTTAAATTTATCATTTCCCACCCGCATAAAAAAGTTTTTTTGCCTCGCCCCGTTTGAAAAAAAAATCACGGGGAAAACTAAGAGAAACTGCCCCCATATCGGCCCCCGAAAATCCGTAAAGTTTCCCAAAGGGATAGTTTTTTTCACCCAAGTACTTGACCCCAAACTGAGATGTAGGGGCCCCTATACCATCAAAATAGCCTTATAATTTCCCGGGGGGCATTGGGGTTGGACTTCGCGTACCAAACACCAACTCACATCCCCCGGGGAAAAGAGAGAGAGAGAGAGAGAGAGAGAGAGAACATAGCATTTTTTATCACTTGGGGGTTTTTCCTATAGTTTGTTGCTTTCTTTCGTTTTTCTCGGGAGGTTCTTTTTTGTAAAATTTCCGGGCATCAGCTGACTCGGGAAAAAGAAAAGCCTTTATTTGGTGCCAAAAACCCCCATGTCATCTACTGACTTGGGGATGTGAAAACCTTTTATTTTGGGGGGCAAACCTTTGGGGGGGCATCAGCTGACTTGGGCATTTAAAAGGGCCCTTTATTTGGGGCACACCCACTGTCACTAGTTGACTTGGGGATGTGAAAAGCCTTTAATTTTGGGGCAAACCTCGAAATGTCATCTGTTACCGGGGATAAGAAAAGCGGGGGTCTGGCCACACCACAGTTTTTCATTTAGCTGACCGGGCACAGAGAAATATGGGCTCCCCCTTTATGGGACGGGTCCGCCTAAAAACCCTCGGGCGGCTCACTAAGGAAAACCCGGGGGCACAGGGCCCGAATTCTGGCGGGGGCCATTTTTGGGGTTTGCTTTTAGCGGAGCTGCGGGAGACTGTCTTCTTCTCCAGAAAAATCTTTCCCGTTCTGTGGAATTTTTTCAGTCATCCACCCAAACCCTTTCTTTCCGAGGCTGGTGTGTGTGTTGTGTGTGGGTGTGGTTGTGTGTGTGTTGGGTGTGTGTGTGTGTATGTAAAGCGCTCACGTGGTATCGTTATGGAAAGGTGGCGGGGGGGGGTGGAGGGGGGGGCTGTGCGTGCTAGATGCCTGCAAGGGGCTGGGGAGGGAGGTCAACGTTTTCGCTGGTTTTGAGTTGGGAAAATTTGGGGGGGAAAGGGGTTTAAAAAAGGACACTTCCTGGTGGCTGACTGTCTACCTCCTGTTGACAGGCTGGCTGTAACGTTCCTCACACTTCCTGGTGGCTGACTGTCTACCTCCTGTTGACAGGCTGGCTGTACGTTCCTCACACTTCCTGGTGGCTGACTGTCTACCTCCTGTTGACAGGCTGGCTGTACGTTCCTCACACTTCCTGGTGGCTGACTGTCTGCCTCCTGTTGACAGGCTGGCTGTACGTTCCTCACACTCCTGGTGGCTGACTGTCTACCTCCTGTTGACAGGCTGGCTGTACGTTCCTCACACTTCCTGGCGGCTGGACTGTCTACCTCCTGTTGACAGGCTGGCTGTACGTTCCTCACACTTCCGGGTGGCTGACTGTCTACCTCCTGTGACAGGCTGGCTGTACGTTCCTCACACTTCCTGGTGGCTGACTGTCTACCTCCTGTTTAAAGGCTGGCTGTACGTTCCTCACACTTCCTGGTGGCTCACTGTCTACCTCCTGTTTACAGGCTGGCTGTACGTTCCTCACACTTCGCTGCTGATAGTGCCAGACTCTCAGTTCTGAAGCACCACACGGTGGTTTGTTGCTCATGAAAAAGCTCCGTGCAGTCAGAGGCTCCGTGCAGTCAAAGGCTCCGTGCAGTCAGAGGCTCCGTGCAGTCAGAGGCCTCGTGCAGTCAGAGGCTCCTTGCAGTCAGAGGGCCGTGTTTGCTGAACACCGGATCGACCACAAGCTAGCGGACGTGGTAACCTAGTTGGAAGGGCATAGCAGCCAACTGAACAAGTTTCCTCTTGCGCGTTCCTATCCCAGTTTCTGCCACCTCAGTGGTATTGCACCCACGACGCTCACTCCAACACCCCAGTCCATAGCCACCGCCCGCCCCATCCTTCGCAATCCCGGCACCGGCAATCCACAGGGAGGAGTCAAAGTCAGGTCGGCAAGAAGTAACCCACCGGAGGAGACACTGCACTGCTGTCGAGTCACTTCGGTGGTTCAGTGGTGCCTGTTCTGATCTAACACACGCAGAACACCACCTACTAAGCCCCCTACTGACGACAATAATTGCTTAGTCAGCGTGAGTGAGGTCTCCTCCGGATGGCGCCTCCACGTCCGTCCAGCGACAGTCCCCATGAACTTGCCGACACTGGTAACCCGACGGAATCAAACCAAGGCCATGGACGTTGAGAAGACATCAAACTGAGATCACCATGAGAGCAGGGCATTAAGGTTCACAGAACTTCAGACTTTATTTTTTAATGCTGATCGAAGGGATGAGGATGGATAAGATGATGCTACGGATTTCCATTCGGTCTGAGACTGCATGACAGGGCTGTCATTTCATTTATGCCCGTCGCTCCCGGTGGAGCATAGGCCATCAACGACTCTTCGCCATCGCACTCTGTTCTGGCTGTTCTGGTCATTCCAGTCCAGTTTGTCCCTTGTTGTTTCACACTCCGCCTCAGTGTCTCGTCTCCAGCTGTTGCGAGGCCGGCCTACTCTTTCTCTTTCCCTGCGGGTTCCAGGTCAGGGCTTGGCGTGTGGTGCTGGATGCTGGCTTCCTGAGGGTGTGTCCGATCCAGCCCACTTCCTTCGCAGTATCTGCTTGGCCACTGGTTCCTGTCCCGCACGCTCCCACAGATCTTCGTTTCGGACCTTGTCCTGCCATCGGATTTTGTAGATGCGCCTCAGACAGGTGTTGAAGAATGTCTGAATCTTTTGTTGCATCGTCTGTGTTGTTCGCCACGTCTCGCATCCGTAGAGCAGAACTGATTTCACATTGGAGTTGAAGATGCGGCGTTTGGTTCTTATGCTGATTCCTCCAGATGCCCAGATGTTCTTGAGCATGACGAAAGCTGCTCTTGCCTTGCCGATTCTGGCTGTGACGTCTCGGTCCGTGCCTCCCTGTTGGTCAACCACGCTTCCCAGGTAGACGAAAGACTCCACCTCCCTGATGGGCTCTCCATCGACTGTGACTGGTGTGTTGGCAGTGTGTTGATTTTCATCAGCTCGGTCTTCTTCCTGTTAATCTGAGCCCTGTCCGGCTGATGTGGTCTCCAAGCGAGTGGTCTTGTCCTGCATCTGGCTGTGGCTGTGTGACAGGAGCGCCAGGTCGTCAGCGAAGTCAAGGTCGTCGAGCTGCGTCCAGAGTGTCCACTGTATACCGTTGTTTATGCCTGTTGTAGTGGTCTTCATGATCCAGTCAATGACCAGGAGGAAGAGGAACGCGACAGCAGGCATCCCTGCCGAACTCCGGTCTTCACCTCGAAACTTCGGACAGGTGGCCGGCGTGGGCAATCCTGCAGTTCATGTCCCTGGTAGGTGCACCGGATGAGGGAGATGATCTTCTCGGGGACCCGTAATGCCTCAGCAGCTTCCACAGCATCTCCTCTGTCCACACTGTCGAAAAGCCTTCTCATAATCTATGAAGTTGATGTAAAGGGGGGAGTTCCACTCCAGCGACTGCTCCACGATGATGCGCAGGCTGGGCGATCTGGTCGGCACATGATTTGTTCTGCCGGAAGCCTGCCTGCTGGTCTCGGAGCTTGGGTCGACGGCCTCTTTCATTCTCTCCAGTAGAACCCTGTTGAGAACCTTGCCTGGCGTTGACAGGAGCATGATCCCTCGGTAGTTGCTGCAGTCCCTGAGGTCTCCTTTCTTCGGCAGCTTGATGACGATTCCTTCTTTCCACTGAGCCGGTACCTCCTCCTTCTCCCAGATCTTGCTGAAGAGGCTGTATAGCATGTTGACAGCTGTCTCTATGTCTGCTTTGATGGCTTCTGCTGGTATCTCGTCCCGGCCCTGCAGCCTTCCCATTTTTCAGAGTCATGATGGCCTTCTTGATCTCTGCCTTTGAGGGTTTGTCACAGCTGATGGGCAGGTCAGTCTCTGCAGGTGGGATGTCTGGTGGTGCGTCAGGGGCGGGGTGGTTCAGCAGCTCCCTGAAGTGTTCTGCCCATCGTTTCAGCTGTTCCTCGGTTGTTGTCAGTGGGTTCCGTTCTTGTCCTTCACTGGCTTGTCTGTCTGCTGGAACTTACCCGTCAGCTTCTGGTCACCAGTACAGGTCCTTCAGATTCCCCTGTCCGGCTGCTGCCTCTGCTGGCTGGCCAGGTCGTCAAAGTAGTCCTCTTGTCCTTCTTGATGCTCTTCTTTACTTCTCCGTTCGCTGCTGTGTGCTCTTCCTGTGCCTTTGCCCTAGCTGCTCTTGTTCGGCTCGTGTTCAGTGTAGCTTTCTTCTCTCTCCTTGTTTCCAACTTGTGGGATGGTGTCGGCAGAGATCCATTCTTTGTGCTGGGCCTTCTTCTTGCCAAGGATCTCTTCACATGTGTCATGCCAGAGCTTCTTGCAGTGTTCCCACTGTGTCTCGATGTCCGTCTCACTGTCTTCTATCAGCTCTTGTAGCGGCTGGAACCTGTTGGAAAGGCTGATCTGGAATGCTGCTTGTGTGTCCTGTTCCGGAGCAGTCCGACATTGTACCTTGTACGTGTGTTGTTGGTGTTGGTGAATCTCTTGAGGCGAAGTCTCACTGTTGTTAAAAGAAGGTGGTGGTCTGATGACACATCAGCACCTCTCATCACTCGTACATCCCGCCATGATCTCCTGAATTGCGGCTAATGCAGATGTGGTCAATCTGGTTCTCCGTGACATGGTTCGGGGATCTCCATGTGGCCTTGTGGATGCGCTTGTGTGGGAAGATGCTTCCTCCTATCACCAGCTGGTTCAGGGCGCACAGTCTGCAAAACGCTCACCATTCTCGTTCATCTGTCCCAGTCCATGTGTCCCCATGATGTCCTCGTAGCCTGTGTTGTCCCTTCCGATCTTGGCGTTAAAATCTCCCATCAGTATGGTTATGTCCTTTGCTCCTCTTTTGTCTATCACTGTCTGTAGTTGCTGGTAGAAGTCATCTTTCTTCTCTTCTTCCGCATCATTGGTGGAGCATAGCACTGGATGATGTTCAGCTCTGATGTCATTCTTCTTCGTGGTAAACTTGGCTGTGATGATGCGGGAGTTGACAGTTCCATCCGATGAGTGCCCCTGTGCCTCCGGTGCCAGCATCAGGGCCACACCCTCAGTGTGGGGGCTCCATCCTCTGTGTGTCCTGAGTACAGCAGCTGTTCTCCAGATGAAAGTCTCAGCTGTCCTGATTGTAGCCACCTTGTCTCACTCAGTCCTAGCACTCCGATCTTGTAGTTTTTCCATGACAGGGCTGTACTCTACACTTACTTTCATAATATATCCCGTCATCAGCCAAGTCCGAGATATAGGTTGTTTACATATGTAGGCGGGCCCATCCCGCGGGCCGAGAAAAGGTATGAGCGCGGCGCGGTTGTTGTGTTTACATATGCCACCGCCGCCAGCGCTGACTGCGAAAGTTGACCCGAAACGCCTACGGAATGCAACATGGCCGCTTCCAAGGGCCACGTGTGTTTCTTTCTCTACACTTGGATGAGGAATCGAAGACGACAACGTAGAGCGCGAAATAGTGCTATTTTTCAGGAGAGTGCAAATCGACGGAGAAGGTTTTTTTATGCTGCAACAAAGAATGGCTTGCATGTTTTATGCAACAATGTTCCTGGCTATCCAGGTTCCTCGACCGAGAAGTGTTGTGTGTTCCACGATCTCAAGATTGGTGGCAACGCATTGTTCTACAAACGTACACTGATGAGCAGTGGCTGAGAGATTTCAGAATGACACATGGTACATTTGTGTGGCTGTGTGAACGTCTGCGACCGCATCTTCAAGCCAAACGCTCACGATGGCGTAAGCCACTAACAGTGCTACATAGAGTTGCACTTGTGTTGTATCATTTAGCGTCTGGAGCTGACTACAGGACAGTGGGCAATGTGTTTGGTGTGTCGAAGGCAACTGTTTGTGGGGCTGTCCGCCGTGTGACCTGTGCAATTGTCGATCACCTAATGCCTGAAATGATTAGATTTCCAGAAGGAGAACGATGTCAAGAAGTGATAAAAAGGTTTCAAGAGAGGTGGGATTTCCACAGTGCATTGGAGCCATTGATGGCACTCAGATTCCAATTACACCCCCAGCGCATTGTAGAACCGATTTTTGCAACCGGAAGGCTGGTAAATCAATAAATGCGCAGTGCATTGTAGACCATCAATATTTATTCGTTGATGTTTACGTTGGTGGCCTGGCGATGTCATGACGCCCGTGTATTTCCCCAATTCTCCTGTGTTTGTCAGGGCAGCAGAGGGTAACCCTTTATTCCCCACAAGCCCAAGAGCTATTTCTGGAGACGATGAGGTCCCCACAGTGTTAATTGGGGACCCTGCGTACCCTCGTACTGAGTATCTTATGAAAGCCTTTAGAAATACAGCCAATATTACAGAACAACAAAGGCATTTTAATTACAGGCTTAGTAGGCACGTATGGTTGTAGAGAAAGCATTTGGCATCTGAAAGGCAGTGGCGAGTTTTAATCAAGAGAATGGAAGCTGATATGGATAACGTACCTACTATTGTGTTAGGATGCTGCGTGTTGCACAATGTATTTGAAATGTGGAGAGAGGATTTCCTCGAAGATTGGCTTCAAGAAGTTAGGCGACAAGATAGGAGACTGCCACAGCCACCAAGGCCGAGATTTCAGGACAGTTTGTAGGCAGAGCAACGGAAATAAGAAACACATTTTGTCAATTTTTTCAATCAACAGTAAATACATGTATAACAATTAACACGGAACAGTGCAAAGGAGACTATTACTTTTCATTTTATTACTTTTGAAACTGACAACTGAAGACAAAATTGAAAAGTTGCAGAATAATATTTTAATTTCTGGCATTAAACTGACAACTGAAGACAAATTGAAAAGTTGCAGAATAATATTTTAATTTCTGTCATTTCTTTTGTTTTTAATGTGATTATTTTTTAAACTGACAACTGAAGACAAATTGAAAAGTTGCAGAATAATATTTTAATTTCTGGCATTTTTTTCTTTTTAATGTGTGTCAACCTCGGTGTAATGTCAGTGGAGGAAGGACTAGCGCACAGCCCAAACACACTCACAGCTTGCTTACGATCTCATTCATATATCATGCATTCGTCACATCAAACCACAGTAAAGTCTATAACTTTACTACACATGTTCATAGAACGAAACATCAATGCATATAGAACCAAACAAAATAAAACATTCTCTCTTTCCTTGAACTTCACAAAATCATTTATCTAAAACATCATTAACTAACCCGGGTATAAACAGATTTCTACTTTACCTGGCCAGGGGATCTTAACTATTCACGAATCACTGTCTTTTCTTTTCTTTTCTTTTTCTTTTCACTGTCACTTTCAAACACGACACAACCGCCGCACTGGTGTTGGTCTGATGCGCCTGTCAGGTGAGATGTTGGCGTTGGTCTGTGGTTCGCTTGCAAGTGACGCTGCCAGGTATGAGGGCGAACCCCGGTTAGGTAGAACAGTGACTATCAACATCGATCTGTTCTCCTTTCTTTCTTCCTGCATTAACGCATTGCACTCTCTCTCTCTCTCTCTCTTCTAGTCTGCTCTTAATCAAATGACATTGCTTTCTTTCTTTTTTCTTTCTTTCTTTCTTCTTCAAAATTAAGCAACCTCTTTCTCTCTCACCCCACATCTCTCCCCGCCTTCCCGCAAAACTACTCTCTAATCTCCAATTGGTTCTTTTCTCTCCTCACTCTCTCCTCTCTCCCTCTCTCCTGCAGACTCCACCCAAAACCCCCCTCCCCCTCCTGTCGTTCTTCCCCTCGTTCTCTCCTCTCTTCACTCTCTCCCTTTTCCCTGGGCCCCCAAGACTACCCTAAAACCCCCATCTCTCGTCTCTGTCTTCTCACTCCCTGCCTTCCTTAGGCAGAGCCCTACTCCCCCCGAGCTTCTCCCCTCTCCCCTCTGCCCCTGTTCTTTTTCTCCTCCTCCCCCTCACTCCCCACATCCTTTATGCTCTAACCCCGGTCCAGGCCAACCTTGGCCCATATTTTTACCCTTGATCCCCGAGTGTCTCCCCCAATTCCTTTGACGTTCAAATCTGACATCCCGTCACACCCTTACTCTCTGGGTGCAATTGGCCCATTAATTGATTACTAGATTTCACCCCCACCCACACTACCTTCCCCCCTTTCCTACTTAACTGGTGCCGTGTGACACGTCACTCTAAAGTGGCTACTGATCGGTGGCGCCACGATGTCTAAACTAACAATGACCTGTTCACAAATTGGCTAGATAAGGCCCCAGTACTGAGCCCCCCCCCCCCCCCTCTGGCACATCGAGGCGTCGGTCAACCCCTTTAGTCATCGGTGGGTCGACCGTCTCGTGAACCCTCCACTAAGCTAATTGCCGGACCCGACCTATGGGCCCTCTTTCTGACGCCTAGAATGTTTGAGTTTGCCCTTATCCCGAACCAATTGCTGCGACCCCCCCCAGTTAGTTGTTTCCCCCAGTTGTTGTTCATTTTTGTCCGTGACAATTTCCCCCTTGCAAAAGACCATGCTCCGCATGCCCTCAAAAAAACCCGGTACAAAAGCCCAACAACCAATTTCTGACACACAGCTCCGCGCAAAGTTAAAAAAAATACTTTAAAACCAAGGGTTTATATTTATAAAATATTCATAGTGAACCACTCCAATGAGTTATCATTGACGTGCGCTCTTGGTTATTTCAACTCATTCTATAACGACCTCTGTGCGCACTTATGCAATTCCCCTACCTGCGGATTTGCCATATCTTCTCTTCAAAATTTCTTATGAAAAGCAAAATTTATAATATGATCACGATCCATGACACTTCACTGAGGAATCTCCATCCTCACTTATTGCAAATAATGCTCACTACACAAGCGCTGTATGCTCCAAGCATAACTACACCCACATGAACAAGTCTCACAAAGAAAAAGTGAAAAGTCTCACACAAAAAAAAATATAACCATAGCCAACTGGGAATGAACCCATACCAATAAACATAACTGGAATTCAACGCATATATCAACAAAGCACCTGGATATGACTGATTTCCTCTGAGTTGCAGCTTGCTAGACTACACGATTTTAAATAGTCAGCTCCGACATTCTGTCGACCGGGAATGTACTGCACCGATACCTGTAGGGCTGCAATGCCATTGCCCAACGCAAAAACTTGCTGTTTTCAGCTGTGCCCCCTGCAGGAATTTGAGTGGTTGGTGATCCGTCTCTATCACGAACTCTTTCCCATACAAGTATTTGTGGAATTTCTGCACGGCCCACACAACAGCTAAACACTCCTTCTCTACAGTTGCGTACCCTCTTCACCTTGTCAACTTCCTCTAGCATATCTCACAGGAAACTCGACTCCTTCATGCTCCTGTAACAATACTGCCCCTATCCACCACCTGATGCATCTGTCCGCAACAAAATGGTTTGGACATATCTGGTAGCTTCAAGATGGGACGGAACCTAGTCTTTCCAACACCGTCGCAGTGGTTGCTCTGCAGCGTCTGCCATTCGAACCACTGCCGGTTTCCCTGCCTTGACCAAATCACTGAGAGGACTCGTGATTGCTGCGAAATTTGGTACAAACTCCCTATAGAACCAAAAAACCTAGCAGACTCCTGATTCGGTTTTGGCTTTGGTCTCTCTGAATTCATCATCTTCTCCACCTTTTCCCTTTCTGGCTGTTTTTGTGTCGCCTCCGACAACAAAACCTAGGAACTCCTACTTCTAGCCCTTCATACAGTGACACTCCCTGTATGGACTCTTCTGGAAACTTAGGCAACAAATCTCCCCTTCTTCTCGGGTCTCTTCACCTCATCATGATTGCTGCTGCGCCTATGTGCTGAGCCTCACGCTAAATATATTTGCGGAGGAAATTTGCCTGGAAAAGTTTTGGTTTTCCATTCACATCGATTCGGTAACCCTCGACCGACCTTTTCAGTGATGGTGATGGTCCCTTCCAAGGGCTTTCACCCAGCTTGTTGTGAACCCGTGGGAAGCATACCAGGACTTGATCCCCTGCTTTGAGGGATGCTTCCTCACCTTCCTGTCATATTGCTTCTTCTAAACGACCCTGCCCCTGCAACTTTCCCTTGAAAACCTTACGTGTCTCATACCTGCGCCCACCTTTGGAAGGGGGCGCGATTGGGCCAATCAGATCGACGGCCACTCTCCTGAATGGTGTGTCAATTAAAGGGGATGTTTAAGAGGCGCCTTCCTCTTCACCCTCTTGTGGCTGCCCTTTGACACACATACCATGACATGCAGAAACGCTTGATGTCTGCCTTGCTCCTGGCCAATGAAAATATCAAAGACTCGGTCAGCCGTTTTACCGGTCCCGGGGATGCCCCGCCATGAGCGACTCGGACCCACTGACATGACAGTGTCACGATAACACGCTGGTACCTTAACTGAGTGGTCACCTTACCTGTTTTCCCCTTGGTGAACACTCGGTACAACAGCCCGCCTTTCACAAGAAATTCTGTTCACCTCCTCTAACCTCCTGTTTCTCTCCACCTCTTGCCAACCCCCAAGACTTCACAGCGAAGGGTCTTGTTCCTGCGCTGCCCTAAACTCTTTCAGGCGACACTTCTATGCCCGACTTCCTTCGGGAACAACTAACGGTTTAACAACCTTTTCCTCCTTCTTGCTCCGTGTCGAACTGCTCCCCCTGTACAGTCAACAACTCAGGATCCCCGGGGATCCCTTGCCCCTGGAATATTCCCAATGATCAAATCGTGAAGGGGTTTGTCCATCACAACGCAGACAACCGCCTGAGAAGTAAGGGGAAACTACTTCTATCTTAGCAACGGGAAACTCCCTCACAGTCCCATCGATTAGAGTACAGGTCTGGATTGCCCTGTCAAATCCCCTTTATCGACCAGCGTTGTTCGTACTAACCCCGAAATGAACAACCAGTGTCCGTAACACTTTCACCCTCTGGGGCCAATCCACCCTTCTTCACTGGTAACGAACCACTCAGCCTAGTGCCCTCTATCCTGACACTGACTGCTGTCCAGTGCTAGCCAAGGCTGCACTTCACCCTCTTCAGACTGAATCCCTTTGGTTCCACTGCAGGTCGTTTCCCTTTGACACCCTTATCCACCTCTTGCAAGCTGCTGCCTTCTGGAACCTCATGCGACAATCCCTCGCCACATGTCCCTTCTTTGTGACAAATGAACACCTAATGTCCCTTTGCCCTTCCTTCTGCCCCACCACTGGGTTGCAGACTTTGCAGAAAACTCCCTATCTCCTTGCAACTCTTCTCACCTGTGCCTAGCACCTGTTTCTCCTGCACCTTAGTGCCCAACCGTCCCCTCTCTATACACCTCTGCGAACTTCAACAACTCCCCTGCTGTCTCTGGCTGTCTTTCTTTCAAATGTATGGTTAACTCAGGGCCGCAACCTGACAAAATCTTTTCTTCATAACTAGCTCTTTCAACTCAGCGAACTCCTTTTTTCGTACCACTCAACTCTAACCATTTCTCAAAATAGTGATCTAACCCTGCACCAACTGAGTGTACGTTTCCCCTGCTTGCAAATTTAGCTGAAGAAATTCTTTCTGAATCCTTCCTCTGTGAGGTCAAATCCCTTCATTAAAGACTCCTTCACAGCACCAAAACAGAATGTTTTTCTGCTGGTAACGCAGAAAATTTGTAATGCCTTACCCGTCAGTAACGCCGACAAAATGACTGCCCACTCTTCTGGAGGCCAACCCTGACTGGTTGCAAACGTTTCGAAACGACTGATGTATGCATCAATCGAATCGGTCCCTTCCGAGAAATTTTTGGGAACTTGGTCGGGGGCATAGCTGCGCACAGAGTCACTGGAAAGTGAACTACCATCATCGGTGGTCTCCCCCTTTTATTCTCACTTTCTCTAACTCCCAATTGAACCTTTAGTCTTTCTGTTTCCTGCGTTTCCCTAGCTTTAATCCTTTCTGTTTCCTGCGCTTCCCCTTTTTCTTTCTGTCTCCTGCGTTTTCCCCAGCCTGATTTTCATTAGCCTGGATCCTTAATTTTTCTATTTCTTGCGCTTCTCTGCTACACGGCGTCTTTCCGCGCGTTCATCTCTTCCATCTTTGTTGGTTTTCAACGAATGCGCGCAACTATCTCCTGAGTAATAGAATCACGAGCGACACTCACAAGTTGTTCAATAGGGGGGTTCTTTTCTTCCGCCATTATATCTCTTTCTTTTTTTTTTTTTTTTTTGAACAAGATTTTATTACTACGAACACCAAACGGTGGTTTCCGACACGAGTGACGTAAAGGCACAATCCTATGAATGATAATGTTAGCTTGGGGCAACGTAGTTAGTTTTTATAAGACGCCCCGCGCTTGACCCCAAATATGAGAGCGAATTATAGGAAATCTGTGCGAAATGATACTCTGGGGCTGAAATGCCAAACCTAGTATTACTATCTTGGAAGCAATGCCAAGTCTAGTATTTAACTATCTTGGGAAAAATACAGTAAGAACAAACCCCTTGTCTTAGGTTTACAATACTTGAATCCCACCCAGCTCCTCTTGAGAAGTTGAACAATTATAATAAATGGGCAGAATATCCTGGCAGGCTCGCCAAAAAATTGTCAACCTCGGTGTAATGTCAGTGGGGAAGGACTAGCGCCCCAGCCCAAACACACTCACAGCTTGCTTACGATTCTATTCTATATCATGCATTCGTCACATCAAACCAAATAGTAAAGTCTATAACTTTACTACACATGTTCATAGAACGAAACATCAATGCATATAGAACCAAACAAAATAAAACATTCTCTCTTTCCTTGAACTTCACAAAATCTTTATCTAAAACATCATTAACTAACCCGGGTATAAACAGATTTCTACTACCTGGCCAGGTGATCTTAACTATTCACGAATCACTGTCTTTTCTTTTCTTTTCTTTTCTTTTCCACTGTCACTTTCACAACACGACACAACCGCCGGCACTGGGTTGGTTTTGATGGCCTGGTCAGGTGAGACTGTTGGCGTTGGTCTGTGGTTCTGCTTGGGGAAGTGACGCTGCCAGGTATGAGGTGAACCCCCGGTTAGGGTAGACAGTGACTATCAACATCGATCTGTTCTCCTTTCTTTCTTCCTGCATTAACGCATTGCACCTCTCTCTCTCTCCCCTCTTCTAGTCTGCTCTTATCAAATGGACATGGTTGCTTTTTTTTCTTTTTTTTCTTTTCTTTTTTTCTTCGTCATAAATTAGCAAATCTTTCTCTCTCTCCACATCTCCCTCAGTCCTTCCTCTGCAGACTATCTCATGCTAATCTCTCAACTTTGGGTTTTCTCCCCTCCTCATCTCTCTCCCCTCTTGCCCTTCTCTCCTGCAGAGCTCCACTCCGAACCTCTCTCTCCCCCTCTCCTGTTCGTTCTTCCCTCGTTCTCTCCTCTTTCATCTCTCTGCCTTTTCCCCCGTGCAGAGACTAAACCAAAAACCTTTCCCCATCTCCTTCTCTGTTCGTTCTCATCTCCCTGCCTTCCTGTAGGGGTGAGCCTACTCCCCCCCAGCTTCTCCCTCTCTCTCTCTGTCTGTTCGTTTTCTCCTTCTTCTCTCCACTCACACATTCCTTTATGCTCTAACCCCCTGTCCAAGGGCCAGTACCTTTTGGGCATATTTTTACCCTTGACCCCGAAGTTGTCTCCCTCTAATTCCATTGGACGTTCAATCATGACAGTCCCCTCTAACCCTTACTCTCTGTGGGGGTCAATTGGTCATTTAATTGATTAGCTAGATTTCACCCCCCCCACACACTACCTTCCCCCCTTTCCTACTTAACTGGTGCCGTGTGGACACTGGTCACTCTAAAGTGGCTAGCTGAGTCTGGGTGGGCGCCACGATGTCTAAAAATAACAATGACGCTGGTTCACAAATGGGTAGATAAGGCTGGCCCAGGTTACGAGGTCCGTCTGGGCAGACATCGAGGCGTCGGTCAAAGCCGCTTTGTCAGTCTGGGTGGGTCGGACCGCTTTGGTGAAAACCCCTCCACTAAGCTTAATTGGCCGGACCCGACCCAGGCCCTCTTTCTGACGCCTAGAATTTGAGTTTGGACTTAGGTCGAACAAATTTGGGTGGCGACTCCCCAAGTTAGGTTGTTTCCCCCAAGTTAGGTTGTTTCATTTTTTGTCCGTGACAATGTGATTATTTTTTAAACTGACAAAATGAAGACAATTGAAAGTTGCAGAATAATATTTTAATTTCTGGCATTTCTTTTCTTTTTAATGTGATTATTTTTAAACTGACAAATGAGACAAATTGAAAAGTTGCAGAATAATATTTTTAATTTCTGGCATTTCTTTTCTTTTTAATGTGATTTTTTTTTAAACTGACCAACTGAAGACAAATTGAAAAGGGATCAGAATTATATTTTAATTTCTGGCCTTTTCTTTAATTTTATACACATAGATAGATTGATTTTCCCAATTTTCTACGTGTGTAAAAAAACATTTCAATTTTAATCAAATTTTAATCAAAGTTCCGTTTTTTTTTTTTGTCACTCCAGTGGACCCCTCGGTGCGATTCTGTCTCCATTGTTTTATTTTACACGCTTCGGGACCGGAATGCAGGCGCGGGAAAGATGCACGTGGTGCACGTGGTGTGCCGATGTGACGTGTACAGAACGCGGCCCGCGCTCAGACTAACCTCACTGGGTGGTCTCAGCGCGCCGCTGGATTAACCCGAGTAATTTGTATATTGGGGAACATTATTGCCCGGTGAGCTCGCGCCGAGTCGCGCCCATTTCGGCATATGTAAAACCCTAATAGAGACATCCCGCAGAATTGGTCAGGAAATTTGAGCAACAATCTAGAGACGCATCGATTTAGAGCATGAAACGCAACTGTGTGGTCCCAGTCTTCCCAGCTGAGCCCGTAGCAAATTCAGCTCTGGGTTAGGAGCCGGTTGGAGCAGAAAAATCCCACATGGGTCTGATGGGAATCGAACCCCCGACCGACCGGTCGGGAGTCTGCGACGCTAACCACTTCGCCACGGCGGCTGGCTCATTTCGCGTGTTTTTGGTGCCTGAATTAATAACCTTGCGAGCAAACAAGACCCTAGAAAGGCGAACCGTGGAAAAGCGCGGCGAGATTCTGATGCTCTTCCCTCCATACCCAATGGCCGCCCGGAAACATGGCTTTACGGTGGCGGGTAGAAAGTACGAGAGGAAAAGACATCGTCCTATTAGAACTGTCAATATTTGTGCAGGATATGGGAAAGTTGCAGCTGAGTTTTATTGCCTGTTAAATTATTACAACAATGATTGCCAATTGGCAGGTCATGAGGTTTCGAAATATTTCTGAAATACAGATGAGCGAACAACGAATGTTTTAGTGTTGCCTGACTGTCAAAGTGGACGATGCTCGAGTTTTATTGGACTTACTTCAACACACAACCACACACACCACACACACACACACACACACACACACACACACACACACTCTCACTCACTCACTCATTCACTCACACCCACACCCACACGCGCGCGCGCGCGCGACGTTCTCGTGCCTTTCTTGTACATTTAGAATCGCAAAAATGAGAAACACCACTTTGTGTCTTTTCCAAGGTGTTTGGCCATTGGAAGTGAATTTTGTTTTTCAATTCGATTACCTTTGGTCTTATTAATTTACCAGTAATTATCTGCCCTTTTCGAATTCATTCATCTGATCCTTGCTCTTTTCCGTCGTTATCGAGCAATCTTCTCATAGGGCATGGTGTGTGTGTGTGTGTGTGTGTGTGTGTGTGTGTGTGTGTGTGTGTGTGTGTGTGTGTGTGTGTGCCCCCGACCCCTCACATACACACACGCATCTCCTCTAAGCCATTAGAAATTACTGTTTCTGCCTACGCTGTACAAACATCAAATTTACTGTATTCCACCCCCACCACACCCCTCACCCCCTCCTTAAAATAGTAAAAGCAGAGATATTATCAAATCATTAGTTTACTGTTGTTAGGAGGAAAAGGAAAAAAAGAAAGAAAGAACATAATACTTTCTTTACTCATAGCGCGTTTTGTTGCCAATACCATGAAGTACCAGAATCGTGTGAAAGGAAGTTATTCTTAGTAAAAATGCCCTCTGCAAGTCGAGAACTGGCTTCCTAGCGACAACAAAATATGGCTATGACGTGCACATGGCCTGTTTGGCCGACCCATCTCCTAGACATAGCTGCCACGTGCATGAGCTCGTAGACCAAGCCGCCACTTGCATGATTGTTATTCAGTAATGCCTTGCACTGGGGACCTGACGCCGTCGTCATAGCAGCCCACGCTCTCCGTGCTGTGAACTGGGTGACAGACTTGGCTTCGCTGTCAACTCCAGACATACCACCTCCGATTGTCTGGAAAGGGGGCCTCCCTAGTGTATCGCCAAGAAGTCAGAAGGTCGCCACGATTAGCATCGCTTGTGTGAAATAAGGGGTTATAAGGTGACGTTCACTGGTCCGCGCGCAAGTCGTGCTTAGTGGTTTTGTTGTTTGTTGTGTTTGAAGTTGGGTGTAGATGAATAAAACGCTTCTTGTTCTACCTTGCTAGACCTATCAGATGCGGAGTGTAGATGGAAGGAGCTAGGGGAAGAGGAAGTTCTGGTGGGTGGGAGGCGCGGGAGCTGCACGTGAGGGTACTCTGTGATGGATAACACTCCCACTTTTTGGGGTATATTGTACATATATTTGTACAAGACAAACTTCATTTCTGTGAGTGAGGAAGGTGATTTCTCGTCGCTTGAAACTTTAGCAGGAAATGTCCTATTCTTAATATCAGTTCATGTTATGTCTTGGTGTTGTTGGTGCAATAAAGAATTATCAAGGTGAACTGAAGGCAACAGTGGTGACCCCTCGGTGTAATGATGTTACTAATGCAATCTTTTAAAGAAAATAAATAACAGGTGACTGTGACCGTTAGGTATGGATATCTCAGTCCACAGTCAAGCAGGTTAGTTTAAAGGGAACAAACGAAAGCAATTACTCCAAACAGGTTCTGACGATTTCCCGCAGGTCTAAAGGAATGGAACATGCATGATTAAAAACTTCAAGATCTAAGTAGAAAATGCATTTGTTCGAAAGCTGGCACATAGTTTATCTAGTTTAAGTGCAGGCTGTAAACTAGAATTCTTCCGATAGGGAAATACCTTTTTCTTCGTAAACGTATTGAACCATGTTGCGGTAAAAAACGTCACTCCTGGTACATTTTACCACCCGCTAACATTCTGCGCCGACGGTGCAGCACAAAGTGTCATCCACGGTAAGAAAGTCGCCCGGCTGACAATTTGTACCGTCGTCGCGCATCAAAATGTCACCTCAGTGCCAAATGTCACTCAAGACTTTTTCATGTCTTTCGTGAAACAAGTTGCCACTTGTTGTGATTGCATCGTTGTTGGCCGGGTGTGACATGGCACTAGTATTGTGTGATCTAGGTCAGTGCTGAGACTGTCACTGTGTCAGTACAGGTGACAACACTGAACGACGTGTGACATGGCACTGGTATTGTGTGACCTAGGTCAGCGCTGAGACTGTCACTGTGTCAGTACAGGTGACAATACTGAACGACGTGTAACATGGCACTGGTATTGTGTGACCTAGGTCAGCGCTGAGACTGTCACTGTGTCAGCACAGGTGACAACACTGAACGACGTGTGACATGGCACTGGTATTGTGTGACCTAGGTCAGCGCTGAGACTGTCACTGTGTCAGTACAGGTGACAACACTGAACGACGTGTGACATGGCACTGGTATTGTGTGACCTAGGTCAGCGCTGAGACTGTCACTGTGTCAGTACAGGTGACAACACTGAACGACGTGTGACATGGCACTGGTATTGTGTGACCTAGGTCAGCGCTGAGACTGTCACTGTGTCAGTACAGGTGACAATACTGAACGACGTGTGACATGGCACTGGTATTGTGTGACCTAGGTCAGCGCTGAGACTGTCACTGTGTCAGTACAGGTGACAATACTGAACGACGTGTGACATGGCACTGGTATTGTGTGACCTAGGTCAGCGCTCAGACTGTCACTGTGTCAGTAAGGTGACAATACTGAACGACGTGTGACATGGCACTGGTATTGTGTGACCTAGGTCAGCGCTGAGACTGTCATTGTGTCAGTACAGGTGACAACACTGAACGACGTGTGACATGGCACTGGTATTGTGTGACCTAGGTCAGCGCTGAGACTGTCACTGTGTCAGTACAGGTGACAACACTGAACGACGTGTGACATGGCACTGGTATTGTGTGACCTAGGTCAGCGCTGAGACTGTCACTGTGTCAGTACAGGTGACAACACTGAACGACGTGTGACATGGCACTGGTATTGTGTGACCTAGGTCAGCGCTGAGACTGTCACTGTGTCAGTACAGGTGACAACACTGAACGACGTGTGACATGGCACTGGTATTGTGTGACCTAGGTCAGCGCTGAGACTGTCACTGTGTCAGTACAGGTGACAACCACTGAACGACGTGTGACATGGCACTAGTATGTGTGATCTAGGTCAGCGCTGAGACTGTCACTGTGTCAGTACAGGTGACAATACTGAACGACCGCACAAGAAATATTCCAGACGCCTATTCACAGCACTTTACAAAATACATCATGACTTCCGTCCGATTATCTATTTTGTTCATACTTCAGATGTGCTACACATTACTCTATACATAATATATATATATATATATATATATATATATATATATATATATAATATATATATATATATATATATATATATATATATATATATATGCCATGTATTGAAACCAGTCTTGAATTTAGTGAGAGAATGTGGGTGTCTGAGAGACAGACATCGTTTGTTCCGTGTGGCTGGCGCTTGGATGCAAGTACAGTCAGGTATGTCAGAGATAAGACTTACAATCTTACACCACCACCACTAACACCATCACCATCGCCACCATTATAAGGTATCATATCGAGTTAGTCGATACAGGCGTTCCTTGTAAACCTACAGTACCAAACGGTAACTTGTTAGACTGGAGCCAGGCAAAATCATACATTTACGTAATATTATGGCAAGAATTTGTTCCACTGTGGTAATGAATATGACTTGTCAGTGCGAAATGTCATCTCAGGGCCCAGGGTGACATTTTGTACCAGACATAACATTTTTTTTCAGGTGCGAAGTGAGACGACTGCAGGCGGAAATCTAAACAAATCTTAAATAAATGTTAGCGAACCGCCAAGAGAATCGTGGACAAACGAGTCGCAAGACAAAACACAACGCGTTTCGACTTTTTAGGTCTTCAAACGCGTTGTGTTTTGTCTTGTGACTCGTTTGTCCACGATTCTCTTGGCGGTTCCTAACATTTATTTAAGATTTCTTTTTCAGTCGCAATTTCGATTTTTAAAAATAGGCCACCGGGTGACATTTTGTACTAGGGTGATATTTTGTACTAGGGTGACATTTTGTACCGCAACAAGTCGCCTTCTTGCTCAGGAAAAAGAACCAATCGTACATTCATTTTGGAAATATATTTCAAGTGCGTTCCGGAACGGCCTTGAAAATTTGATAAATGATACCTGTAAATCATTACTAACTTGACTTTTTCAGAAAAAAACTCTTTATCTGTGAGATAAAGGGACAACGGTACTTATGAAATATTACATCTTGTTTTTGTTCCGTTCGCTAAGTTTTATGTTTGTAAATATAAATGGAAAACTAACAAACCTCGCATTGCTGCTTTCGCCAGGCTGCTGAAATCAGAACCAGAGTGGAACGGTATTATACTGTGATGAGGGCTAGATGATCTTCCTGATCAAGAATGGCTTCTTCAGGGAAAAAAGAAAGAAAGAGGGAAAGAAAAGACGAGAAAAAAAAAACACTGGCTGGATGATTTATTTTCTTTGATTAAAAAAAAAGTATTGTAATTGAAAACAAGGAGTACTTGTAGGCTACGTGTTCTTTCTGCCACATGTTTATGTCCACGCTTTGTTATATAGGTTTTGGGAAGAACGTTTGTGTCTGTAAATTTAGACTAATACTATGGTAAAGTCGTTCCTTAGATTCGGTAACAAGGAAATTGCATACTTGATTGATATCAGGTGCACGAACATACTGGAACAGTCGTATCTGTTTCTCTCTCTCTCTCTCTCTCTCTCTCTCTCTCTCTCTCTCTCTCTCTCTCTCTCTCTCTCTCTCTCTCTCTCTCTCTCTCTCTCTCCTACTTCTTCTTCTTTTCTTTTTTCTTTTCTTTCTCTTTTTTTTTTTCCAAAGATAGTGTCACAGTTTTTACGTTTGTGTGTCCGATGCTCTCTCACTTGCTTGTTGTGTCTGCCATTGTTCTTTTTTCTGACCCAGATTTTTTGTCAATGGCGTAAATATTTCTATCGAATACTCATTGCATAGCTTCGTCTTAGATCGCAATCCCAGCGCCAGCGGTCCACGGAGAGTTATCAGTGCAAGGTCTTCGTAAGGCAACCGTCTTGGGGAGACACTGCTACCACGAGTCACCAGGATAGCAGAACATTAAAGGCCTGAGAACTGGAGACAAATTCTCTGTGTAAAAACCTAGGTCACCATAGTAGCAGAAAATTAGGGGCCAGAGAATTGAAGATGGATTTTCTTTGTTTTGGGATGCTTGATGGGGATGAGGACGATGCTTTGCAGTTTCATTTATGGGACTGCACAATGCAGTTTTGTTTGCAATAGTATGTCATGCCCTCCCACGACAAAGTGCTCGCTGGATGCCACGACAGACAGATGAACAAGAGTGTTTGTTGTGGCTTCTGCGTGAGAGTCTGTACTCGTCAGTGCCGACCTTCTCACTACACCAACATTCCCAAACTTCAGCATTTTAAGTGTGACCCGTGACCCAGTTGGTCTGCCTGTTGTTCTGATGTCTGCCATCATCACAGGACAATTTATCATGGTTGTGTTCTTCGGTTGCCTGCAAAGTCACTCGCCTCTCCATATCCTCCTCGAAAACTAGGTGTGTGCGTTATACTTCGTAGCGTGTACATCTGGACAGCGGTGTGTAAGGGCCTGCTGACTGATCTTCACCAAAGATCTGCTCCCTTTCAGACACCCAAACAGAGTGACAGTGGTGTGTAAGGGCCTGCTGACTGATCTTCACCAAAGATCTGCTCCCTTTCAGACACCCAAACAGAGTGACAGGGGTGTTTAAGGGCCTGCTGACTGATCTTCACCAAAGATCTGCTCCCTTTCAGACACCCAAACAGAGTGACAGCGGTGTGTGAGGGCCTGCTGACTGATCTTCACCAAAGATCTGCTCCCTTTCAGACACCCAAACAGAGTGACAGTGGTGTGTAAGGGCCTGCTGACTGATCTTCACCAAAGATCTGCTCCCTTTCAGACACCCAAACAGAGTGACAGTGGTGTGTAAGGGCCTGCTGACTGATCTTCACCAAAGATCTGCTCCCTTTCAGACACCCAAACAGAGTGACAGTGGTGTGTGAGGGCCTGCTGACTGATCTTCACCAAAGATCTGCTCCCTTTCAGACACCCAAACAGAGTCACTGAAGAGTCGAAGGAGAGAGAGAGAGAGAGAGAGAGAGAGAGAGAGAGACAGAGAGAGAGAGAGAGAGAGAGAGAGAGAGAGAGGTTACGCATGGTGTTATTATTGTATTGATAATTTGGTTTGGTTCACGCTGTTTTCACGCGCGCGCGCGCGCGCGCGCGCGCGTGTGTGTGTGTGTGTGTGTGTGTGTGTGTGGTGTGTGTGTGTGTGTGTGTGTGTGTGTGTGGCGCGCGCGCGCGCGCGCCTCAAACATTTCCCTTCTTCAGAAATTTACGATGTTATTGTGTTTTCATCTTGCAGCTTCATATTTTTTAAACAAGTAAGTGGACTGTTTCGCGGTCGGTTTTGCTCTTGCAGACTATAAGAAGCAAACTGAAAGAAAGAAACAAAGACAGACAGACAAAAACAGTGAAACACCCTATGAGAGGAAAAGAGTGATTACAGATTTCTTTACTTAGGGAATACCGGGGTACATAAAACTGAAATCGTAGGCGGAGAGGTAAGTCTGCCTTCTCATAAAAATGACCATACAGACTTCTGTGATGAGGGAAAAAAAACAACTTTTCGTTTTCACCTCTTCGGTCGTTCAGTATTCAGACTCACATTTTTCCATCTCATCGTCCAGTCTTTGAGAAACGAGCCAGGACTTATTGGTTTCTCTTCTCGTTTTTAGAGACATTTTCTAAGGATTCTTTCAAAGGAATGTGCGAATACTGAGAGAATGAGGTGATTTTCTGATTTACAGTCTTGATAGAACAGTTCTTTGTGAAGTTCGGATCACTGACTGACTCAGAATGATGCTGACGTGTTCTTCTTGGGTCAAGGATTTCCATATTTTAAGGCGAAGGATTATCTGCTGGAGTCGCATAGGATATATGTGTTTATCCTGTGGCAAGGTCAAAGCATGATAGATTTATATTGAGCTCCAAGGTCTGCTGCGGGAACTTTGGATTTGCTCATTGCTCATTTGCATTGGTTTTGAAGCTGCGGATTAGTTTGACAAGAAAGAGGAGAGGCAAGGAAGGAGGGAGACAGACGGTAAACAATGTTAAATGAGATGAGATGAGTGGAGAGAGAGAGAGAGAGAGAGAGAGAGAACACTGAATGAATGAGAGAAAATGAGAATGGAAATGACAGTGATGCATCATTCAAGAAGGCCATGGACCTATTTAAAGAGGAGCAAACCCATAAACTGTTTACTACAATAAAAAATGGAAATAATTTTATTGTACTCACTGTAATTATGTAAAATACACAAACCGCTCACTAACCACACTTGAGAAAAAGTACTAATACGTTGGAATGGTTTATAGTGGTAAACTGCTTTACAAAAAAAAAAAAATATATATATATATATATGTATGTATGTATGTATGTATGTATATGTGTGTGTGTGTGTGTGTGTGTGTGTGTGTGTGTGTGTGTGTGTGTGTGTGTGTGTGTGTGTTTCAATTTCATCGACAGTGGCAGTATTCCATGGAAATTAGATGGTCTGCAATAAGATTTTTGATCATATGAGTGCGCTTATCATTTAGCGCGAACAGTTCAGACAAAATGATTGTTATTATCTGCTTCTGAGCAACATACAGTGTCAAAATTCCATCCATTCTAGAATCTGAGAGAGTGAAAAAGCAGTATAAGACACACCTTAACTTGGTTAACGCAGACGTCTGATCAACGAAAATCTGTAGTTCGTCTAAAGATGGTGCTCCCATTTGTGCCACTTATAATCCTTAATGATCCATTTCAACTATTTTTAACCGATATGTAAGCGACCAAGTACACTGAACATATTTCAAGCGTTTTGTTTATCTAAAAGAAAAAAAAAGTCAGTCAGAGTCTTTTCATCGACATGCAACATTTTTTTTCATTGTAAAACATACTTTTTGAATTACGTAAACAGTGTTTATCATGTATGTTTTGAATTTCGTTACCATAATTTACGCGCACAGACCTAAATCTCGAACTTCCCTAGATCTGTCATGTCAGCTATTGCTGCTGACAGAAGGAAAACGAGAAAAGTGAAAAAAAAAGAGACTCTTTTGGATCCAAGTATTTCCCGATCCACAGATCAGTCTCAATCTTGTGATCTATAGTTGTGATGTTTTCGTATTCACAATAGTTCTCATCATACTGTGCCCGCTAATTTGGATGAGAGAGAGAGAGAGAGAGAGAAGAGAGAGAGAGAGAGAGAGAGAGAGAGAGAGAGAGAGAGAGACCTGTACTTCTCGTCAACTGTGTTTTGGATTAGACAGGAGGAAAGGATAGATCTTTTCTATCACACCATGTCTTCTCACGGCTTTGGGCCCGCGCGCGCGCGCGCCAGAGAGAGAGAGAGAGAGAGAGAGAGAGAGAGAGAGAGAGAGAGAGAGAAATTTACATTCAGATTCAGACAATTATTTCATATAATATGCCATGGCCACTAATGAATTAAGGGGTCTGTGAACATGTAAAGTACCCTCACTGAATGCAATAATTAGGGTACAGCATGCGAATCATAGCAACACTCATAAGAAGTGATAAATAATTTCCTTGTATTTAAAGGTTTGTACAAAGCAAAGAAAAAGTTTTGCCAGTTTCAGCAGAGATAAAGGTCAAAAGTAGACTCAGAGTAAAGAGAGATGGCTGTCTATACAATTTGAGCTCATTTCTTATCTGATGCTTCCGAGAGCTAGGCAGCAAAGAGCGAAATGTAATTTGGTTTCCTGTGGTTTTGAACAAAAAGGACAAAGCCAATCACAATTGTTACATATTCGATATATAAAATAATGCATGGCTAATTCAGATATTCCTAATCTGAATTTTGTTGTCACATGTTTCACATGCTCGTATGTGTCAAAGTTTAAGAAGATTTTCGAATCATGAACAAAACAATTCCTGTCAGTAAGTTTTAGAATCATGAACAACGCGAAACGTCCTGTAAAAATCATATCTATTACTGTAATGAATATGACCAGACCATTTCCGTCATCAGCAACCTACCATTTGTTGTCGAAAAAGACCGAACAACGGCTTAATATTGTTAACACTTGATTCAACCAGACGAATTCGAATCCGCATTCAAACAAAGGCGCACTTTAGTTACCCACGTGTTTTGACTTAAACAACAAATTACTCGCTTTACGTAATAGTGTAGTATCTTTCACTTTTGATAATTCAAGCCAGTGAGGGGCGCGCGCGGGCACACAAACACACACACACACACACACACACACACACACACACACACACACACACACACACACACACACACACACACTATCTCTCTCTCTCTCTTCTCTCTCTCTCAGAGAGAGAGAGAGAGAGAGAGAGAGAGAGAGAGAGAGTCACACCGTTGTTTTTACCTTTAGTACAACATATTACATACTTTATGAGGCTTCGTGGTATCTTCCATTTGTAGCAATTTCAGCCAGTAACGGACACACACACACACACACACACACACACACACACACACACACACAGAGAGAGGGGAGAGAGAGAGAGAGAGAGAGAGAGAGAGAGAGAGAGAGAGAGAGAGAGAGAGAGAGAGAGAGTCACACCGTTGTTTTTACCTTTAGTACAACATATTACATACTTTATGAGGCTTCGTGGTATCTTCCATTTGTAGCAATTTCAGCCAGTAACGGACACACACACACACACACACACACACACACACACACACACACACACACACACACACACACACACACACACACAGAGAGAGAGAGAGAGAGAGAGAGAGAGAGAGAGAGAGAGAGAGTCACACCGTTGTTTTTACCTTTAGTACAACATATTACATGCTTTATGAGGCTTCGTGGTATCTTCCATTTGTAGCAATTTTAGCCAGTAACGGACACACACACACACACACACACACACACACACACACACACACACACACACACACACACACAGAGAGAGAGAGAGAGAGAGAGAGAGAGGAGAGAGAGAGAGAGAGAGAGAGAGAGAGAGATGTCAATCACAACTTTTCTGCCCACTGACGTGGATGAAGTGGAGAGGAAGAGAGCAAGGAGTCATTCCAATCTCTGTGTGCCCACTGGTTTGAATGAGAGCGAGAGACGGGGAGAGACTCATCCTTGCTGTGGAAATGATTCGGGTGGGGATGGGAAGTGTGCTGGGAAGGAATGGGGCGGGGGGGGGGGAGTCTTTGTTATCACAGTGTTTGTGTTCGCTGATTCGGATGAGAGAGAGAGAGAGAGGAGAGAGAGAGAGAGAGAGAGAGAGAGAGAGAGGGAGAGAGGGAAGGGGTTACGTAGAAGACGATGTTACTTTCGTGAGGAAGGACAGTAATCCTGACCTTTGTCGTTATTCATGACCTGTTTATGAAGCGGGTCAATGTGCACTTAAGGACAGTAATCCAGCTTACTTTCGTGAGGAAGGACAGTAATCCTGACCTTTGTCGTTATTCATGACCTGTTTATGAAGCGGGTCAATGTGCACTTAAGTTCTGCTGTCATTGAAGATGCTCGTGATGGCTTTCCTGAAAAAACAACAACCAGTTTACACTAAGAAGAGGTGGGGAGTGGGGGGGGGGGGGGGGGTCGAGGTTGGGAGTGGATTTGGGGGGGGGGGGGGGGGGTCGAGGTTGGGAGTGGATTTGGGGGGGGGGGGGGTATCTGTGTAACACTGTTCTGATACTACCATGGTGGATAGCGTTAAGATGGGGACAACCAGAATGGCAGTTTTTTTTTTCCATTGGTACTTTTGGCAGAACGGGATTCGAACTCATAACGTCTGATGACGAACCTGTGTTCTACCATTGAACCAAGCAGGTTCCCGTGTTCTATGAAACGAACAAGGCCGTCTACTTTGATTCACGTTTCAGACCCGATGACGTAAAGCTGTGTTATTAGCTGGCTGTTTTCGTGCGTGGGGGGAATCTCAGTCAGGCAATAACCAGTGAGCAACAGTAAACAAGTGGGGTATGTTTTGCTCCCATAAGGAAACCTAACACAGAGTTACTTTTATTCAAGACTGGCACAGCCTTTTAAACTTGAATAAAGTCAGACAAATACATAGACGAACAATCTAACAGTGGGGGGAAAAAAACAAGCGCAGGCCAACAACTGAACTGTCTGGCAAAGATTTGGACTTGAGGGGAGGAGAGAGGGCAAGGGAGTTTGAAGATGGAGAAACTGGGAAAATGAAATTTAAAAAAAAAAAAAAATGTTACAGATATGAAAACTCTTCTCTAGCTGCATAAGGGAACCATCGCAATCCCTTTTGAAGGCAGATATATTTGTATTGCCTGCTCCGAGGCCTTTCATTTCCGAATAACCAGTGAGGTCAGGGAACATCTCGGCTAGGATGTTCCGACAAAAGGGAGTACTAAACTGATCTCATACCACAAAGTGCACGGAACTGAAAGTTCAGTCTGCGTCTCACCAAGTACTTGTGACCTTTCTGCCCATAAACAAGAGACAAAATATACACTTAATCGTGTATTCTGTTGATCATTCTAAGAATGGTTCGGTTTTTTTTACGACACGAAAATTGTGCTTGATTCACATCGTTCGTCGGGGTAACCATGTGTAAATGCTGGATCTGCTCTGTTGTCTCTTTTTTTAAATTATATATGTATGATAAGGATGGATGCTGGACGAATGTGCACCGTCAGAGTGCATGTCTGGCAGTGTGTCGTTATTATCCGCGGTTGTATACAATTAGACGAAGCTGGGATTGACCGTCAGGAACGATAGTCCTCTGCCTACTGGCAGGCCACGAAGTCACCGAGTCGCTCTCTCCCACGGCTCACACGGTTGCGACGGATCGGTATCACTCGGATCGTGCACCACATCTTGCCCAGTCACGTTTCACGTTGTCACGTTTTGCTCAGTCACGTTTCGCTCAGTCACGTTTTGCCCAGTCAGGCTTCACCCAGTCTGTCTATATTCCTACACACCAGCCATGTTTTGCTCCAAAAATCAACTTGAATGAAATAATTGATTCTCCCTCTCTCTCTCTCTCTCTCTCTCTCTCTCTCTCTCTCTCTCTCTCTCTCTCTCTCTCTCTCCTCTCTCTCTTTCTTTCTCTCTCTCTCTCTCTCTCTCTCTCTCTCTCTCTCTCTTCTCTCTCTCTCTCTCTCTCTCTCTCCAACACAAACACACAACGTCGCCAGTCCATATAACAGAAACAGGGAGACCTGCCTAACAACAGGTGAACAGAGATCTTGATAAGCACTATTTGCGGGGAGTTTACAAAATTCAGTGAATCGCGTAATCCGACTCAAATTGGTATGAATTATAGAAAAAGGAAAAAAAAGAAAAAGAAAAACATGAGACAACAATCTAACGGTAAGAACAACATGGTCTAAGATTCAGTTTCTTTCTGTTTAAAATTCTTTTAATTTTCTATACAAAGAGATAATATGGCTCAAGGCCAGGAAGATCTGTTTCATGTAATGTATCACCATATTGTTCCCCATGCACCGGAAATACTTTGATTTTTTTCATTTAGTTTTTGAATATTGCATCACCATTTTTTTTTTGATGCACCGCAAATGCGTCTTTATTTGGGTGAAACATCTCAGGTGAGATCTCTCGAGCTGTGGAAAGGGAACATTTGCAATTGCAAAGAATTGGGCGATGACCAATGAGAAGAGCATACTGTCACATATGGCAAGGGAAAAATTCCAGAGCCGCCACCACCATGACCCCTAGGGGTAAGCAGCCACCTCTCCCTTGGTCAGGCTAATAGGTTTATCTCACCATAACCGGTCGGAATAATTGATTTGTGGAGGCGGGCTACTATGCCTCCAACGGCTGACGGTTCTGCCCACTTGGAAGGAGGGAAGTGTCGTTATGCCGCGGCTTGAAGTCGGATTCCGGAGACCGGTACAAACGGTGGTGATTCGTGGAAAGGGGATGCTCACTGCTTTCGTGGCCTGTCGATCTGCACAGCGGACAACGCCACTGACTGCCGTAGAAACGGTGAATCTTTGGTCAGCTTGAACATTTTCAGATGACACCAGGTTGTTGCTTTCAAAGTTTTCCCATTGAAATGGGTGAAAGATTAATTTGAGATAAAACGTCATTTCTGACAACAAACTCGGAGGAAGGGCAGCTTCCTGGCTTTTTGAAAAGTACAAACTTCACACCATTAGAATGAAAAATTAGTAGTCGGGGGAGGGGGCGTGATACCAGATGGATTTGGCACAGCGAAAAAATTACCGATATTTTCAGTGACTTAGAAGAATAAAAACGAAGTTAAGTTAGAAAAAAATGACAGTACTAGACAAACATGGAAATACCAAATACATTGTACGTGAGGTAAACAGCCTTTACTAGCAGTTACACGAAAGAAAAAAAAAAAGACAAGCAGACATCGACAAGACCATAAATGAAGTAATTAATGATCTTGGAAAACTTGTGCAAAAAGTGTCAATAAGCCTGGGAAGGAAAATTACACTAAAAGAAGCCACTGCAGCACTGAAAAATATTGCTATATTGCTCGTCGAGTTCCAAAACATTTTCTTTTTCTTTTCTCATTACGTTGAGTTTTCTGCATTTAGTTGTAACCTCTGCGCATTTTGGTCTCATGGCTTAAAGGTGGTGCGGTGTATACGGACTGAGGCCATGTTGATGAAAGTAACAACACTTAATTACAGTGTTTGAGATTCTCTACTTCTGTGCATTTGCTTAGAGTGAAGAAGAAACACCGCGGATCCTGATGGAAGGACAAAACACGTTCGGTCAGTGATGGGTAGCAGAACAGGAAGAGGAAGAGCACGGCTACATTAATAGCTTCCAAGCAGCAAACGTGAAGTCCCACATACTAACGTCGGTTGACAACAAACTACATGCTCGTTTGCCAAGCAGTGTCTGAAAACGAGCCATTTTTACAGCAGCCGGCATTTCTGTGAAACCTTTCACTGAAACAGAGGGCAGGCTGTCAACAGAGGAAGTTGAAAACAACAATTGCTATCACCTTCCGTCCACAGAGCCGTAATCCAAAGGTAGACAGGCTGAACCTCCATTGATATTAACAGAGTGTTTCCTGTGGTACTGGATAAATTTAAAGAAAACCAAGATTTAACGTGATGTAATCATGATCACGTCTGCATGAAATGGGTTGTAGATCCATATGCTTGAGCAGAAAAGCTGACCACTCTTCCTGTACATCTATTTTAATGTCCTTTGCTTTATTTTTTTTTCTTTATCATCTTGTCTAGGACTCATTGTCTTGCCACTTGGTTTTTGTTATGCAACTCATTTCTTTGCTACTTCGAATTGTATTTGATGATACCACCATGCGTCGGCAGCTTTGGCACGACAATGGATTGCAACACTCCCCCCCCTCCCTCACCCCCTTAGACCAGCTTTCCTTCCTCATGAGGTGTTGAGTACATTGCTTTATTACATTTGGTGTGTCTCTGGTCGAAACCATAGAGAGAAGATCGCAATTGGCAAGACTTCTGATGAGACTGGGTAATTAGTGTAAGCCAAAATCGCGCACAGTGGTGTCTGCTGAGATGTATCTTTCTTGAAGGTGGAATGTAACTATGTACTTTAATGTAGGGATCAAAAAGTGGCCACAGATGCAAAATGTCACCGATTGGGAACTTAAAGAGTTATTGCTTGAGAACGATGGAATGGAAAGAAGACAATCTCCTATTCATGCAGTGCCGGTCCCCGTATGGAGGGTATCCAGATACGATGCCTTTCGATCCCATTAAAGCCTGGGGGTGATGTAGGTCTTCATGATCTGAAACGACGCCGGGAATATTCTTCTTCACTTGCCGCAGGTATTCGGATTTCTTGTTACTAAAACGGTGACAAACTGATTAGAAACTGGGTCAAAAGGGATCGTCTTCTCTCTCTCTCTCTCTCTCTCTCTCTCTCTCTCTCTCTCTCTCTCTCTCTCTCTCTTCCCCCCCCCCCCGCACGTGAGCGTGTGTGTGTGTGTGTGTGTGTGTGTGTGTGTGTGTGTGTGTGTGTGTGTGTGTGTGTGTGTGTGTGAGAGAGAGAGAGAGAGAGAGAGAGAGAGAAGAGAGAGAGAGAGAGAGAGGGATGGAGAGAGAGAGAGAGAGAGGAGAGAGAGAGAGAGAGAGAGAGAGAGAGAGAGAGAGAGAGAGAGACGGGCGCGTAGGTGGGCAAAAGCGTGGGCTAAGAGTTTTCGAGAAAGTGAATGTTCATGGCTATCTGTCATACCGCAAAGCATTGAATGGGAAGAAATGAAGGCTGTCAAGAAAGGAAGGAAAGAAACAATATTTTTTTGCTGGAAATAGGAGCGGTATAATATGAAAAGGAAGACAGCATTCATGTATCACAAAGCCATACGCAACACGTAAAAGCACCTGACAGAACACAAGCCTAACTGAATTTACAGAATATCGGGAGAAAAAACAAGTGAAAAAACAAACTCGATTGATTATTTTTCAAAATGTTACAGTATTCTTTTCCGTTCTTTTGTTTGAGAAAACAGCCTAATAACCAGCATTGAAAAAAAAAAAAAAGAAACCGTCACTTTAGCGAGAGGTGCGTGCATCCGTTTCCATTTGGTGTATGTGTGCATGTATATGTGTGTGAATAGATAGATAGATAAGTAAATAAACAGATAGATAGACGGTTAGACAGCTAGATAGTTAGACAGACGTGTGTGTGTGTGTGTGTGTGTGTGTGTGTGTGTGTGTGTGTGTGTGTGTGTGTGTGCGCGTGTGCGTGCGTGCGTGCGTGCGTGTGTGTTCTTGTTAACGTTTAGCAGAAAACCCATTTCGAATTGTCAAGAAGAGGAGCAACACTGAGAAGCACATCAATAATCGTAGATGGACCAGCCGCCGTGGCGAAGTGGTTAGCGTCGCGGACTCCCGGCTGGGAGGTCGTGGGTTCGAATCCCATCAGAGTCATGTGGGTTTTTCTGCCCCGACCGGCTCCTACCCAGAGTTGAGTTTGCTGTGGACTCAGTTGGGAAGACTGGGACCACACAGTCGAGTTTCATCCACTTAATTGATGCGTTTCTGAGAGTGTTGCTCAAATTTCCTGACCAACACTGCAGGTGCCTGTATCTCTCGGGCCTGGTTGACGCCGGGATATATTATGAAAGGAAGCGTAGAGTACAGCCCTGTCATGTAGTCTCAGACCGAAATGGAAATCTGTAGCATCATCTTAATCATCCTCATTCTCATCGATCAGCATTAATTAAAATAATGTCTCAAGTTCTGTGGCCCTTTATGCCCTGCTCTCATGGTGACCTCAGTTTCGATGTCCTCTCCACGTCTGTGGCCTTGGTTTGGTTCGGTCGGGGTTACCGGTATCGGCGGGTCCATGGGGGCTGCGTAGTCCCTGTGGATGTTTTGTTTTAATAGTAGCTTCCACTTTGCTCGGCGAAATTAGAGTGCAACGTCAAGGAGCCCAGGTGGGACGTCGAGCCATTTCCTCGTGCATGTGTTGATTTTATCCTCCGTTGATTCCGCTGTACTAAAATCAACACTGTACATCAGCAGAGCCAGAAAAGATTGTGGATCATCATGAACTGCGGATTCCAGACAGTGTGTTTGCCAGGGAGGTCACAATGATCTATTCTCTCCAGGCATTGCTCTGCCATTAATTTTGCTTGGTTTCCTTTCCACTCCATGTGTCTTTCAAAGCGTCGCCATACCAACTTCCAAGACTCTTTGACTAGTTCTTCTGTCACAGTTCGAGTGGCTTGGTTAGCTTAGTGAACGTAGCCCTTCCAGCTACTTTTCCTTTCCATATGAAGAGGCCTCGCGATTTCTTTGGTTTGAAACTCATCCTTGAAGAAGAAACTAAGTTGTTTAGCTGCTTGAGTAGTCTGTTTCATTTTTTTTCTCTGTGGAACGTACTGTTGTGTCATTCATGAAGGCTCTTAAAAAGAGATACTTTGTGTCCATTTCCGAGGTTTCCGGAGCTTATTTGGAGCATGGCTGCTTTCAGGAGGACGTTCACCGCCACCGCAAACAGTTTTGGGAAAATTGCACAGCCCACTGTTATGTCAGCTCCCAGACTGATCCAGTGTGTTGTGTATTCCTTGGTGGAGAACTCCACTGAGAAGCCGTGGATGTACTTCTTCGGATGTACTTTTGGACACTATACATCTCGAAGACCAGCTGAATCTTCTTGTGCGAACTGATCCATATGCATTTGCCGGATCATCCCACACCACACTGTGGTTCATTCTCTCTGCCCTAAGCTCTTTGGATTCCTTCCCATATCATAGTGGCATGTTCTACTGAGACATGCACGTCCGAGATGCCTTCTTTCTGTACTGACAAATCCAAGTTTTCATATTCTGTGATACATTCAGTCAGCCTTGCTGCCACGAGAAAGAATATGTTATTTTTTCAACGTTCAGAAGTGTACTGGTCTGAACTGGTCGTTGTATCTCGAATTTCGATCTTTTCGAGCAGACACTCTATCAGCTATCATCCTTTGATCTATGATCGGCAAGTTCCTCCATGCTTATGAATAGGTTATATCTGAAGTGTGTGTGTGTGTGTGCGTGTGTGTGTGTGTGTGGTGCGTGCGTGCGTGCGTGCGTGCGTGCGTGCGTGCGTGCGTTTGTGTGTGTGTGTGTGTGTGTGTGTGTGTGTGTGTGTGTGTGTGTGTGTGTCTGTGCATGTGCGTACATGCGTGCGTGCGCGCGCATATTTTGTTGTCGCTGTTGATATTGTTATTGTTGTTATTGAAAAGTTTGCTTGAGACTTATGAACTTCGAGTCTAACTCTATGAAACATCACATCTGACTATATGTGTATAATGCTTTAGAGATTTGGGAGGAACGAAATCACCGGATCCTCCTGTCTTAAAATTCCATTTGTGCAGGTCATTTTTCAAACAAAGATGAGACAGATTCAGAGACGGACAAAAGGCCGGACGGATTGGGGGAGAGGGGGGGGGGGGGGGGGGGGGGGAGAGGGGGGGAGAGAGAGAGAGAGAGGAAGAGAGACACAGAGAGAGACAGAGACAGAGACAGATGGAGAGACGGTGTAGACAGACCGACAGATGCGCATTTTCTGCAAGAACCATCGTCCATCTACGATTATTTTAATTTTTTTTTTTTTTTGGCTGTCTCAACCTCTGCGCCATTTCAGAGGCAGTGCACCCACGCCGCTCATTCCGACACCCCGTCCACAGCCACAGCCCGGTCGGCCCCGCCGCAGCCCCGGCACCGGCAATCCGCAGGGAGCAGTCAGTGTGAAGTCGTCAAGAGGCAACCCACCGGAGGAGACACTGCACTGCTGCCGAGTCACTTCGGTGGTGTTCAGTGGCGCCTGTTCTGATCTAACATACGCAGGACACCACCTACTAAGCCCCTTACTGACGACAATAATTGCTTAGTCGCGGAGCCGACGTGAGTGAGCTCTCCCTCCGGAGGGCGCCACCACGTCCGTCCAACGACAGCCCCCATGGACTCGCCGATACCGGTGACCCGACGGAACCAAACCAAGGCCACAGACGTGGAGAGGACATCGAAACTGAGGTCACCATGAGAGCAGGGCATGAAGGGCAACAGAATTAGAGACAATTTTTTTTATGCTGATCGATGAGAATGGGGATGATTAAGATGATGCTGCGGATTTCCATTTCGGTCTAAGACTACATGACAGGGCTGTTCTCTACGCTTCCTTTCATAATATATCCCGGCGTCAACCAGGCCCGAGAGATACAGGCACCTGCAGTGTTGGTCAGGAAATTTGAGCAACACTCTCAGAAGTGCATCCATTAAGTGGATGAAACTCGACTGTGTGGTCCCAGTCTTCCCAACTGAGTCCGCAGCAAACTCAACTCTGGGTATGAGCCGGTCGGGGCAGAAAAACCCACATGACTCTGATGGGATTCGAACCCACGACCTCCCAGCCGGGAGTCCGCGACGCTAACCACTTCGCCACGGCGGCTGGTAAATTTCCCAACTTTGAACAGGTAGGTGTCCGATAGTGATGTGCAACGTCTCGAGACGCCCACCCTCCAGCAGAAGAGGACATAGTAGTCATGATTTGGATGCGGCCCGGTCGCCTCAGAATGTAAGGAGTTGAGGATCTACATATTTGACTTGGGAGAGAGTTTTGAAGGGGGAACGGAAGGGAAGGGTGTGCGTGTGTCTTGGAAGACCTGCTTTCAAGCTCTCCCAAGATTTCCCCCCTACTGGATACGTCTTTAAGCGTAATGTTTCATTTCCAGACGAACACTGCAGTCGTCTGTATCTCTCGAGCCTGGCTGACAGGAAGCGTAGAGTATAGCACTGTCATGATGTTTCTGACCTGGGCCGGTTGCATATACATTCTTAAAAGTTGACTTAAGCAAAGTTTGCTTTGAGCCAAAGCAAACTTTGTAAAGATTTCCTTTGCGCATTTTTGTCAATCAGTTGCACATACCGTCTTTGTCGCGGACTTAACTAAGTTGTCGGTCAGGATGGTTATTTTTAGCATGGCTCCGTCATCGTACACAGTTTGTGCATACGTCACCAAAACGAACCAATGGAAAGTAACTCCCGCAGATGAGAATCAACAAGACAGCATGGCGGACAACGACGGGAAGAAACGTGTGAGAACAGCAAATTTCACTGTTGGCCGTTCTGTTGGCCGTCTCCACCGTTGGCATGCGAACATACTCATCCAGCCTGTTTGCGAATGCTCGAGAAACTCTATTACTCGACACACTGTGCTTTTGTCGACACCAAACAAATCCCCAATCACTTCCTGAAAACACCCACTGGCATAAAAACGCAGTGCGATCAGTAGCTGCAAGAGCGGAGTCAGCGAGCCTCGCCGTTGAAACGGGTGATCAATGTCATCCTCAATCACATCACACAGGTCTAAAATGTCTGCCCGTCGAAATCTGAATCTCGAGTACAATTCTACGTCGTCATACACATCAAAAGGGTTCGTCCGATCCCTGAAAATTCTCTCTCGCCTCAAATTTCGGCGCAACAGAAGCCCATACACAACGCGGTTCGCCATTTTTATTTACTGCGGTATGCTCTGTCCAAGCGAAGTTCGCACTTACGCGTGGGGGGGAGCTGTCCTAACTTTAAGCAAGAAGTTAAGCATCCTTTGCTGCTAAGCAAGCCCATGCAACAGGATTCCTTCACGCTAAGCAAATCCCTAACTTTAAGCAAACTTAGAGTCCGCTAAGTCTGTACATGCAACCGACCCCTGGAGAAAACGCGATGGTATACTGGGCACTATCTTCATCCTCATTGACCAGAACGAAAAAGTCTCATTCTGTGGCGTTTCATGCCCTGTTCTCATGGTGACCTCAGTATCCACTGACACTCTTTGTGGATGCCCATCGTGAGTTCCCATCAAAGGCGTTGGTATGGGCCATCCACGGGGACTGTTGTTGGACGGACATGGAGGCACCATCCCGGGGGATTTGCATAACAACGCCCAAGTGACTTGTTAGCAGTGCAGTACCGTGTGACGACTTTCATCTCATTGCTCCTTCGGGGATTTGAATGTGGCTGCCTTAAGCCGTAGGAGCAATGATGGGTGGATGGGGGGGGGGAGGGATGGGGGCGATGGGAAATTGTGTGTGTGTGTGTTTGAGAGAGAGAGAGAGAGAGAGAGAGAGAGAGAGGAGAGAGAGAGAGAGAGAGGAGGAATGCTGAACATCGCAATAACTGAACGGCATTGAGGGAAGAGATCTGGGGCAATATTAAGATTCATTTTGCTGATTGTGTGTGTGTGCGTGCGTGTATGCGCGCGCGCGCGCCTGTGTGTGTGTGTGTGTGTGTGTGTGTGTGTGTGTGTGTGTGTGTGTGTGTGTGTGTGTGTGTTTTCACGTGTGTGTTAACGTGTGTGTTTGTGTGGTTTACGTGTAACAGTGTGAATGCACGTGCTTGCCTATCCCTACATGCAAACGAGGGCGTTCATGCGCTTGCACGTGTGTGCGTGCGTATGTGTGTGTGTGTGTGTGTGTGTGTGTGGTGTGTGTGTGTGTGTGTGTGTGTGTGTGTATGTGTTTTTTTTGGGTTTTTTTTTGAGCGGTGATGGAGGAGGATGTGGGCTGAAAGAAAATTTGGGGGAGGGGGGGGGGGGGAGCGGTGGGCGGATACGGTTGTGGTGAGAAATGGCAATAAAATCAATAACGGCTTAGTAACAGTCCATGTGGGTGGCCGTGGCAGTAGCATATTTAGTTTTTGCCTACGCAGGCTGATTATTCTGAACATTAGGTGTTAACGAATGGGCGATTTTCATGAAAATTCCAGTCTCGTTTCTACGTAGTCATATTACATATTTGCTGATATTATGACGTGATATTCGGTTGTAAGTAATATTCCTTCTTCGTTGTTACTCTTTTACTGATAACTATGACACTTATTGCGTTATATCTTTTTCTTAGAGTTTTTTTTCTGATATTACTTAACCTGTCTGGAATTCAAGAGACCACACACACACACACACACGCACGCACGCACGCACACACACACACACACACACACACACACACACACACACACACCACACAACACACACACGTGCCCTCGTGCGCGCGTACGCGTACGATCCCGTGTGAGCGGCCCATGCATTCCGTCGCAGCTCCACATTTCTGTCGCAGTTGTATTGCGTTGCATGATTTCGGCGCCACATCAGAATTGTGTGTGTAAAATTCGGGCTCCTCTCCCCGGCGACAACGCGCTGGCACGGTACGATGCTATCACACGCTCCCTCCCCTTCACCACCCCTCCCCACCCCCTTCCTTATCTTCTTATCTACGCATGTTAGCTATACAGGCAGACTCATCTGTATAATCTTGTCAGGGACGTCACCGTGCTGTCGCGAGTTCTGGCATTTTAACGGATTCACAAATTGGGATGGTTCAGCAAAATGGTGTGCGATTTCTCATCCTGTGGGACTTGAAAATGGTCTTATTTGTTGTATCTGAACTCTCCTCCTCATTCAGTCTAGGACAGAGAGAACGTTGTTCTTGATGTGATAACTTTTTGTGTGTTCGGATCACTTTCACATAGGTTTACTGTGATCAGTGCTTCTCACAACATTTTGGGTAATTAGCTGACTTCAGAAAAGTCTTTGAAACTGATATCTGCAAACCATTACAAAGAAAATATCAATGTTTTGACAACACCCAGAGAGCCATGGGCACAGAAATCCAACTTTCGCAACAGCTATGGGCACACAAATCCAACTTTCGCAAGAACTGTGAACGGATTAGATGCCCATTGTCTCTCGTCATTGCTGTGCTAACCAGAATTGTGTAGGCGAATGCGGCCCATTTTCTAACAGTCGCCATAACTGTTTCGAAATTGTACGCAATAACGCGTGTGCGCGCGCACACACACTCACACACGCGAGCGCGCACGGCGTAACCCCCAACTCGATCCCTTTCCCTCCCACCCTTACCTCCATCCCCTTTGCCTTCTTCGCCCATACATACGCTGAATATATGTGGCGAGTCGTACTTGCACAGAAATGTTTACTGTTTGCATGACTTGAAAGCCAGAAACTTGAGAGAGAGAGAGAGAGAGAGAGAGGAGAGGAGAGAGAGAGAGAGAGAGAGAGAGAGAGAGAGAGAGAGAGAGAGGGGGGGGGGGGGGGCGAGAGGGAGAGAGGGAGAGAGAGATTCAGATTCAGATTCAGATCTTTATTCTGTTAGGCCATAGCCCTCAGAAGGGGGTACAATAATTGAGATAATATTCTAATATCAATGCTACAAGTAAAACAAACAAAAACAAGTTCACAACGTTCACATTGTTACAAGTTTTAAGCCTGCGATGCATCAACGCTTACACTGCTTATTGTTATACACTTAAACAAATATATGTAACCATGTTAAACGAAATTCAAGCATTTAACGATAAAAAAAGAACCTAGGCTGTAAGAAATTTTCGAATCATAAATGCTTTGCACAAAAACAGAGCAAAACGCTTTACAAGTGTGTCACGACCGACCCCTGGAGGTCTGCCTGACAGGATCGGTCTAGGTGGGAGTGAAGGGAGTGACTGACCTCACACGCCCGCAAGAGACCACACAATAAAGATTACGATACAACACCCCATTTATTCACACCAGCAAAATAAGCATTCCAACACACACAACATGCACAATCACAATCAAGCACTCCAACGCACACAACATGCACAATCACAATCAAGCACTCCCACACCCACAACATGCACGATTATAAATAAACATTTCACCATACGACGTACACAATCACAATTACAGCATTCCAGCACATATGACATATACACAATTATAAAGAAACATTTCCAGCATCCATCCCTTCTAACACCCTGGAGTGCGTCCACACCCCTGCCTCTGTCAAGTCTACTGGGAGCACCCTGTCGCACTAGGTGCTCCGAACCGGGTCGGTTCTCGCAGGGAGTCGCTCAAAGCCGACACCCTCGACTCACAAACAGGCAGTGAAGAGCGCGTCCCGGAGGGGGGGGGGGGGGAAACGTGGCGCTGTTACTGGAGGTCCTGGACGGGGGTCAGGGCCGGCCAGTCAAGACGGCGGGCTCCTCTACCAGTCCGCGGTCCCGACCAGAACGTGGCCTCGACCAGCGCGTGGCACCATCCAGTCCGCGGTCCCAGCCAGAGCGTGGCCTCAACCAGCACGTGGCACCATCCAGTCCGCGGTCTCAGCCAGAGCGTGGCCTCAACCAGCACGTGGCACCATCCAGTCCGTGGTCTCAGCCAGAGCGTGGCCTCAACCAGCACGTGGCACCATCCAGTCCGTGGTCTCAGCCAGAGCGTGGCCTCAACCAGCACGTGGCACCATCCAGTCCGTACTCCGGGTGAAGCCCCCGAAAGGGGGGGGGGGGGGGGGGGGGAAACGTAGCAGCTACCCGTGGGTGACCCAGAAGAGGCGGGTCAAACGACTCTCTCTGCCCTCTGTCCAGTCGAGAGGACAGAGGCACAGGTGCGGAGAAAGAAGAAGTGATGTCCCTCTCCTACAGGCCGACTGCAGGAATTGAAAGTACTGACTGTACTTTCGATGATACGGTGAAGAACCAAGACTGGAGCAGGCGCTCCCAGAGACATCTTCCGCTCGAGTCAAGAGCTAACCTCCCTCAGCAATGGCGGCCAACATGCCACCCTACGTCACAGAGTGAGCATACTTCAAACTAAAGAAATGAAGCACGTGCGACAGGTAAAAAGACAGGCGAGAGGCCGATAGACAGAAAGTTCGAGAGAAAGGTACCGACCACCGTGAACCTGCAGGATGAATAGCACGGGCGGTGGAATTAGAGAGAGAGAGAGAGAAAGCAAACCGAAGTTGAGCTGAACTACACCAAGGTGCAACCGCACCACAAGCCACACTAAGGGACGGATACACGACAACAGCAACGACAATAAACAAATAAGTAATTCCGCCACCCTAGGTGGGTCGAACGTCGTAGGCCTCGTGACAAACTCGTGACAAAGTGTTTCATTTTTTGAAGTCATTAGCATAATCAGCTTGAAGATACATGGTTGTCTATAGTATTTTTCTGGAATAAACTCTTGCCTAATACAATAAAGTTCCTGGCACGAAAATACAAAATGAACTTCATTATCAAAAGCCTCGTGACATAATGGGCAAAGGAGATGATCATCACTGAGTTCTCTATAACGATTAAAATGACTACTTATTTCTGTCATACCAAATCTAAATTTTGTTAAGATGTATCTCAAATGTTTGTCTAAGTTTATAGACAAATACAATGGCAATCTATGCTCTGCGTTTAACATACGATAGATATCATATCTGTCACTTTCCAGAACATGAGAATGCCAGTTTTGCCATCGACAATCTATTAATCTCTGACGAAATTCTCGGATAAAGCCACGTATGTTCCCAACACCCTGACTTTCCCACACAAAGCCAAATCCATATTCATACAATTTTAATCTTACCCTCGAAGCCCAATTTGTCTTGCCTTTGGCATCAAACTCAACTAACATATTGTAAGCTCTATGGGGTAATCTATGTGACTGCATTCTTGTTAACTTTAACCAATAACGAATGGAGCTGACTATAGAAACTAAATATATAGGATACCTATTTGTCTCCCGCAGACTAAATCATTAGGCGTATATATAGATACTCCCAAAAACTTCTTCAGTGCGTATAAATGTAGCTTCTCCACCTCATAAGCAGAGCTGCTAATACCCCACAGTTCAGCACCATATTGCACAATTGGTTGGATTTGAGAATCAAACAATTTTAAGAATAGTACTAAAGAATTGTTATTCAATATTGTCAGCTTTTTCATGATACACAATAAGGCGTATTTAGCTCTGCTCACAAGATCTTTACAAGCAAATGTAAAGCTCAGGCGTGTTGAAAAGAATATACCCAAATATTTGTAAACATTTACCACTGGCATGATATTTCCGTTATAACTCCATCTTTCCCTAGCAGCAAGATAGCCTCCTTTTCTAAAGACTATTATGTTGCTTTTTGTCATGTTTACATTTAATTAAAGTGATACAGCAGCTCTTTCTAGACTGTTCAGCCAGCACTTTCGCCATCACTACATGGTTGTGCTAATAAATTACCAACATCTTCATTTCTTTCAAGCAGTCCTTTAAAATGTTCAAACCAGTTCTCTAAAGTAATATTATTTAAAGGTTGTTTCTTACCACCTCTAATCTTCTGTACTGTGTTCCAGAATTCTTTCTGAGAGTTTACAGACGCTACTAATTTTTCTAACAATGCTCTGTTAAAATCCCTTTCTTTCGTTTTCAGAAGTTGTTTGTATTCCCGCCTAGCATTACAATACAGAACTCGATCCGTTGAACGTTTACTACGATTTGACTTACTTAGTAATCTTCTAGCGTTCCTTTTACTTTGGCGACACTCAGTGTCATACCAATCATCACATTCCCTACGACTATTTACATTTATCCGCTTTGTCATACATCTTGCAGCATCTTTTAAACAAGAATTAAAAGTACTGAACGCTTCATTCACATTTACATCAATTAGTCTGATAGCCATTTCGACTCTCTGCTGGATCTCAGATGAACACATCATGTCTGTAAAGTGATCTTTATAATTTTCATTCCAAACAAACTTTTCCACAAAATTGTTAATATTCTTGTCTTTTGGTTGATTTAATCGATTATTGTTAACATTAATGGTCAAAACAATAGGCATATGATCAGACTCAATACGTTCATATACATGAAGTACACAGACGTCAGAAACACTAGCAAACATATTCCTTGACATTAAAAAATAATCATTAACACTTTCCACTTTCAGATACGTACGTGTAGCGACCTTCCTGGTCGCCCTCACAGATACCATTCAAAATACATAAGCATAGACTTGTACACATATCAAGCAACATTTTGCCATAATTATCAAGATTTTTATCCTCATAATTTCTGTCAGTGTATAATGGGCCGCTAGAATGCTGTTTACCAAAATCTAAGATATTTTCTCCAAAATCCTTTGAAAATTTACAGTTCTAGCATTGAGATCACCACTAATCAATACAAACACGTCATCACAAGAAAGCATACAATCATATATAAATTCAAACAATAAACTTATTCCATTTTCAAGATTGAAGTGCAAGTAATATGGTGAATCCACAGGAGGAACATATCCACACACATATAATACATTTTTAATGGTACCAACCACAGATTTGTCAATTATAAACGCAAAGAAATTATCCGACTGAACATTTAAGAGTTTTACAAATGAGCAAAGCTCCTTTCTTTTCAGACACAACAAACCACCCGAGTGTCTACCACGAGCTGAGAGCTTTATAGCTGGTTTACAATAAACTTCATAATAAAAAAATACAGAAGAGTGAAAATCTTCCACAAAAGTTTCAACCAAAGAAATAATATCAAACGAACGAACAAACGAGACAAAATCATTGTCGCGTAGTTTTGAAATTAAACCCGTTAACATTCCAATGTAAAAAGGTGAAAGATTTGGAATCAATGTTCAAACACTCGTTTTTCATTCGTACTGTGCACAATGGCCGAAGGGGGACAATCATGTGCATTTTCAGACACACAACACATATCAGATTGTAACACGCATTCATAGCTTTCGTTTTGTGTTGAAGGGGAAGCTGAACTAACGTCAGAAAACAACACGCTGTCAAAGACATCACGTTCTGCACGTGCTACCCCAGTGTCACCTATACTGCCACACAGCGAGGCAAGGACCGGTGTTACACTAGTGTGTGTTCCCTTTAACCACGGTATATTTTTACACGAGTATTTGGGCCGGCCGACACATTATTTCATTTTTACAAGGTCGTCGTTTGCATTTACAGTGAATTTATTGCCATCGATTAGAAGATGGTCGAAAACCATAGTGGCCCGCTTACCCTCGCTCCTAGCTTTTTTCACATGGGGTGTCAACCTCTTCCTAATCTCTCTCACACGAACAGAAAAGTCTTCACCGACAAAAATATTTGTTCCCCGGAGTTTGCCCTTAGCCTTCAACAATTCTACTTTCTGTTTATAAAACACGAATCTGGCTATGATGGGCGAGTCACGTTTGGGATTTAGTCTGTGCACCCTATCGAATTCAGTTTCTTGGGCAAGTTCCAACTGGTCAGTTATTAACTCTTTCAACACACTTTCACAGTCAGTGTTGGTTTCGTTGTCGTTCCTTGGTATACCATAGAAGATCAGATTGTTCCTTTTCGACCTGCCCTCGAGGTCGTCTGTTTTCCGCTCCAGGTCCTCGATCTTCTTAGTCAGGTCGTCGTTTTGTCTCCTAAGGTCTTCATTCTGTTGCTGCAGTCCGCTGATCTCCCCTCGAATCCTTCTGAATTCATCTTGCATTGCCGTAGACTCTTCTCGAAGAGTATGGAGCTCCGACTTCAGCTCTCCGAAGCGACTGTCCATTCTTGTGCTCATGGACTGCATCATGTCCATGAGGTCAGACATGCTGGGTTCTTTCGTTGTGTCTCTTTGGCTCGCACCTATGGGATTGCCCGGTCCCTCCATGCTGGTCCTGGTACCACTGTTCAGGCGAGCCTGTCTCGTGCTACCTTTACCCTGAGTTGTTGGTCCCGGGTTACTCTCTACATCGCCACACTGAAGAAGAAAACTGCCCCAGAAGATATACGTGAGGACCAGTCCTAACACTACACCGTCCGTTCTCCTCTTCAGGTTCAGAATGGCGGCACGCATGGCTAATTTCTGCTTCGCTCGCTTCAACATGAACAACTGGAACACTGCGATGAACAGCCACAAACTGCTCTAAATTCCAGTGCTGCAGACGGCATGGTTCCTTGCAAAGCAGTAGGCAAACTTTCAGTCCGTAAATCACAGTGTAGTCGTCTTGATTGTCTATTAATTGCAGGAGTCAAACCACGGTGACCTCACGCGAATGCAACAGTTCACGACCCCGAGGAGAGAGAGAGAGAGAGAGAGAGAGAGAGAGGCGGAGGGAGGTGCTGAAGGCAGGAGGAAGGAATGGGTGTAGAGATAATTGCGTCAAGGCTTGATTGTATGAGCAATAATCGCTTCTTGTTTGCAATTATGATGACCTCTCCAAGCTCATGAAAGGAAGCCGAAGAGGGTAGATGGCTTTGCACTCCAGCACCACAGATCCGTTAACTTGTGCCGCTCCGCAGAGCGCAATATTGTTTGACTGACGCAGTTTACGTATCACCGCTGCTTTCACACCTTCGCCCCCCCCCCCCCCTCTCTCTCTCTCTCTCTCTCCGGCAGAGAACAGATTACTATGGATGAGGAGAGCGAACCATGCCAGTTGCGCATTCCGAGGGGAATGCTACATTCACGTGGAAGAAATCTGTATCAAGGGAAGTATCGAGAATGACGTCAGTATGTTGCCGTTTGGGATGTTCCTGTTTAAGAGATAAAGACAATTCTCGCTTAACGACAGCCCCACCCCACCCCATCTATCTAGCTATGTATCCATCCATCCATCTGTACATCTATCAATCTGTCCGTCTGTCGGTCTATCTATCTGTCCGTCTGTCTGTCTGTGGAATTAGCTGTTTACCTGTCTAAACAAACTCCACATTATTAGTTGTAATATGTAGTGAATGACAGCTGAGCTAGTATGTCTTTGCTTGGGTCTCGTCAGAATTCTTTTATCCCATGTAATGGTTGGACAACGCACATTTTCATTTGGCAAAGTCGATCAAAATCTATGCGCAGTGTTAGATAAATCATTCTCAATGAGGAAACAGTACAGTAGGCCTGTCATTGAAATCTAGACGAATAGCTGCATTAGACACCACAGAAGCTGCAAAAAGTCTGGCCTTCTCCCTCGACTGGACTCTGGTACCGCTTTTCCTGCTGGCCGGTCTCGGAATGTCACCAAGCAGTCGCAGAATGAATCGGGCTGTTTGCCCTATTATACTTACAGCGCCAGATCGAGAATGTCTACTTCTGCTTTGCCATGTGCATCGGTGTGCTGTTTCCAGATGAATTGAATGCAATACCTGCGCGGCTTTAGTACACTGTCATGACGGGTATAGAGCCACCTATTTGTCTAAACTTATCCCTTCTCGTTCTTTCCATTCCGCACTTACCACGTGCATCCTTTATAAATCGAACCAGAAACATCTTCAGAAGCCCTTCCAGTCTGCATGCGCTATGCGTATGCTTGTCTTTACCATGATATAACGGTGTAACCTTCGATTTTCAATGAGTCATTTTCGGCCACTATCTGTTTTAAAAACCAGAATAGAATAAACGAAAGGCGTGCATTTAAATTTCGTCTTCTTCTGATTATTGATTTCATGGATATAGTTGTTCTATGTTCTGTGTCGGACTGGACTGGGGAGAGGAGAGAGAGAGAGAGAGAGAGAGAGAGAGAGAGAGAGAGAGAGAGAGAGAGAGGGGGGGGGGGGGGGGGAGGAGAAGTGGAAAATGTGACTGTGTAAAGAAATAACAAATTGTCTTAAAACACGATCTGTTCCAGGGAAACAAAACAAAACATTTTACACAAAGCTGTTTAAACGCAGCGAAATGTATACTTTGTAAGTGCTCTGATGTCTTTGTTTGTTTGTCTTTTTATCCTTGTACTTCTTCATGAATAGGAAGGTCATGCTTTAAAAGTGTCGTGAGCGTGCGCTTGTAGGCGGGTGCGCATGCAGCTTGCTTGATTTTGGCATAATCCAGTTCACTAAATCAGAGGGTGAAGAAAAACAACTGATAAGATAGGCTAGGTATGTGGAAAACTGGTGTTTACTTCAAGCGATGGAAAACGGATGTTTACTTGAAACGATGTTTTTATTCTCAATCTTTGAGTATTCAGGGGCTGATTATGTAGCAGTCTCACTGAAGCGATCATTTTATCCTTAATAATTTGAGTATTTAAGGGTGCATTTGCAATTTCACTATCACCAACTCCAACATCACCTCCACCTCACGCCCCGATTCCACACCCTGACCAGCATTTTAAATCTTGTTGTTGCTGCATGCTTGTGTATTGAGCGCACGAATAGGGCATGCTTGCACAATGTAAACATTCAGTTTGCTGTTGCGATTCGAATGAAAGCGGTCCTAGGCAACCTTTGAAAAGGATGGAGTGGAGTAATGTTGTTTATAGACCAGCCGACCGCAAGAACACTAGTTTTCAAAAGTACTTTCAAAATAAACAAATAAAATAAGTAAATACATAAATTAATAAAATTCTGCCTTTTCACGCCCTATTTTCATAGTTGATCATCTGTCATACACGTTTGTGGCAGGTTATGAAGAATTGTAACGCTGACTATATCATCCAAGTCATAGCAGCACTCTACAGAGACGCAAACAGAGCTGTTCACCTGAATAACAGCATGGAAATGCGTCAAGGCTGTCTGCACCCACAATCGTGTTCAGCATTTACCTGAAGAATACAATACAAGAAATGATTCTGATTGTACTTATCTTCATATTGGTTGGAGGGTAGTCTCTCTGCAGTCAGCATTCCGCTGATAGCATACTCCACTGGTTGGCAGTAAAGCAGAACTTCAGGAACTCACCACTAAACTGGGCAACGCATTGAGTGCATAGGAGATAGAAGCGGGAGGTAGTCAAAACTCTGGAATACAATTTAAAACAAGATTCAGCAACGCTGGTTGGACAGACACTGCAAAAATCAACAATTTTAAATATCCCTTTTTTTTTCTCATTCTCACTTTTTTTCTTTTTTTCTTTTTAATTCAAGATCACGTCAACTTTTTTCACACTCACCATGCAGTTCTGTATGCTGAGTCGCAGTGCTAACGATGGACATTCACTCGTTTGCTTTAATGTTTGTGCGTTTGATACAATAATGTCTGGGTTTTTTGTTGACCTGATGTATGGTGCGCTGACACAATCATTCTGTAATATGATTGAAGCGATAATGTAAGACATGAATAAATATTACACAAATATCCTTTCAGTTGTGAGCAATACGGCAGCCTATCTAAGGACGTCAACACGAGGCCTGCCACGGCTACGTGTTCCATGACAAGTCTTGACTTTATCTGGAATCAGGAACTACCAGCTTCCTGGTGAACATGAAGCTCTGTAAGTGCTGGTAATATACGTCACGGATGCGACAGCCAGACACTGACGGCAGATGTCAAGAGAATCCGGATGTTCAAGAATAAATGCTTTAGACGGAATGCGCGAAGTTCATACGAGGACCAGTTGACTACACCAGGCAGCAGGGCAAACACATAGGCTACGCTGGACAAACCTCCTGTACTTGTCACCAAGGACCGTCAGCCATGGCGGTACGGGCACACATCTTATCATCGCCCTCTGCCGAAGACCCGTTCTACAGGGTCCAATGGAGGATGGACTCCCTAAAGGCAGATCAGAGATATCCTAGGTCTTCTTTATGTCTCTCCGTTCTGTCGGGAGACACGTCACCGTGAAGAGCAGTTCACCAGGTTTTTGAAGTTCAGTCGGGTCAGAGGCTGTCCTAGTGGCAACTGTGTAACCCGGCACTACGTGCCACATGTGGGATGTAACTTCAACCAGAAAGCGGCCTGAAAAGAAATCGTTTTCGACTTGCCCAAGACACGCTACATGAGAGTCCTGGACAGACAACGTGAAAGCGCAGACTGGTTACAGCACCTCTATCCTTTTCCGCAGGACCGAGGACAGAGAATTGTGGGCATTCCCCAACTGCCCAAACGTCCGTCACGCTGTCATGGGACAATCAGCCATTTCCTTTCGGTCATTGAATTGCTTTTCAGCATGTACCCATTCCCGTTCCGCAAAACACGAGCCCCTACAATCCAGGGAAGCCGTTTATATCTACCGCCAGGCCACGCCTTAAGGGCACTTATCGAACAATACCCTGCAATGCTGTACAGTTACTTCAGTGATCTCCTGCGCTGTGGTGCCAGTGCATTATATGCATTATTAAAAAGAAAGACAAAAACAAAATGGAACTCTGCCAGTGGGGGAAAACACCTTTAAGTCGCAGAACCAGAGGATGTATTCGCCCCAAGTACATAGAAATCATGCTTAAATGAAACGGGGTGGTGAGGTGGGGTGGGGTGGGGTGGTGAGAACGTTTGTTTTGTAATTTGTTTGTTCATTCGTGTGGCAGCACATTTATTTTGTTTTCGCTCTTATCCCAATTTGTTCAAGAAAGTGAATTGGAAATCAGAGTGAGGTTTGCACGTGACCATGTGGTGATGCAAAACAGAGTTTGCCAAAATGTGTCCAGTTTCTAATTATAATCGATGGAAATAACATAAAGATGCTAAATTCTGCACCACCTTTCACCACATGTCCAGACGCCCAGCAGGCTTCACACACACACACACACACACACACACCTGCTGAAGTCGTTCAGCACACCAAACGGGACGCGTCAGTCGTCAAGTGGATGGGCACGGCCACTCGTCTTCCCAACTAAGTTTTACATGGAGAGCCACCTGTGGTCCATATGCGTTATCCGCATCTGCTTCCTTAGTTATGACGTCACTTATTGAGGTTAAAAATGTAAGTAATTGTGAACAGAGGGAGGGGAAGAGGGGTCCACTTTGTTAAGTACAGAAAGGTTAGAGTGTTCGAAGTATGGAAGAAAATCACAATAATCTCATTAAAGAGTTACAGCATAACACCTTGTTGAGATCTAACATTATAGGTTTGTGTTACTGCGAAGGTTTGCGATGTTCGTTAGAGGGGTAGGAGCAGGGAAGATGCCTAGCGTGCACACAGGTAGATCTATATGTCAGAGGTCAAGATGTTCACCTGATCTGAGCTGCCGGTGGGGTGCGAGTGTTGGAGACTTCGGGGGAGTTCTGATAGCCGTGGCGAATCATTTAACATGCCAGGAAGTGGAGGAACTGTCAGTGGATGGATGCGAACTGATCTGGGTGAGGATCAAGTTAAAAGGAAGAAGGCAACTTCTTGTTGCCGCCTACTATAGGCCCAAAACCAGTGACCTGATCAGCCTCGCGAAGTTCGAAACATCTGTCCGACGTGTCATAGCTACAAATGCTACTGTCATTATTGAAGATGATTTCAATTTCCCTTCGTTTGATTGGACCACAAAGACAATGAAAAGCCCAGCCAGATGTGTAGAAATCCACAACCAATTTCTTGACCTGGTGAATGACGTTGGCTACGAACAGCTTGTCATATTCCCCAAAGAGAAGAGAACACCCTCGACCTCTTTCTCACGAGTCATCCTTCCAGTGCCTCGGATAGAGCCCCTCCCTGGACTCTCCGACCATGACATCGTCTACCTGGAGTTCGACACCAACCCTGCATGTCAACATCCACCAAAGCGCACAGTCCCCCAATATTCCAAAGCAGACTGGCCTTCAATCAAATCCAGTGCAGCTGAACTCTCTCATTTGGTGCTGGAATCCTTCGATACAAACAGTGACACAGAACAGCTTTGGCAATTGCTGAAAGAAGGCATCGCCTCCATGACAGAGAAGCATATCCCCAAAAGAACCATAGGCAGGAAAAACAACAAGCCCTGGGTAGACTATGCAACCCTGAAGATGATCCGGCGACGAGACTGACTGTACAAACAGTGGAAATAGACCAAAAACCCAAAAGTGCGAACCAAACTGAATAAGCTGAAACACAAAGTCCAAAAAAAAAAAACAAAACAAAAAAAACCTGCGCCGTTCTTACTGGACATACACCAAGAACATGTTCAAAGACGGCACAGATGAGAAGCCAGTAACGAAGTAAGAAGTTCTGGGCATACATCAAGGGCCTACTCACTGAGGCTACAAGTATAGCTCCACTAAGGAAAGACGGCAGACTCGTCACAGAAGCTAAAGAACGAGCTGAAGTGCTAAACCAGCAATTCCGCTCAGCCTTCAGCCCAAAGATCACCTGCAGCAAAGAAGAGTTTACTTCTAGAACTGGCCTAGCGGCAGATCCTCCATCAGACTTTCCTACTGTAAGCACCCCAACAATTTCAGTAGCAGGAGTCACCAAGCTCGTTAAGGACCTGAATCCGAGTAAAGCTCCTGGTCCAGACGGCATTAGCCCGAGATTACTGCGAGAGCTTGCTGAAGAACTAGTCCCTGCTTTCACACTCCCCTACCAGTGCTCCCTCAACAGAGGCATAGTACCAAAGGACTGGAGAACTGCCAGTGTTACCCCAGTCTTCAAGAAAGGGAGCGCTAACCGCCCAGAAAACTACCGTCCTATCTCTCTAACCAGTGTTCCATGCAAAGTAATGGAGCACATCATCACGAGCACCGTCATGAACTTTGCTGAGGAAAATGATGTTATCACCAAAGCACAGCACGGCTTCAGACGTCAGCGCTCCTGTGAAAAGCCAGCTCATTGGACTTGTAGACGAGCTATCCATAAACCTTGAGGCTGGAAAACAGACAGACGCTCTGATTATGGACTTTTCCAAGGCGTTTGACAAAGTCTGTCACTCCCTCCTACTCCACAAGATCCATTCCCTTGGTATCACTGGTAAAACACACTTGGATTAAGAATTTCCTCTTGGGTAGACAGCAGTCAGTAGTGGTGGATGGAGCTACTTCCAGTCCTGTCCCTGTGGAGTCTGGAGTTCCCCAAGGTTCTGTTCTTGGGCCTAGCCTATTCCTACTCTACATCAATGACATGCCGACTGGACTGTCCTCCACTGCTCGTCTCTTTGCTGATGACACTCTGTGCCACAAAACTATATCCTCCAACAGCGACCAGCAAGCCCTTCAGAAGGATCTTGATCGACTCGCAGAGTGGGGAGCAGAGACGGCTCATGAGTTTCCATCCAGACAAATGCCAGACACTGCGAGTGAGCCGGAAGAGAAACCCCCTACCCTCAAACTACACTCTCCGTGGCCACACCCTTGACACAGTCAGTAAGTCCAAATACCTCGGCGTCACCATCACTTCTGATCTCAGTTGGAGCCCCCACACTCTGTAATGTCTCCAACCGTGCCAACAAGACTCTTGGACTACTGAGACGGAACCTGAAAGTAGGATCCCAGCGCATTAAGCAGCAAGTCTACCTATCACTAGTCCGCCCAATCCTTGAATACGCCAGCTCTGTGTGGGACCCCTACATAGAGAAGGATATTAAGAAGCTGGAAGCGATCCAACGCAGAGCTGCTCGCTGGGTCACCCATCGACACCGGAAACCTCATTGTACACGACATGCTTGAAACCCTTCAGTGACTCCCCCTCACAGAACGAAGGAGAAAGGCGCGACTAGTGAACTTTTACAAATTTCATAACAGAAGCCTCATTATCAACACACACCACAAACCCTCTCAAAATCCTTCTGCACCCAAAGGAACCCGACGGTCCCATCCATCAACATACACCTTTCCAGCCGCAGGACCCTGTATAGACAGAAATCCTTCTTCCCCAGGACTATACCCGACTGGAACAGCCTCCTGCTGAGGTTGCCTCCAGCCCACCCTGGAGGGCTTCAAATCCCTAATCTGATCCCACACCCCCCCCCCTGTCTTCCCCCCCCCCCCATCACCCCCCCCCCCCCCCCCCCCCCCCCCCCCCCCCCCCCCCCCGGCCCAGCAAACACTTTCTCAGGCAACTTCAACTTCGTGCAAACCCCCTATAGTCTACAGAATCTTCAAAATGATGAAGGCGGTAGTCAAGGGAAAGAAGAAGAAGAAGGACTTGCCGTAAAAAAAAAAGAAAAAGAAAGAAAACACCCCAGGCACATGGGTGACATGTTGTACCGGTAAATCACATATTGCTGTCCATTGTGGAACGACTGTCGTCATGGTTTGGGGACGAGTCTGATCTGTCACTGTCGGTGAAATAAATGTTGTTTGTCCGTCGAGACGACGAGACCTCTAGTCATCCTGGGATCGGGGGTGAGTGCGTAGATGACTGGTCAGGCCGATCTGCGCCCGGAAAGACCTATCACAGTATGGACAGGGGATGGTGGCGGCAGTTGGAGATCTGTTGACACTGGTCTTCCTGATCATCCTGCGTACAAGGTGAAGGAAGG
>CM031616.1:70111337-70116337 GCA_018398815.1 Conus ventricosus
GAAAATGGGCCAGGAGCTGAGCATTCATCGACTGTGTCTTCTGCCAGTTTGGCAAATAAAGGATGAACCAAGGTGTTGAAGAAAACATCAATTGTCAATTTTGGTATGATTTTAAAGACAGGTTGATATTGTGTCGGAGGCAAGAATGGATTTTTCATGTAAAACAGCAGTGAACGGTTTCAAACATATAGAACATCTTATAATGTAAATGAAAATGAAACCTGTTTGAAGTTAAAATTAGGTAGGCATTTAAATTCGTGCTGACAAGGCTTGGACTTACTATGCCTGAAATTCTGTGTCACGTCTAGAGATCATCATTATACAGAATCAGATTGAATCTGTCCATTGTGCAAAATCAACAAGAAAGATGAAGTTCATTTCCTTTTGTGTTATCCTAATGATGGTATGGTATTTATAAGGCGCAAAATCTTGATGAAATCAACTTTAAGCGCACGAATGTAAGCACAAGCACACACACACACACACACACAGACACACAAACGCACACACACGCACATGCACGCACGCACGCACGCACGCACGCATGCACGCACGCACGCACGCACGCACACACACACACACACACACACACACACACACACACACACACACACACTTCAAGACGTGTTGTATGGCTAAACAAAACTGTCAAAAGAGAGGATAATTAAATAATTTACTAAAACGTGATATGCCACAGAAGTTTTATAAGTATCACAGCCAGATTCAGTTGACTTTACTGAAAATGAAAACACTGTCAGAAATCCATCAGTATTTTTTATATGAAGCGTTTGAATTACGATCTGCTGCTATATCTTAAATTCCTGAAATACGTGTGCATATATGATTATGTGTTAATAAATACTAAGAAAATGTTGCAATTGAAAATAATTGAAAAGTGTACCCCTTCAAGAGAGACTCAATGGCCGATGAAGAATAAAATTATCCGAATCACTCTCTCTCTCTCTCTCTCTCTCTCTCTCTCTCTCTCTCTCTCTCTCTCTCTCTCTCTCTCTCTCTCTCTCTTCTCTCTCTCTCTCTGTCCTGCCATCTTAACTCACTCCCCATGTCAGTGTATATGCGAGTGTGTATGTGACCAACGATGAGGACCATCGTCAGTGTAGGTTTATGTATGTCGGGGTGTGTGCGCGTGTGTATTTACTTTGTGCATAATCCACATACGGACAGTCAGTCAGACAGACAGATAGACAGACACACCGACAGACAGACACACACACACACACACACCACACACACACACACACACGCACACGCACGCACGCACGCACGCACGCACGCACGCGCGCACACACCACACACACACACACACACACACACACACACACACACACACACACACACACACACACCACACACACACACACACACACAAATACGCGCGCGCGCGCGTGTACGCACGCACGCACGCTCATGCACACACGAACAGGCACGCGCGCGCGCTCGCTCGCGCGCGCACATACGCACACATGCACAGAGAGGGGAAAGAGAATCAGTTTGTCGTTTTGTTTATCCTGCGAGATAAAAAGTTTGTGGAAAGGAGATGGGGACACAAGAGAGAGAGAGAGAGAGAGAGAGAGAGAGAGAGAGAGAGAAAAGAGAGAGAGAGAGAGAGAGAGACGGAGAGAGAGAGAGAGAGAGAGAGAGGGAGGGGGAAAGAGAGAGAAGAGAGAGAGAGAGAGAGAGAGAGAGAGAGAGAAGAGAGAGAGAGAGAGAGAGGGACTAGCTGCTGTAGGATGAAAGAGGATGGAACGAGGGACGCGACACACACACACATACGCGCGCGCGCACACACGCACGCACGCACGCACGCACGCACGCACGCACGCACGCACGCACACACACACACACACACACACACACACACACACACAGAACGACAGACAGACAGACAGACAGACACACACACACACACACACACACACACACACACACACACACACACACACACACACACTCAAAGCACGCATGCACACACACAGAGTGAGGGAGTAGACACAAAAACAGACACACGCGGACACGCGCAACACACACACACACCACACACACACACACACACACACACACACACACACACACACCCCACACACGCGCGCGCGCACACACACACACACACACACACACACACACACCCCACACACACACACAACACACACACACACAGAGAGCGAGAGAGAGAGAAGATATAGAGTGAGGAGAGAGGTTGTGGAGGAGGAGGAGAGGAGGGGGGGGGGGGGGGTTGAGGCAGGAAGGCTGGGAATTGGCCTAACCCTAACATTTCAACACAAAATAAACTGTTCTAGACGGCGCACAGACAGCCGCTTATAGTAACCGATCCCATTACACCCTCTCCACTCCTCTCTCTCTCTCTCTCTCTCTCTCTCTCTCTCTCTCTCTCTCTCTCTCTCTCTCTCTCTCTCTCTGTCCACCCTCCTCCTCTCTTTTTCTCTCTCTCTCTCTCAGTGTCTTCAAGCAGCCCAGCCTCCTCCCTCTTCCCAAGCTATGTTCCTCCCCACTCTCCTGGCCCGACCCGGCCTCACCCCTGCTCCTATTGATTTCAACGATAGACCTATGAAAGCCTGTGCCCCGTTGACAGGACGCACTGGCTGGGGTCAGCTAGATGAAGGTCACACAGCTGCTGCTGATGCCAGTCGCAAAATTCCTCCCGCCTGGAGATCAGCTGACTACCTCCGCGACCTTGGGGAGAGGAGGCGGGGAATGGGGGCGAGGAAGGGCGAGTGCGTAGAGGGAAGGGGGTGGGGGGCAGGGAGGGGAAGGGGTGGAGCAAGGTGTTTCTGAGTTTCTGAATGGGAGCTGCAGTTACGGACCCCGCCTGGGCTGCGTCTTAGCACCGACATCTAGAAGCGTGTGGTGCGTACCGCTAGGTTTAGTACATAATGACCTCAATGGTGTGTGCAGGTACACTTGTCAGACCCGCTTTTTGTTCTTCCATTCTACCCACAAAGCAAACACTTGACCTTTCTTGATCGAACGGGTTTACCTTCATCCCTGCGTTGTCACCAGCCGTGGTGGTGGGGTGAAGAAAATACGCAAGCAGCGATCATCTGGGGTCGAATGCATGTAATCGTTTAACGACGAGAGCAAACGTTACATCCTCGTCCGTCTTGATCGTAGGTTGTAATATTGAAAACACTGATTTTGAATACCATGCATGTGGCGTTTGTAAGCACAGTTGGTGAATTGTGAGTGGATGAAAGTGAATATCCAGATTCAGTGTAGGCTGTGTGAGGGAGGGGGGGGCGCGTCCCGTTGGAGTAGCGACGAGTGACAGGGGCTAAGCCAAACGACTGCTGTGGTACGAAGTTCAAGCTGAGCATCCATGTGGGCTTGCCATCTAGGATGGAATGCAGTGAGGCGGAAACGGGAATGGAGAAGGCCTGGCAGCTGGAGAGAGATCAAATGGATCGATCATTTACTGTTTGACCTTTAAATATGCCATTTAGACACATCGGTCGATTGTGATCCTGGCAGCTGGAGAGAGATCAAATGGATCGATCATTTACTGTTTGACCTTTAAATATGCCATTTAGACACATCGGTCGATTGTGATCCCGGCAGCTGGAGAGAGATCAAATGGCTCGATCATTTACTGTTTGACCTTTAAATATGCCATTAGACACATCGGCTGATTGTGATTTTTTAAGCTGGAGAGAGATCAAATGGATCGATCATTTACTGTTTGACCTTTAAATATGCCATTTAGACACATCGGTCGATTGTGATCCTGGCAGCTGGAGAGAGATCAAATGGATCGATCATTTACTGTTTGACCTTTAAAAATATGCCATTTAGACACATCGGTCGATTGTGATCCTGGCAGCTGGAGCGAGATCAAATGGATCGATCATTTACTGTTTGACCTTTAAATATGCCATTTAGACACATCGGTCGATTGTGATCCTGGCAGCTGGAGCGAGATCAAATGCATCGATCATTTACTGTTTGACCTTTAAATATCCCATTTAGACACATCGGTGGATTGGGATTTTTAAGCTGGAGGCATGACAATATTAATGCACTCCTCGGTTCCTTTAGTTTCTGCACGACTCCCTGTCCATGACAGCTGTAATGGTACAGTGGAAGGTGGCGCTTTTCTCTAAGCTGATCTAAGAAGTCCAGGACGGACAAGCAATGGCTGGAGTGGTTTTCGTGCCCCTACCATGTGCTGCGGACAGAAGGCTGAGCCCTAACCTGGGGACATCAGGCTGAGCCCTGAATGCCCACACATCACAAAGGTAGACCAACAGCTTCTCTGTGACTTGCTGTTGTGGGACAGTTATATTAACTATCCGTCCCTGCTCTTAACTTGTTTATATCGACGTGACCACAAACAAAGTTTTTCAGAGGTTCGGATTTAAATTGAAACGATTATTATTTGTCTTAACGATGAAAGTTTAACTTGTTTCGTCATTATGGACACTTACAGTCTCAGACGAGTGTGACGTTGCAACAAGAGGGAAGCTGTCAAAAGGCGCATACTGTGTAGTGGACGCAGACGTTCAGTGCAAAGGGGCCGACGCCAAACTAATTTCATCGAGCGCAGACTGTGTCGTTTTAGTTAATAGCTCGTTGGCTGACAGTTATGTGGCTTGTGGAAAAACAAAGAAGCAAACACAAACTGACCAATCAACGTTTTATTTTCTAAGTATTACGGTCTGATGCAGTTAATAAAACTGTGTTCCAAAGCTCACCTCTACAGATGATATAAAACATTGGAGAAATCATACTCTTTCGTTCACTTTTCTGAACGCGCGCACGCGCGCGCGCGCGCGCACGCGTGTGTGTGTGTGTGTGTGGTGTGTGTGTGTGTGTGTGTGGTGTGTGTGTGTGTGTGTGTGTGTGTGTGCGTGCGTGCGTGCGTGCGTGTGTGTGTGTGTTGTGTGTGTGTGTGTGTGTGTGTGTGTGTGTGTGTGTGTGTGTGTGTGTGTACAACACTATGTTAATCTGACAGTAAATGGTTTCAG
>CM031616.1:70121337-70123837 GCA_018398815.1 Conus ventricosus
TTGTTCTAAATAATTGAGGTCATTTTCACTAGTTTCTACATTAATATGATTCAATCTGCTATGGTTGCAAATGATTTTTTTAGTTGATCTGCAGATATGTCTGAGCTCATTTGTTTCTTTTTGACACGTGTTTATTAGTTAATATGTTAATTGCTTTCCAAATTTGCCTGGTATCTTTGGTAGAAGTACATTGTTCTAAAGTTTAGTACGTTTCGATTTCCGTTTTAATGACGTCACTTTATTTCTTTTTTTTCCCTGAATTCTTCATTTGTTCCAAAAATTACTAAAATGATTTCTTTTATTAATTTCTGTGTCAATTTCTTTAGTTATCCATGGAGGTTTTGGTTCCTGTTTAATCCTTTTCTTTATAAAAGGGCGTGTTTATTATATACGGAGGTAAAAGTGTCAATCCAAATTACAGCTGCTTTATTTGGATCTCTGATTTGATAGATGAGGTCAAATTGTGCTTCAGAAAGGTCATTTAAAGGAAATAATCTTTTTTAAAAAGTTTCTAAAGCTCCTGTAAGTAAATAACTTTATGCCTACTTTGGAATTTTTACAGGGTTTTTTTGAACCAAGTAAGGCAAATTGGGTTGTGATCACTGCACCCTTTGGGAGGGGAACAAATTTTCGATAATGAATTGTTTGCATTTGTGTAAATATGATCTATTAGAGTAGGGGAAATTTTCAGTTATTGCGTGTTGGTCTATCGATTAGTTGTTCTAAGTTATGTGATATATAGTTTTGATACCACTTGTTTTTAGTTTTTAACAGATCAATGTTAAAATCTCCTAATATAATTGTCTCATAACTTAGAAGGGTTTTACTTCATCCATTAAGCATTGAATCTGTCCTGCCAATCAGTGGTTTCTGATGGGTTTCTATAGACAAAGCCTATTGCAAGGGGTTTGACATTTTTCATACTTATTAAATCCAGACAGATTCAATACCATAATTTTCAAAATTAACTAGCCCCTTTTTCATTTTAAAAGAGGAAGCATGATATAGAGTAAGCCAGTAGATTTTGGTTTATAGGGGTCTAGTCGCATTATTTGGTATCCTGGCATGTCCATTTCTGCATCTGATATATAAGAAAATAATCGGGATTCAGAAAAACAAAATTTCAGAAAACTGTTTTTCCCTCACTGCGAAGTTTTATTGCAATGTCATCTTTTTTGTTTATTGCATTATTGATATTAAGGTACCCTAAAACGAGTCCATGTTTGGATGGCCATGTGTCTAAGGTCCTTGGCATGTTTTCAGTGTATAGCACTAGGTATGGCTTAAATAGAAAAGGTTTAGAGGGAACACTAATAAATCGCTGCTTATTTATAAACAAATATTCACTTTCTAAACCAGTGGCCTAACTATTGAAAATTTTAATAATGATATGAAAAAAAAAAAAAATCATATAAAAAAAATTAAAAAAATCAGAAGACAAGGTGGGGGTAATCAGACAAAGGATCAAATCCAAAGATCACAAGTATAAAAAAAAAAACGAACAACAAAAAGAAAATGATTTGCAATTAGATTACAAATTAATCTGTGTAATTTTTACACAGTACAAGGTGAAAATCTATAGAGTATTTCAAAGACAAAAACAAGGAAAAACAACGGGAACAATATCAGAAACTTTGTACGAAATCACAATCAATCTGAACCCCCTTATGAGTAGCAACTGCAATCACACACCATGCTCTCTCTCTCTCTCTCTCTCTCTCTCTCTTTTCTCTCTCTCTCTCTCCCCTCTCTCTTCAGCGCCCCCTCCCTTTTCATCCCTCCTTCTCTCTCTCTCTCTCACTCCCTCACCCCCCCCCCCCCCCCCCTGACCTCCCCCTCTCACCGCCTTCCCCACACATACGTACACGCGTGTTCATCCACCACGCAAACAACGATGCAACAGGATTGTTCAAACCAGTAAAAGGCATTCCAATGAATAAAAATAATAGGCGCTTGACACTGCTTAATATAATGCATTAACATATACATTCACAATGGACGATTATGTTGAATGTTCAACATGTGGGATGTCATCATGTTCAGCCAGTGCAAATAACGGGTCATGTCGTTTATGGGAAACATGGGCTGGGTACGGACATTGAGTTCAGTTTCCCGCTGGGCAGGGAAGACATCCGGGTTCCGATCGTAGTACGGTGACCCTGACTCTATGTTTAGGATGTACACAGGGGTTAGGCAGTCTGTGTGGGTGTGGTTAGGATGAAGCATTGGTTCTGGCTGAAAGCATCGATTCTGTTCATTAGGTTGCCTCACCAAAGGGGAAATGCTGCATGGACTGTAAAAGGGGTATGGCACGGTTCTAACCTGGCCATTTTTGCAGCCAGGATCCTGTTGGCGCGGGAAGTCGGAACGGGGGACAGGGGGATAGCTAGAGGCCTGGTTTGGGCCCTCTGTGTTAAAAGGAGATTGACAATGTGAAAGTAACTACGCTGGCTAACATTACCCATAGGGGTAGAAGGGTTATTTGACAAACGGGCATCAG
>CM031616.1:70126337-70166044 GCA_018398815.1 Conus ventricosus
GTTCTGAGCCAACAGAAGTCAGCGCTATCAAACGCTGCCTGTTTCTGAGCCAACAGAAGTCAGCGCTATCAACGGTGCCTGTTCTGTGCCAACAGAAGTCACTCAGCGCTATCAACCGTGCCTGTTCTGAGCCAACAGAAGTCACTCAGCGCTATCAACGCTGCCTGTTCTGAGCCAACAGAAGTCAGCGCTATCAACGGTGCTTGTTCTGAGCCAACAGAAGTCACTCAGCGCTATCAACGTTGCCTGTTTTGAGCCAACAGAAGTCATTCAACGCTATCAACGGTGCCTGTTCTGAGCCAACAGAAGTCAGCGCTATCAACGCTGCCTGTTCTGAGCCAACAGAAGTCACTCAGCGCTATCAACCGCTGCCTGTTCTGAGCCAACAGAAGTCACTCAGCGCTATCAACGCTGCCTGTTCTGAGCCAACAGAAGTCAGCGCTATCAACTGTGCCTGTTCTGAGCCAACACAAGTCACTGAGCGCTTTCAACGCTGCCTGTTCTGAGCCAACACAAGTCACTGAGCGCTATCAACGCGGCCTGTTCTGAGCCAACAGAAGTCATTCAGCGCTATCAACGCTGCCTGTTCTGAGCCAACAGAAGTCACTCAGTGCTATCAACGGTGCCTGTTCTGAGCCAACAGAAGTCACTCAGCGCTATCAACGCTGCATGTTCTGAGCCAACAGAAGTCACTCAGCGCTATCAACGGTGCCTGTTCTGAGCCAACAGAAGTCACTCACGCTATCAACGCTGCCTGTTCTGAGCCAACAGAAGTCACTCAGCGCTATCGACGCTGCCTGTTCTGAGCCAACAGAAGTCACTCAGAGCTATCAACGGTGCCTGTTCTTAGCCAACAGAAGTCACTCAGCGCTATCAACGTGCCTGTTCTGAGCCAACAGAAGTCACTCAGCGCTATCAACGGTGCCTGTTCTGAGTCAACAGAAGACACTCAGCGCTATCAACGGTGCCTGTTCTGAGCCAACAGAAGTCACTCAGCGCTATCAACGCTGCCTGTTCTGAGCCAACAGAAGTCACTCAGCGCTATCAACGCTGCATGTTCTGAGCCAACAGAAGTCACTCAGCGCTATCAACGCTGCCTGTTCTGAGCCAACAGAAGTCAGCGCTATCAACGCTGCCTGTTCTGAGCCAACAGAAGTCAGCGCTATCAACGGTGCCTGTTCTGAGCCAACAGAAGTCACTCAGCGCTATCAACGGTCCCTGTTCTGAGCCAACAGAAGTCACTCAGCGCTATCAACGCTGCCTGTTCTGAGCCAACAGAAGTCACTCAGCGCTATCAACGCTGCCTGTTCTGAGCCAACAGAAGTCACTCACGCTATCAACGCTACCTGTTCTGAGCCAACATAAGTCACTCAGCGCTACAACGGTGCCTGTTTTGAGCCAACAGAAGTCACTCAGCGCTATCAACGGTGCCTGTTTTGAGCCAACAGAAGTCACTCAGCGCTATCAACGCTGCCTGTTTCTTAGCCAACAGAAGTCACTCAGCGCTATCAACGCTGCCTGTTCTGAGCCAACAGAAGTTATTCAGCGCTATCAACGGTGCCTGTTCTGAGCCAACAGAAGTCATGAGCGCTATCAACGCTGCCTGTTCTGAGCCAAAAGAAGTAACTCAGCGCTATCAACGGTGCCTGTTCTGAGCCAACAGAAGTCACTCAGCGCTATCAACGTGCCTGTTCTGAGGCAACAGAAGTCACTCAGCGCAATCAACGTGCCTGTTCTGAGCCAACAGAAGTCAGCGCTATCAACGCTGCCTGTTCTGAGCCAGCAGAAGTCACTCAGCGCTATCAACGCTGCCTGTTCTGAGCCAGCAGAAGTCAGCTCTATCAACGCTGCCTGTACTGACCAACAGAAGTCACTCAGCGCTATCAACGCTGCCTGTTCTGAACCAACAGAAGTCACTCAGCGCTATCAACGCTGTTTGTTCTGAGCCAACAGAAGTCACTCAGCGCTATCAACGCTGCCTGTTCTGAGACCAACAGAAGTCACTCAGCGCTATCAACGCTGCCTGTTCTGAGCGAACAGAAGTCACTCAGCGCTATCAACGCTGCCTGTTCTGAGCCAACAGAAGTCATTCAGCGCTATCAACGCTGCCTGTTCTGAGCCAACAGAAGCCACTCACTGCTATCAACGGTGCCTGTTCTGAGCCAACAGAAGTCACTCAGCGCTATCAACGCTGCCTGTTCTGAGCCAACAGAAGTCATTGAGCACTATCAACGCTGCCTGTTCTGAGCCAACAGAAGTCAGCGCTGTCAATGGTGCCTGTTCTGAGGCAACAGAAGTCACTCAGCGCTATCAACGCTGCCTGTTCTGAGCCAACAGAAGTCAGTGCTATCAACGTGCCTGTTCTGAGCCAGCAGAAGTCAGCTCTATCAACGCTGCCTGTTCTGAGCCAACAGAAGTCACTCAGCGCTATCAACGCTGCCTGTTCTGAGCCAGCAGAAGTCACTCAGCGCTATCAACGCTGCCTGTTCTGAGCCAACAGAAGTCACTCAGCGCTATCAACGGTGCCTGTTCTGAGCCAACAGAAGTCATTCAACGCTATCCACTGTGCCTGTTCTGAGCCAACAGAAGTCATTCAACGCTGTCAACGCTGCCTGTTCTGAGCCAACAGAAGTCACTCAGCGCTATCAACGCTGCCTGTTTTGAGCCAACAGAAGTCACTCAGCGCTATCAACGCTGCCCCCTTCTGATCCAACAGAAGTCACTCAGCGCTATCAATGCTGCCTGTTCTGAGCCAACAGAAGTCACTCAGCGCTATCAACGCTGCCTGTTCTGAGCCAACAGAAGTCATTCAGCGCTATCAACGTGCCTGTTTCTGAGCCAACAGAAGTCACTCAGCGCTATCAACGGTGCCTATTCTGAGCCAACAGAAGTCACTCAGCGTTATCAACGGTGCCTGTTCTGAGCCACCAGAAGTCACTCACGCTATCAACGCTGCCTGTTCTGAGCGAACAGAAGTCAGCGCTATCAACTGTGCCTGTTCTTGAGCCAACACAAGTCACTGAGCGCTATCAACGCTGCCTGTTCTGAGCCAACACAAGTCACTGAGCGCTATCAACGCTGCCTGTTCTGAGCCAACAGAAGTCATTCAGCGCTATCAACGCTGCCTGTTCTGAGCCAACAGAAGTCACTCAGTGCTATCAACGGTGCCTGTTCTGAGCCAACAGAAGTCACTCAGCGCTATCAACGCTGCATGTTCTGAGCCAACAGAAGTCACTCAGCGCTATCAACGGTGCCTGTTCTGAGCCAACAGAAGTCACTCAGCGCTATCAACGCTGCCTGTTCTGAGCCAACAGAAGTCACTCAGCGCTATCAACGCTGCCTGTTCTGAGCCAACAGAAGTCACTCAGAGCTATCAACGGTGCCTGTTCTTAGCCAACAGAAGTCACTCAGCGCTATCAACGGTGCCTGTTCTGAGCCAATAGAAGTCACTCAGCGCTATCAACGGCGCCTGTTCTGAGCCAACAGAAGTCACTCAGCGCTATCCAACGCTGCCTGTTCTGAGCCAACAGAAGTCACTCAGCGCTATCAACGCTGCCTGTTCTGAGCCAACAGAAGTCACTCAGCGCTATCAACGCTGCCTGTTCTGAGCCAACAGAAGTCACTCAGCGCTATCAACGCTGCCTGTTCTGAGCCAAGAGAAGTCACTCAGCGCTATCAACGCTGCCTGTTCTGAGCCAACAGAAGTCACTCAGCGCTATCAACGCTCCCTGTTCTGACCAACATAAGTCACTCAGCGCTATCAACGTGCCTGTTCTGAGCCAACAGAAGTCACTCAGCGCTATCAACGCTGCCTGTTCTGAGCCAACAGAAGTCACTCAGCGCTATCAACGCTGCCTGTTCTTAGCCAACAGAAGTCACTCAGCGCTATCAACGCTGCCTGTTCTGAGCCAACAGAAGTCACTCAGCGCTATCAACGCTGCCTGTTCTGAGCCAACAGAAGTTATTCAGCGCTATCAACGGTGCCTGTTCTGAGCCAACAGAAGTCATTGAGCGCTATCAACGCTGCCTGTTCTGAGCCAAAAGAAGTAACTCAGCGCTATCAACGGTGCCTGTTCTGAGCCAACAGAAGTCACTCAGCGCTATCAACGTGCCTGTTCTGAGGCAACAGAAGTCACTCAGCGCAATCAACGGTGCCTGTTCTGAGCGAACAGAAGTCAGCGCTATCAACGCTGCCTGTTCTGAGCCAGCAGAAGTCACTCACGCTATCAACGCTGCCTGTTCTGAGCCAGCAGAAGTCAGCTCTATCAACGCTGCCTGTACTGAGCCAACAGAAGTCACTCAGCGCTATCAACGGTGCCTGTTCTGAACCAACAGAAGTCAGCGCTATCAACGGTGCCTGTTCTGAGCTAACAGAAGTCAGCGCTATCAACGGTGCCTGTTCTGAGCCAACAGAAGTCACTCAGCGCTATCAACGCTGCCTGTTCTGAGCCAACAGAAGTCACTCAGCGCTATCAACGCTGCCTGTTCTGAGCCAACAGAAGTCACTCAGCGCTGTCAACGGTGCCTGTTCTGAGCCAAAAGAAGTCATTCAGCGCTATCAACGCTGCCTGTTCTGAGCCAACAGAAGTCAGCGCTATCAACGCTGCCTGTTCTGAGCCAACAGAAGTCAGCGCTATCAACGGTGCCTGTTCTGTGCCAACAGAAGTCACTCAGCGCTATCAACCGTGCCTGTTCTGAGCCAACAGAAGTCACTCAGCGCTATCAACGCTGCCTGTTCTGAGCCAACAGAAGTCAGCGCTATCAACGGTGCTTGTTCTGAGCCAACAGAAGTCACTCAGCGCTATCAACGTTGCCTGTTTTGAGCCAACAGAAGTCATTCAACGCTATCAACGGTGCCTGTTCTGAGCCAACAGAAGTCAGCGCTATCAACGCTGCCTGTTCTGAGCCAACAGAAGTCACTCAGCGCTATCAACGCTGCCTGTTCTGAGCCAACAGAAGTCACTCAGCGCTATCAACGCTGCCTGTTCTGAGCCAACAGAATCAGCGCTATCAACTGTGCCTGTTCTGAGCCAACACAAGTCACTGAGCGCTATCAACGCTGCCTGTTCTGAGCCAACACAAGTCACTGAGCGCTATCAACGCTGCCTGTTTCTGAGCCAACAGAAGTCATTCAGCGCTATCAACGCTGCCTGTTCTGAGCCAACAGAAGTCACTCAGCGCTATCAACGCTGCATGTTCTGAGCCAACAGAAGTCACTCAGCGCTATCAACGGTGCCTGTTCTGAGCCAACAGAAGTCACTCAGCGCTATCAACGGTGCCTGTTCTGAGCCAACAGAAGTCACTCAGCGCTATCGACGCTGCCTGTTCTGAGCCAACAGAAGTCACTCAGAGCTATCAACGGTGCCTCTTCTTAGCCAACAGAAGTCACTCAGCGCTATCAACGGTGCCTGTTCTGAGCCAACAGAATCACTCAGCGCTATCAACGGTGCCTGTTCTGAGCCAACAGAAGTCACTCAGCGCTATCAACGTGCCTGTTCTGAGCCAACAGAAGTCACTCAGCGCTATCAACGCTGCCTGTTCGAGCCAACAGAAGTCACTCAGCGCTATCAACGCTGCCTGTTCTGAGCCAACAGAAGTCACTCAGCGCTATCAACGCTGCCTGTTCTGAGCCAACAGAAGTCAGCGCTATCAACGCTGCCTGTTCTGAGCCAACAGAAGTCAGCGCTATCAACGGTGCCTGTTCTGAGCCAACAGAAGTCACTCAGCGCTATCAACGTGCCTGTTCTGAGCCAACAGAAGTCACTCACGCTATCAACGCTACCTGTTCTGAGCCAACAGAAGTCACTCAGCGCTATCACGCTGCCTGTTCTGAGCCAACAGAAGTCACTCAGCGCTATCAACGGTGCCTGTTCTGAGCCAACAGAAGTCCACTCAGCGCTATCAACGCTGCCTGTTCTTAGCCAACAGAAGTCACTCAGCGCTATCAACGCTGCCTGTTCTGAGCCAACAGAAGTTATTCAGCGCTATCAACGGTGCCTGTTCTGAGCCAACAGAAGTCATTGGGCGCTATCAACGCTGCCTGTTCTGAGCCAAAAGAAGTAACTCAGCGCTATCAACGTGCCTGTTCTGAGCCAACAGAAGTCACTCAGCGCTATCAACGGTGCCTGTTCTGAGGCAACAGAAGTCACTCAGCGCAATCAACGGTGCCTGTTCTGAGCCAACAGAAGTCAGCGCTATCAACGCTGCCTGTTCTGAGCCAGCAGAAGTCACTCAGCGCTATCAACGCTGCCTGTTCTGAGCCAGCAGAAGTCAGCTCTATCAACGCTGCCTGTACTGAGCCAACAGAAGTCACTCAGCGCTATCAACGCTGCCTGTTCTGAACCAACAGAAGTCACTCAGCTATATCAACGCTGTTTGTTCTGAGCCAACAGAAGTCACTCAGCGCTATCAACGCTGCCTGTTCTGAGCCAACAGAAGTCACTCAGCGCTATCAACGCTGCCTGTTCTGAGCGAACAGAAGTCACTCAGCGCTATCAACGCTGCCTGTTCTGAGCCAACAGAAGTCATTCAGCGCTATCAACGCTGCCTGTTCTGAGCCAACAGAAGCCACTCACTGCTATCAACGGTGCCTGTTCTGAGCCAACAGAAGTCACTCAGCGCTAATCAACGCTGCCTGTTCTGAGCCAACAGAAGTCATTCAGCACTATCAACGCTGCCTGTTCTGAGCCAACAGAAGTCAGCGCTGTCAACGGTGCCTGTTCTGAGGCAACAGAAGTCACTCAGCGCTATCAACGCTGCCTGTTCTGAGCCAACAGAAGTCAGCGCTATCAACGGTGCCTGTTCTGAGCCAGCAGAAGTCAGCTCTATCAACGCTGCCTGTTCTGAGCCAACAGAAGTCACTCAGCCTATCAACGCTGCCTGTTCTGAGCCAGCAGAAGTCACTCAGCGCTATCAACGCTGCCTGTTCTGAGCCAACAGAAGTCACTCAGCGCTATCAACGGTGCCTGTTCTGAGCCAACAGAAGTCATTCAACGCTATCCACTGTGCCTGTTCTGAGCCAACAGAAGTCATTCAACGCTGTCAACGCTGCCTGTTCTGAGCCAACAGAAGTCACTCAGCGCTATCAACGCTGCCTGTTTTGAGCCAACAGAAGTCACTCAGCGCTATCAACGCTGCCCCTTCTGATCCAACAGAAGTCACTCAGCGCTATCAATGCTGCCTGTTCTGAGCCAACAGAAGTCACTCAGCGCTATCAACGCTGCCTGTTCTGAGCCAACAGAAGTCATTCAGCGCTATCAACGGTGCCTGTTCTGAGCCAACAGAAGTCACTCAGCGCTATCAACGGTGCCTATTCGAGCCAACAGAAGTCACTCAGCGTTATCAACGGTGCCTGTTCTGAGCCACCAGAAGTCCACTCAGCGCTATCAACGCTGCCTGTTCTGAGCGAACAGAAGTCAGCGCTATCAACTGTGCCTGTTCTGAGCCAACACAAGTCACTGAGCGCTATCAACGCTGCCTGTTCTGAGCCAACACAAGTCACTGAGCGCTATCAACGCTGCCTGTTCTGAGCCAACAGAAGTCATTCAGCGCTATCAACGCTGCCTGTTCTGAGCCAACAGAAGTCACTCAGTGCTATCAACGGTGCCTGTTCTGAGCCAACAGAAGTCACTCAGCGCTATCAACGCTGCATGTTCTGAGCCAACAGATGTCACTCAGCGCTATCAACGGTGCCTGTTCTGAGCCAACAGAAGTCACTCAGCGCTATCAACGCTGCCTGTTCTGAGCCAACAGAAGTCACTCAGCGCTATCAACGCTGCCTGTTCTGAGCCAACAGAAGTCACTCAGAGCTATCAACGGTGCCTGTTCTTAGCCAACAGAAGTCACTCAGCGCTATCAACGGTGCCTGTTCTGAGCCAATAGAAGTCACTCAGCGCTATCAACGGTGCCTGTTCTGAGCCAACAGAAGTCACTCAGCGCTATCAACGCTGCCTGTTCTGAGCCAACAGAAGTCACTCAGCGCTATCAACGCTGCCTGTTCTGAGCCAACAGAAGTCACTCAGCGCTATCAACGCTGCCTGTTCTGAGCCAACAGAAGTCACTCAGCGCTATCAACGCTGCCTGTTCTGAGCCAACAGAAGTCAGCGCTATCAACGCTGCCTGTTCTGAGACAACAGAAGTCAGCGCTATCAACGGTGCCTGTTCTGAGCCAACAGAAGTCACTCAGCGCTATCAACGGTGCCTGTTCTGAGCCAACAGAAGTCACTCAGCGCTATCAACGCTGCCTGTTCTGAGCCAACAGAAGTCACTCAGCAGCGCTATCAACGGTGCCTGTTCTGAGCCAACAGAAGTCACTCAGCGCTATCAACGCTGCCTGTTCTGAGCCAACAGAAGTCACTCAGCGCTATCAACGCTGCCTGTTCTTAGCCAACAGAAGTCACTCAGCGCTATCAACGCTGCCTGTTCTGAGCCAACAGAAGTCACTCAGCGCTATCAACGCTGCCTGTTCTGAGCCAACAGAAGTTATTCAGCGCTATCAACGGTGCCTGTTCTGAGCCAACAGAAGTCATTGAGCGCTATCAACGGTGCCTGTTCTGAGCCAAAAGAAGTAACTCAGCGCTATCAACGGTGCCTGTTTCTGAGCCAACAGAAGTCACTCAGCGCTATCAACGGTGCCTGTTCTGAGGCAACAGAAGTCACTCAGCGCAATCAACGGTGCCTGTTCTGAGCCAACAGAAGTCAGCGCTATCAACGCTGCCTGTTCTGAGCCAGCAGAAGTCACTCAGCGCTATCAACGCTGCCTGTTCTGACCAGCAGAAGTCAGCTCTATCAACGCTGCCTGTACTGAGCCAACAGAAGTCACTCAGCGCTATCAACGCTGCCTGTTTCTGAACCAACAGAAGTCACTCAGCGCTATCAACGCTGTTTGTTCTGAGCCAACAGAAGTCACTCAGCGCTATCAACGCTGCCTGTTCTGAGCCAACAGAAGTCACTCAGCGCTATCAACGCTGCCTGTTCTGAGCGAACAGAAGTCACTCAGCGCTATCAACGCTGCCTGTTCTGAGCCAACAGAAGTCAGTCAGCGCTATCAACGCTGCCTGTTCTGAGCCAACAGAAGCCACTCACTGCTATCAACGTGCCTGTTCTGAGCCAACAGAAGTCACTCAGCGCTATCAACGCTGCCTGTTCTGAGCCAACAGAAGTCATTCAGCACTATCAACGCTGCCTGTTCTGAGCCAACAGAAGTCAGCGCTATCAACGGTGCCTGTTCTGAGGCAACAGAAGTCACTCAGCGCTATCAACGCTGCCTGTTCTGAGCCAACAGAAGTCAGCGCTATCAACGGTGCCTGTTCTGAGCCAGCAGAAGTCAGCTCTATCAACGCTGCCTGTTCTGAGCCAACAGAAGTCACTCAGCGCTATCAACGCTGCCTGTTCTGAGCCAGCAGAAGTCACTCAGCGCTATCAACGCTGCCTGTTCTGAGCCAACAGAAGTCACTCAGCGCTATCAACGGTGCCTGTTCTGAGCCAACAGAAGTCATTCAACGCTATCCACTGTGCCTGTTCTGAGCCAACAGAAGTCATTCAACGCTGTCAACGCTGCCTGTTCTGAGCCAACAGAAGTCACTCAGCGCTATCAACGCTGCCTGTTTTGAGCCAACAGAAGTCACTCAGCGCTATCAACGCTGCCCCTTCGATCCAACAGAAGTCACTCAGCGCTATCAACGCTGCCTGTTCTGAGCCAACAGAAGTCACTCAGCGCTATCAACGCTGCCTGTTCTGAGCCAAACAGAAGTCATTCAGCGCTATCAACGGTGCCTGTTCTGAGCCAACAGAAGTCACTCAGCGCTATCAACGCTGCCTGTTCTGAGCCAACAGAAGTCACTCAGCGTTATCAACGGTGCCTGTTCTGAGCCACCAGAAGTCACTCAGCGCTATCAACGCTGCCTGTTCTGAGCCAACAGAAGTGAGCGCTATCAACGATGCTTGTTCTGAGCCAACAGAAGTCACTCAGCGCTATCAACGGTGCCTGTTCTGAGCCAACAGAAGTCACTCAGCGCTATCAACGCTGCCTGTTCTGAGCCAACAGAAGTCAGCGCTATCAACGCTGCCTGTTCTGAGCCAAAAGAAGTCACTCAGCGCTATCAACGCTGCCTGTTCTGAGCCAACAGAAGTCAGCGCTAACAACGGTGCTTGTTCTGAGCCAACAGAAGTCACTCAGCGCTATCAACGCTGCCTGGTCTGAGCCTACAGAAGTCATTCAATGCTATCAGCGCTGCCTGTTCTGAGCCAACAGAAGTCAGCGCTATCAACGGTGCCTGTTCTGAGCCAACATAAGTCACTCAGCGCTATCAACGCTGCCTGTTCTTAGCCAACAGAAGTCACTCAGCGCTATCAACGCTGCCTGTTCTGAGCCAACAGAAGTCACCAGCGCTATCAACGCTGCCTGTTCTGAGCCAACAGAAGTCACTCAGCGCTATCAGCCTGCCTGTTGCTGAGCCAACAGAAGTCACTCAGCGCTATCAACGCTGCCTGTTCTGAGCCAACAGAAGTCACTCAGCGCTATCAACGCTGCCTATTCTGAGCCAACAGAAGTCACTCAGCGCTATCACAACGCTGCCTGTTCTGAGCCAACAGAAGTCACTCAGCGCTATCAACGCTGCCTGTTCTGAGCCAACAGAAGTCAGCGCTATCAACGCTGCCTGTTCTGAGCCAACAGAAGTCAGCGCTATCAACGCTGCCTGTTCTGAGCCAACAGAAGTCAGCGCTATCAACGCTGCCTGTTCTGAGCCAACAGAAGTCAGCGCTATCAACTGTGCCTGTTCTGAGCCAACAGAAGTCACTCAGCGCTATCAACGCTGCCTGTTCTGAGGCAACAGAATCACTCCGCGCTATCAACGGTGCCTGTTCTGAGCCAACAGACGTCACTCAGCGCTATCAACGGTGCCTGTTCTGAGCCAACAGAAGTCACTCAGCGCTAATCAACTGTGCATGTTCTGAGCCAACAGAAGTCACTCAGCGCTGTCAACGGTGCCTGTTCTGAGCCAACAGAAGTTACTCATCGCTGTCAACGGTGCCTGTTCTGAGCCAACAGAAGTCAGCGCTATCAACGGTGCCTGTTCTGAGCCAACAGAAGCAGAACACCACGCAGTGAACTCCAACTGACGACTGCAGTTGCTTAATCCCGGAGCCAACATGCAAGATCGCCCTCCCCCCCCGCCCCCCCCCCCCCCCCCACCGCCTCCTCCCCCCCCCCCCCCCCCCCATCCCTTTGCTGCAGCCTCCCTGGTGAGGACTTGAGCTTGGAAGGCAGATTCCTTGAGCTTCAAGATGTCTTGTAGATGTGGGTTCCTCCTCCATTCTGCTGTCCTGTGGCACAGTGAGTGTAATCAGAATCATTATGGTTGGGATGCATGTGAATGAAATACGTGTCTCCAGCCGCATGCCACTCACGTGGAGGATTTCCGGGTGGTTCTTTGTCTGCTCTGGAAGGTCGCTGGTCATCCATTCCATCTAGCAGATCCTGCTTACACGTTGTGGATGTAGCAACTGTTCCAGGCCATGGTTTGCTGCCTCTTACCATGTAGAAGATTGTCACTGGAGCTTCTGGATGAGTAGTTGTTTTTTTTCTCTGGCAGGACTAATCGAGAGCTCGTGAACTATGCATTTTCCGTATAGTTCGTACAGAGTTATTGTTTGGTATGGAGCTACAGGGGTTTTTTTGTTGTTTTTTTAAAAAATCAAAACGAACATGGAAATGGAATTCTTCACACTGCATCTAAATACTGCAAAGCAGCCAATGGTATTTTGTTTTAAAAACCTGTATAGCTGACCCGAACAAGATTCAACTGGGTCAAATCGACGTTGCGCGATATTTTTGCAAGGCAGTCATCGAGCAGCGGATGTTTTTCACACACACACGCACGCACGCACGCACGCACGCACGCACACAATGAAATGAAAAAAGCAGTCTTACAGGAGGAAACCGCTTCGAAGAAGATTTCAAATCAAGTTTCGAACCAAGTACTTGATGTAGAACTGGCGAGTTCCCAGCATGGCGTGAAGTTTACCTCGATTTTTCTGTCAAAAATTATAGATTGAATTACATGACTGGACAGTGTGAATCCTGTCGCCACGAGGGACGTGTTCAGACTGTTCCTACCCCAAGGATTGAGTGCGCGCGCGCGCGTGCGCGTGTGTATGTGTGTGTGTGGTGTGTGTGTGTGTGTGTGTGTGTGTGTGTGTGTGTGGTGTGTGTGTGTGTGTGTGTGTGTGAGCGAGAAATAGTGAGTTCACAGACCTAAGAGCGGTCACAGAAAGAGCACTTTTTTGTGAAATGCATTTTGTTGGTAGCTGCTGAACAGGTGGTAAAAAAACAACAACAAAACTTTCGAAGTGTGGTGTGTGTGTGTGTGTGTGTGTGTGTGTGTGTGTGTGTGTGTGTGTGTGTGTTGTTTCAGTGCCGGGTATTGTTCACAAGGACTCCTCCGGATAACATAGACAAAAGAATCACAAGACAAAACACAACACGTTTTGATCTCTTATGTCATTCTTCAGGCAAGATACACAACACTCAGGACAACGATAATGAACGAGCAGTCACTGATGTCCGTCAAATTCGGCGCAAGATGGGCGTTGAAACTAGCAGTAGCTGCTTGTGATAGTGCTTAAGGGAGAGGTGGCAGCTCAGCTAACCATGTGTGCGAACTCTTTAGTGTGTACCTTTCTTGGGCCAGTACTATTGTGCATGAGCTAATGACATGTCCCGCTGATTGTTTGCCCTGGCCGAGTGGACATGCAGGGTGAGGTGAGTTTCCCCCCATTTTGCCAGGTTTCCCTTCGAGGGCGTGAGGATGAAGTTGATCATGGAAGGGGCTATATTCCACAATTCATTCTAGCTGAAACTTGTTAAAGATGCACTTTCACCCGCGTAGTCCTTCGCCTTTGCTGGTCTTGCTGGGCTGTTTTCTGGACTATGTATGCATCCTCTTCTTTCTTTAATTCCTGTATTACCACGCCTCTCTTTCACCTTTTCTTTTGTCTTTTGACCACCATTAATTTTTTTTATCTCTGTTGATACAAATCCTCATCTGTTGGCTAGTGTGTGTTATATCATCTAGAGGCTTTCCTTTGCTACGCCGGCTGCCTACCAACCTTCAACAGTTTGCCAGTCTTCAGCTTGAGCAGAACTGATCTCACAGTCTTGTTTGCCGAGTTCCCAAACATGTTTGATAACTTGGTTTTCCACGTTAGATTTCAACTTCGGTTGGGAACAGCACTGTTGTTGTCAAAGAAACCAGGTGGGCCGCAGAGCCATTTTCTTCGATGCTTATTCATTTGGTCTACATTAATTCCGCTGAGCCAGTGCCGGCGTTGTTTATGAGCAGAGGCCAGAAGAAATTTGGCATCCGCATGCACTGCAGGAACCAGACTTTGAATCAAACAGGGAGGCCAGAGCTTAATCTAGAGCGGGGGATTGGTACAATCCCCCGAAAATCTGTTCCTTCCTGCAATTATCGAGTCTTAACGCGGGCAGACTCCCGCACAGTTGCAGGACTGCCCGCCCTGTTCACTGATCGTTGTAGGCGCTCGTTTGTCGTCTGCTTGAAAAACTGAAACTAGGACTGAGCAGGAGCGAACGATTTCTTGATATTTCATTGGCTATTAGTGTAAATCAACCAATCGGCGGCATTCATCTCTTCCATCTCGATCACCGACGATAAGTTGCGAGACTTTAAGGCGCCATATTGGATATTTTCCAAAATGAAGCGTGCACTCACCCTATTCGACTTCGACTTTCGTGGAGGAAAAGTGAAAAAAAAAAGATTCTGTGCCATGCGAGGGTGGAGAAGATCATGAAGAAACCCGAAAAGAGTGCCAGTGGAAGGGAACACTGGTTTCAAGACGATTGGCTGAAGAAGTGGCCCTGGAGGTGGGGAGGGGGGGGGGAGTGCCCCCCTTTTTTATATTTTATATGGGGGGGGGGGGACTGCCCCCCCCCCCCCCCTTTTTTTAAAAATCCTAGATTAAGCTCTGGGGAGGCTGCTTGTCTGTTACCTGCAGGCTTTCTTTTGCTGTCTGCTTGCTTTCGTTTCCCTTGTTTTGCCACCTTTCAAGGCATCATCATATCACCTTCAAAGGCTCTTGACTGGTTCTTCCGTCACTGTTGGAATGGCTTGGTTGGCTACAGTGAATGCGACTGTTTCAGCTGCTTTTTCTTCTCGCTGTGAGAGACTTCGGAATTCTTATGGTTTGAAACCCATCCTTGAAAAGGCGATTAACTCATGTGACTGCTCCGTAGGTGATGTGTTTCATCTTCTTAAGTGAATTTTGTATCATCTAAGAATTTTTTTTAGAGGTGGCGGTTGGAATCTGTCTTTGAGGTCAGCTTTGCCAATGCTTGTTGCTGCTTTCAAAACTTTTATTCCGACGCAAGCAGCATTGGAGAATTAGTACAACTCGTCACCATGCTGTTTCAGACCGATCTAAACTTTTGTGTTTTCTTATGTAGAGAACTACATTGAGAAGCATGAAGATATTTCGTCAGCATGTGGAGGATGCTCTTTAGGAAGTGATTCATCAGTTGAATAATCCTGTGTGGAACGGACCTATACGCATTTGATGATGGAGCCCCTCCACATGAGATCCATTTTCTCAGGTATTGCTCTTTGGATTCCTTCCCAGGTCAGAAGGGTCTGGTAAACTCAACCAGACACTCCAAGGATGCCTACTGCCTGGGTTGATCCATTCAAATATTCATTTTCTTTGAGGTACGGGGTCAGCCTTGCCGCCACGACGAAGTGGAAGTTTTCCCCCTCGATTTTCAGTAGTTATGCTGTTCTGGGCTGGTTGATGTCACCCGAGTCATCATACTCCATCAGCTGTCATCCATGGGATGCCATCAAGTTCCTCCATGCTGATCTTATCAGACTATAAAACCAGTCGAGGACATCTGGGCATTTTCTATGTAGCAGGCATGTATTCCGTTATGACCAGGCAATGATTTGGTTTCGGCTGACTTAACCATTTTCTTTACTGCATCCCGTGCCTGCGGCTTGTTATGAAACCCTTCCTTCGTGGCACTGCAGAACACATGAAGACAGGATTTCAATTGACGCCTCGCTCTCAAAATCAGAACATGTTTTCTTGAGATGTTTCCAAGATTTTCTTTACCCACTGACAGCGTTCCAGATTTTTGGCCGGTGGAATTTCCTGGTGAATTGGATCTATGGCAGGGGTGTCTGAAGAAGCACACTTGAGTTTTCTTTTGTTCCATCTCATCTTTGCTGATTCTGCTTTACTGGGGACATTGTGTGTGAACATTCAGGCCTTCACAGAACTTCTGTTGCCCTTACTTCTCAAGTTCTGAAGCTCCTTCTATTTGTTTCTTGATATTTCTTTTTCTCTAACAGATGTTGCCAATCTTTCGCTGGCGTATTGAAGCATGTTGAGTTGTTGGCTGTTTTACTCGATTGGTGTACTCATGTTAAACAGTAAAAGTTTCCCGACTGTCTGGGACAGGCGATCACTTGTGTTGAGCAAGTGGTGGATTTGGCGACCTGTCCTTTGGGCGAAAGCGAGCTTTCAAACTTTTGCAGGTCAGAAAAAAGCCAGTGTTCTGCCCTGGTACTTACAGGCTGGATCTACAGTGTCTCTGACCTAGCTGGTTTGTGTTGCAGTGTACCCTTTCCGGCAAGTCGAGTTATTGGAGTCGGGGGAAGGGGAATGTGAAGAATGGGTACATTTTGTTAAAGCCTGGAGAGAGAGAGAGAGAGAGAGAGAGAGAGAGAGAGAAGAGAGAGAGAGAGAGAGAGAGAGAATGTGATGGAAGGATGGAATGGAAGAGGATTTAGACAGACAAACGGAAAGACAGACAAACAGAGGAATGGGAGGGAGGGAGGAAGGGAGAGAGAACTCAGAATTCAGAAAACGTTTCTTCGATCAAGGATTGAGATTTTAGGTAGAGTCTATTCTTCCAGTCTCTCTCTCTCTCTCTCTCTCTCTCTCTCTCTCTCTCTCTCTCTCTCTCTCTGAGAGAGAGAGAGAGAGAGAGAGAGAGAGAGAGGCGGATGAGGGACAGGAGAGATCGTTTTATTCTTCCTTTTTTTTAAAAATGAAAATTTCATTCAGAACTCATTCATTCAATCAGCCTTATGTTGTCTCCATTTGCCATGCAAACCAGTTTATGCAAAAATATATAATAGATAATTTGATTTCAACGTAACATCTGGATTGTGAATAAACTATGATAAATTCTTATTGTTGTATGAAAACATCTGTACGTAAAAATGGTAAGAATTATGAATAAATGTATATAGTCTTAACAGATTTTTTTATTTGCTGAAAACATAAAAAGAAAACCCAACTTGAACGCAGGAGTTTCCAGCTCCTTTGCAGAATGAGCGTGATATAAGCTATAAAAAGAAAAACGAACCACTCCTGAAAATATCATCCACATAAAGGCATCGTCTCAGAGACCGTAGCTCAAATTTCCTGACCAGCACTGCAGGTGTTGGTAGCTCTTATAATAGACAGACGTCGGATGTAATGAAAGGAGACTGGCGTAGTGTACAGCCCTTTTTGTGTGCTGCCAGCCCAGAATGCAACTTTATGACGTCATCGTCATATAGGGTAACAGGAGTGACGCCACATAGGCGGGCACGGAAAACACCGAAAAAGAAGTGACTCGGCGTTAGGCAGGTCTCGTCTGGCGGGCAGCTCTATGACGAACAGGATCGATCGCTCCCTCGGCAGATGTGCGCATTGAGTCTATTGCAGGACTCTGGGCGTGGCGGCATGTGCAGGAAGCCAGAACAAGCAGCGCGTGATTAGCAACACAGAGAGGGCGTGGAAGGTGAGGGAAAGAAAACAGAAAGAAAGAAAAAAAAAATAAAGGAAGAAAGAAAGAAAGAGAGAACGGAAGAAAGAAAGGAAGGGGAAAAAAAGAGCTCTGAACACACTTAACTTGAGGTAGGAACCAGCGAGACCAAAAATACTGCGAATGAATGCTTCTGGTGGGACTGAAACCACACAACCTTTCATCCAGCAGCCCGCCATGTTGAGTTCTTGCAACTGCACCACGGCGGCTGATGAGCATTGAGATTGTACCACTGTAGTGTACATATGTTCACTAAGGGAGAAGATCCACCGGAAATGTGAGAGGAATATGCTACATTTTGTGCTTACAGATACGGTCATTTTCCTGGTTTTAAAGCAAGTAGCCGTTATGACCAAAAAAATACACCAGCTCACCAGCACCACCGTCGCCTTGCTGTCAACATCACCTGAGTTACAGTCACGTATATTCCTAGTCACATGTACCTTTACAATCTCTCTCTCTCTCTCTCTCTCTCTCTCTCTCTCTCTCTCTCTCTCTCTCTCTCTCTCTCTCTCTCTCTCTGCTCAATGAATAGTGGAACGCTTACCATATGCATGGTCAAAGTCTTGAGAGAACAAAGTAAGAAAGTTCACCTTTTGTTCTTTGTTGTCAGCAATGGGCTGTGGCACAGCCAGTCCATTGTTCCAACAGACGGTCTGATATTCTTGACTCTCCTTCCCCACTTCCTCCTTTCCCTCATCCTTCACTCCCCTTCCACCACCCATCTCTCTCTCTCTCTCTCTCTCTCTCTCTCTCTCTCTCTCTCTCTCTCTCTCTCTCTCTCTCTCATTTTTATTTCGTCTCTCTCTCTCTCTTTCTCTCTCATTTTTATTTCGTCTCTCTCTCTCTCTCTCTCTCTCTCTCTCTCTCTCTCTCTCTCTCTCTCTCTCTCTCTCTCTCTCTCTCTTCTTTCTCTCTCTCTCTCTCATTTTTATCCCCCCCCTCTCTCTCTCTGTCTCCCCCCCCCCCCCTCTTTCTCTCGTTTTCATTTCGTTTCCATGCAATCATAGAATGGGCTGGAAGCTACATTCGACTTTGTAAGTGAGTTTGCACCGTTCGCCGAAAACAAGCAGACGGAGTGTCTACCAAGACGGTGCTAACACGTAGATTAGCCCTATCTTACATAGGATGTTTTGAATATAAGGGAGAGAATTTTGTATGTTCTTGAAGTTGCAGTGTTCTCAGCTTTAAATATACCTTTACGGCTCGTTTGTATGTAATTATGTTTGTACGCTGTATTCTTTGTCTGGGCTTGTTCTGGTACCTTTGAACAGAGCATCTCAGAACTTTGCATTTAAAAAAAAAAATAATCTTAAGATTCTAAGAGAAAAATTCCAATTGGGATTTTTGGGGGTTTTGTAGGTTTTTCATCAAAAACGTCAGTTGTCACACGGTTTTGGTCGTGATTTTAAAAAATCTTACTTTTAAAAAAGCCATAAAATAGCTGCAGCGTTGATTAGATTTTGGGATATGCAGGTATAACACTTTCCTTGTAATATGTGTTCAAAGAGAGGTTGCAAACAAAAATAGTTCTGTTTGGGCCCATGCCCCAAACGGTCTATCTGAATGTCTGTGTGCATATGTAGATATGACAAAATGTCCAGACAGACTGTTGCGACAAGAAAACGCAATACACAAATGACGCTCCCAATTTTAAACAAACCGATGGACGCAACGCGGAATTGGCAATACGATAATCAAGTGTGATTTAAGTATTAATTCAGTTTAAGAAATATCACATCCAAAATTCATGTGGCTCCAATTTACCAACGCAAACAACCAAATACGGAAAATGGTCCACGATTCGAATCCAGCAACCGTCCAGGTATCGGACTTGAAAGTAGCCCAAAGGGCACCACTAGGGTGAAAACTTCCAGTGCAAATATGTGTATCAGACGAGGCACGTTGGCAAAATGCTACGTCAAATATTGGGCGGGGGAGCTATCAACATTTGACTCCTCGGGAGGAATCTTAAATAAATGTTAGCGAACCGCCCCAAAAAACGTGGACAAACGAATCACAAGACAAAACACGACGCGTTTCGACCTCTTAGGTCTTCTTCAGGCAAGATACAAAACAATTATTACAACGAAAATGAACGAGCAATCACTTATCTTTAATCTTTTCAGCGCAAGATAGGCACTGAATCCTTGGAAGGGTTAATTAAAAAAAAAAAAAGTTTTGAGTCCCGTCTGTACACTACCAACCGCATACCTAGGGTTTTGATTGTTCTCCCCCCCCCCCCCCCCCCCCCCCGACCCAACTGGAACATATGCTAGACACCGGCAGATTCTTGTATGGGCGGAAATCTTTGTCCGTCTCCAAACAGGTTGGTTTCAAATATTCTTTCGCACTCCGGCATTAAAAAGCTTTCCCCTCCTCAAAACGACACGATACAACTTTCGCTGTTGTGTAACTGGCATAACGCAGAATCTTCATCCAGGCGAGCTCCACCCACAAACGGACACAAAATCACTTTCACAAGTGTATCTGCTCGACTTGAACACAGCACAGACAACAACAAAAAATTCATTTGAGACTGTCATTCCTTGCGCTTAGAGGCGTGTTATGGCACAAATTATCACCCGTCTCGAATTGTCGCCGCGACAATTTGTGCCGGACATAGAGGCACAAATTGACGCCACAGCAGAAATTGTCGTGGACGACAATTTATATCAAACTGAGCTGATGGCACGAATCGTCGCCGTGACACATATTATCGCCCCTCATTTACGTATACAGCAATTATTGCGTTCGTTGTTTCGACTGTGTTTGGTTTTCGTTTTCAGCTATGACAGAATCAACTTTCCTAAAAAATGATTGTGATGAATGAATGAAATGAATGAATATTTAATTTAATGTCTGTTCACAAGGATAGTGATTTTAGACACCTTGCAAAAGTTACCCTCCCCCCCCCCCCCTTCAAAAATAAGAACAAGTGAAATAAAACTTCAGAGTAATCTTCCAATAGGTGTGGATAGAATAACTTTTGCAATTAAAATAATGTCAATTTCTTCATCATTCAAAATATCCCTTGTGTTATCATACTTCAGAAAAAAACTCCATTTTATTATTCATTCGGTATCTAGCTGGCAAAATTGGGCATTCTAATAGTAAGTAAATGTAAAGAATAAATCTTAATCTTTTCATTCTTGTTTCCATAAGCTTCAGAATTGTGAAGAGTTCATATCTGCAAACTAGTTCACTAACATACCATCCGTGTCAATTCGGCAGAGGAGGACCGCCGTGCGCGCGTTTCAGTTTTGGATATTTTAGAAAACATGCAACGCGGAACGCGTCCAAAAATGAGAACAGCATGGCGAATGCTCTGGAAGAAAGTGTACACATGCTTACAGTATTTCTCAGAAAATTGTCTTTAAAGAAATAAAAGAAAAGAAAATGTTGTCAAGAACAAACAAAGAATTTCCGTTTTCTGCTCTGATCACCCATGAATTCTTATTCGGCAAATCACACACACACACACACACACACACACACAAACACACACACACACACACACACACACACACACACACACTTGAACTCTCGTTCCGCCCTGTCAGTAAACTTTACAGCGGATTTTATTTGAAAACGAAAAAAAGAGAAGAAGAAGAAGAAACTATGGTCATGGAACAACGTCTTGTCCAGGTCTTCCTCAAGAATGTCTACAAAACATACAAATGAAGTCATATGAAGATATATACTGTCTCAGTCTGTTTATCTGTCTGTCTGCCTGTCGCTCCCTCCCTCTGTCTGTCTCCCTCCCTTCCTCCATCTTCCTGCCCTCGCTCTCTCACCGTGTGTGTGTGTGTGTGTGTGTGTGTGTGTGTGTGTGTGTGTGTGTGTGTGTGTGTGTGCGCGTTTGTTTGTGTGTGTGTGTGTGTGTGTGTGTGTGTGTGTGTGTGTGTGTGTGTGTGTTGGGGGTGGGGTGGAGGGGGGGGGGGTCATTCTGCGTAGTCTGTCTGTCCGTCTCTTTCAGTTTCTACTAGTCAGTCGAACCGTCCACCTATATGCCTCTTGTGTGTGTCTGTATGTGTATTTTCGTCTGGTGCCTCTGTGCATGACTGTGTGTGCCAGTTGGCCACACGGGACATCAATGTACGTGTGTAAGTGTTTGCATTCACGCATATTCCTATGGTTACAAGACTTTGAATTCTAAACATAGCCAAGAAAAACTTGACACTACATACTTAAGGACTGGTGACGTGACTTCATGCCCTTAGAGAATATCAGAAGACGACAATTGTGCTGGATGGGCCATTTTTCAGAGACTTCCAGCGTCAAGACCTGTCAGCCAAGTTCTTGGCACCAGCCGCCGTGGCACAGTGGTTTGCGTCGCAGACTCGGGTGTGGCGTGTCGCGGGTTCGATTCCCATTAGAACCATTTATTTATTGGATTTTTCCGCCCCGACCAGCTCTTATCCAGAGTTCAGTTTGCTACAGACTCAGTTGGAAAGACGAGGAGCTCACAGTCGAGTTTCTTTTGCTTAATGGATGTTTCTGTGATTGTGTTGCTCAAATTTTCTGACCAACACTGCCTGTGTCCGTATTTATCAGGACTTGTAGACGCCGGGACATATGATGAAAGTAATGGCAGAGTTTATCCCTGTCATGCAGTCTCAGAACAGAATGGCACTCCGTGGCACCACCTCCATCATTCTCATTCTCGTCGATCAGCATAAAAACAGGGGGTGGAGTGGGGGGGGGGGGGAGGTGGGGGGGGGGGGGGGCGGCTCATGATTCTGTGGTCTTTCATGCCTTGCTGTCGTGTTGACCTCGGTTTGGATTTCATTTCCATGTCTGTGTTCTCGGTGAAGTTCGTGTCGAGGTCGCTGGTGTCGTATATAATACTGTCGCCGTGGAATTGTATCGCAGCGATAGCATTTCACGTGAAATATTGTTGCAGCGACAATAATTGCTGGAAAAAAATGTCGCGCGACAACTTTTCACGAAAAATATCCCATAGAATATTGTAGCTGTCCATAAAATGCAGTATTTCCTGGGAAATACTGTCGCTGCGACACGATTTTATGAGCGACAGTATTATATACGACACCGGCACTGGCAAGTTCATGGGGACTGTGGAACATGATCCAGTGGCATCTAAAAGCGGCCGGCTTTCTTTCTTAAAGCAGTCTCGTGACGCCCAAACGCTGTCAACGTTGTTATTTTCTTTCCCTTTTCCCCCCAATGGCATCTAAAAACGGCCCACTTTGTTTCTTTTACTGCAGTCTCGTGACGTCCAAACGCTGTTAGTGTTCTCATTTTCTTTCCTTTCTTTATTCATTTTTGTACTCCCAGTTCTTATAGAACAGGGAGTACTTTAGAATGGGAACGAAGAAATGCTGTCTGTCTGTGTGTCTGTCTGTCCGTGTTCAAAATGTGTCCACTTGCTCCAGGCAAAACTTCTGGGCCGATCTCTCTGAAAATGTGTAAGTATGTTCATTATGGGTCACGGATGATGCCCGATGTTTTAGTTTACCAGAATAGCCGTTACTAACAGCTATAACGGCCCAAAACGGTTTTTCTTCTTTATGGAATACCTCAGAAAGTACTTTGCCGATTTATAAGCGGTTTGGATGATCTTGTGACAAATCGGAGCCTCTTTCCATATGTAAGTGATGTAATGCTGAAAATCGATTAAACAACCGTTAAAAACCGTTATTTTGCCGTTATTTCTTATATATAGGTGGATTTTAATGAAATTTGGTATATAGAAAGGTTATCACACACAAATGGCACTTCTATATAGTGTTTCAAAATTTGACCTTTAAAAACCGTTATTTTTGACATATTGTCCGATTTTGGATGAAATTTGGTATGTACACAGGCTTTAGCCCAGTGAGGACTAAAATACCAGTTTCAAAAGTGTACATCGGTTATATAACCGTTAAAACCGTTATTTTGCCGTTATATTTTATATATTGGTGGGTTTTAATGAAACTTGGTATATCGAAAGGTTATCACACACAAATGGCACTTCCATGTAGTGTTTCAAAATTTGACCGGTAAAAACCGTTATTCTTGACATATTGTCTGATCTGGATGAAATTTGGTAGGTACATAGGCTTTAGCTCAGTGAGGACTAAAATACTAGTTTCAAAAGTGTACATCGGTTAAGTAACCGTTTAAACCGTTATTTTGCCGTTATTTCTTATCTCAGAAAGTACTTTGCCGATTTATAAGCGGTTTGGAAAACTGGTAGTACGTTTATATGCTTTGCATCGTATTTTTCTTTGTATCTGTCTTGCACTTTTCTCTGTCTTTAACAGCAGTTCGAAAGCCACCCAAAAGCAGCAAGCTTTGTTTCTCTCACCACAGTCCGATGAGATCCCAAGGCAACCAACTTTTTTTCTTTTCTTTTCCCCACAATCCAAGGGCATTGTAAAACAGCTGTTTTTGCTCGAGTTTTTCTTCAACTTCAATCCGGTAGCTTTCTAAACCAGCCAGCCTTCTTTCTGCATTGCTTCTTCTTGATTTTCCCCCTTTGTTTCTTAAACACAATCCAGTGGCATCCAGAAAGGTCAGCTTTCTTTCCACCAACATTTTTTTCTGTTCGTTTCTTGAACCGCAGTCCAGTGGCACCTACAAGCAAGCAGCTTTCTTATATCCTGTTCAGTCTTAGGCCACAATCCGATGGCATCTGAAAGCAGGCAGCTTTCTTTCGTTTTTCGTTTCTGTATTTTTCTTCTTTCTTTGCGCACAGACTTGAAGTATGAAAAAGCAGTTTTTTTTTCCTTTCTCTTGTTCCATCACTTTCTGAAGCCATTATCCAGTGGAAGTCAAAAGCAGCTAGTTTTCTTTCTTTTGCTCTTGTCCAGTGACAGCCCAAACCAGCCAACTTTCTCTTTGTCTTTCCTTCTTCAACCACAATCAGTGTTGTCAGAAAGCTGCCATCATATTCTTTCTTTGTTGTTGCTGTTGTTGTTGTTGTTATTGTTGTTGTAATTTTCACGATAATCCCATGGCATCCAAAGGCATTCGGGCCCCCTTTTGTATTTCGTTATTATTGTTTTCCTCTGTCCTTTCTTTCTTCACTTTAATCAAGTCAGTGTTAACCATTTCTGATGAGGTTAGGCTATTGGGGGGGGGGGGGGGGGGGGGGGGGGGGGGGGGGTGGTAGAAAAAAAAAAGAAAGGAAAAGAAAGAGAAAAGAAACAGGAAAGAGAATATATTCAAAACTTTTTTTCTACAAGATAAATGGGAAGTCCTGTCTAGACAGAGTATTATTGTGGATTAACAATGAAATCCGATTTCCGGAGTCAAGCATGGTTCAGACAGTCGTCAGCATTTGGAAGAAACCATGTAAAACCCTGTTTTCAGTCTTACTTCTACATGGATCAGACATTAGACATGTCTCTCTCTCGCTCGTACTTTCAAGTTGGATTTTACCCGCTGATCGATTCGCGAGTACGTTTGAAAACAAACCACAGGATTTGTTTGTCTTTCGGTTACAGGATCAATCGCGGGATTTAGTCGGACATGCAGCTGCCAGTGAGAATAAGATTCGAGACAGGGATGGTATCCTCTCGCACTCAGAATGCAAGCCATCCTGTGCACAAATGAAGGTAATTAAGAAAGGTACTGTTATCACTCGGCATGTCAATTATGCACCTAGAAACGGCGCCAGATAATCATGTTTACACACTGTTGGCACAAACAACGTCGTAAAACGTGACGAAGGATCTATCCGTTGTTTTTGAATTATCTGAAGCATAGACATACATACAGATAGAACAAAAAACACGATACAGTACGCTGCATTCAGGGTTATAAAGTACCCAAATTTAATTAAGGACCGCCTTTTTTTTGGCTTTCCTTTCTTCTCTTCATCTTCAGCTTCATCTCCTTCTTCTCCTCCTCCTCCTCCTTCAAATATATTCTTAAAATAAAAGTAACCGTTTGAATGTAACCCAAACTGGAATAGGATACGCTCAGTCAGACGCGAACTTAAACATTCTTCAATGGAATGTGGTCAGAGTGTCCACTTTTCTGACGATCTGCATTTTGAAAATTTAAGCAAGAGAAATAAATCTTATTTTCATTGTTTGTCGATCTCTGTACAAGATTCCCATCCTTCCAGAAAATATTTACTGATGGATCAAAGTCTGAAGATGGAGTGGCCTGTGCGACCTATTGCCCTGGTGCTCCTTCTCAAATATTATTAGAACATATTCCATCAGATACTTCTGCTTATTCTGCTGCTCTGGTTCTAGCATTGAAACTAATCTCTCAATCTACAAACAAGGACTTTCTGATTTTGTCTGATTCGCTGTCAGCTTTGGGGGCGATAGCTGGCCGTAACCTCCATCATCCTGAACTTCTACGCTTAAAAAAACACACAACTTTTTACCTCGTTGAAAGCGGAAGGTCACAACATTGTTCTTGCTTGGGTTCCCGGTCATGTTGGTCATGTTGGCATCGGAGGGAATGAAATGGGTGATCGTTTGGCCAAGAATGCCACAAGGAAACTGTTTAACATATTTATACCCTACACAGATCTAAAACCGAAAGTTAAGGATTATGTAAGAGACCTCTGGCAGGAGGACTGGAATACACCGACAGACAACAAACTTTTCCAGATCCGTCCAAACCTAAGAGAGTTCCTCTCATCCACGTCTGGTGGTCGCAAAGAGGAAACGTTTTTTTTGTGTGTTTTTTTTCCCTTGCAACGAAGGTTCTCTTTTCCTTTTGAAACATTTTACATAAACAATGTAATACATCATTCAATGAATTCACATGCACCAATAAGTAAAGACTATACTATCATTCTTTAGTAATTCCATACACAACATTGTCCAAATCTATTTGATATAGCAGTCATCATTACAGAGCATAACTAAAGGAAATTCCCATGAAACTGCAGGGGTATTTGATGCCGAGTAGAAAATAGAGCAACAACAAACAAACAAACAAAAAATTTAAAATAAAAAAATAATTTTTTTTTAAGAAAATGAAAAAAAAATAACATCAACTCTTGACATAAAACAATAAGTTGTCTATGGCTGGAGAGGATTTGACAGGAAAGGGGAGGAGCGGTTGGAAATAGGTGGGGGAGAGGGGGGGGGGGAGAGAGGTAAAGAATGAGGAATAAAGAGAAAAGGAAAGGTCACATACCGCTTTTGCAAATCCAAACATATTTGATCCATGCTCAACTGCAGGAGCATTAGAATGCTTTTTGTATAATAATGTATACAGTTTTGTTAGCTACTGTGACATAAAAACACTCTAATAAGAATGAAAACATTAGTAGTATTTACGGCTAATTTTTTTATTGCGACGAACTGTAGTGTCTAGTCTGCGCACAGTGTGCTGTATCGTAACCAGTTTTTAATAAAATCATGATAGCGCATTTCCATTATATGTGCATGCTTTTCTATTTGATATCTATATTTAAGTTCGACTGTAAATTCAGACAGTCTTGGTATTGCGTTAATAATTCTACTTTTATAGACGAATAACTTTGCCCATAGTAAAATAATATCAAAAATTTGGTCTGTTTTTGTTTTTTCGTCGGTTCCGAACAAGATCAGCTCGACATTCAGTGACAATCTGAAACAATGTTCACATTTCTGTTTCAAATATCTTTCCAATTCCTTCCAGAATTCTTGTGTTATTGGACAATACCACAAATAATGATGAATTGTGTCTCTTTCATTTTTACAAAATCTGCATTTATCGCTGTCTGAGAGACCCATTCTTTTCAGAAGTATGTTTGATACCAAAACCCTGTGGCAGAGTTTCAGTTGAAACCATCTAAATTTCATTTCTTTGATTTTCGGACATGTTTTAATACAGTTTCCCAGTCTACCGCTGTTTGTATCTTTATTTCCCATTTTGCAAAAGACTCTATATTGAGTACATCTATTTTATCCAGGAGCAAATTGTAGTAAATTTTTTATCCTTTGACAACACTTGTTATAATTTTCAAAACTTTGCTTTTATCATTCTTGACACTGTTTTCAAATGTTATGTTTCTTTTTCTAGCGTATTCTATTATAGCCTGGACACAGCCTAAATAATGGAGGTAATTCACCTGCACTCCTAATTTCCTTGAAAATTTTTTGTAACTTAAAAAAGTGCCATTTTCATCCATCATATCTCCACATGAATTATATTTTTGTCAAACCATAACTAAAAATAAAAATGCGTTTTATCAGTTTTGAATTTATCATTATAAAAGATAGGTTCTGCTGCAATCTCCTGAGTATTCTCTAAATCTGTATGTTGAAAGTGTCATAAGATTTAAACATCCTTCAAAACTGGTTACACCTACTCTGTAAATACTTCTTTGACCCAAAATGATTTAGATTGTTTACTTCTGGACAGAGCGTTACTAAAACTGTCTTCAACTTTGAGCTCTTAGTAATTAATTTTCTAATCCATGACAGTTTTAAAGCTTGCATAAAGGCGTGAATGTCTGGCAAACCTATACCTCCGTTTTCAATATTATGAACTGCATACTTGTTTAATTTTGTCAGTTTTTTTGTCCCATACAAATTCAAAAACACATCTTTTGCAGATGTTTTATGTCACTGTCAGGGGGGTTTGGGAGTAACATCCACAGGTATACAAGCTTAGACAAAATAAGAGATTTTAATACTGCAACCTTACCAAGAGGAGTACACATGCGTTTTGACCAATTTTTAAACAAGTTTTGAACTTCTTTAAACTTATCTGACATATTTATTTCTGTTAGTTTTGATAAATCAGTTGTCAACCAAATTCCTAGCAGTTTGAATTTTATAGGGTTCCATATCATATGCTTTTCAGCCAAATGTACAGTTTGTGAGCCTTTCTTTTGCCCTAGCCATACGTTGCAGGTTTTTTCAAAATTTAATTTAAGACCTGAAATTCCTTCAATTCTTCTATTGAGTTGAACAGCTTTTCATATGACTTTTTATCCCCTTCTAATGTAAACGACGTGTCGTCTGCAAACTGGCTTATTTTAAATTCTGTGTCAGATATTTTTATTCCCTTAATTTCGTCATCTTCTCTTATTTTGCTCGCTAGTAATTCAACACATAACACAAAGAGATATGGGGATATAGGATCACCTTGGCGACATCCTCTCCTAATGGGAAAACTCTGAGATAACTTTCCGTTAACGATTACATGAGCTTTATATTTTTGTAAAAAGTGCATATCCATTTACTCATATCCTTTCCAAAGCCACAGTAACTGATAACTTTTTCCAAATAGACCCAGTTTATGGAGTCGAAAGCCTTCTCAAAGTCGAGTGAGACCAGTAACCAGGCAGATTTTTGTTTTCTTTGTAATGCATCATGTCGTACAATAGTCTTAAATTATCCCCAATATACCTCCCTGATATGAACCCTGTCTGATCTTCGTGAATTAGTTTAGGTAGGACTGTTTTAATTCTATTAGCTATGCAGGTTGATCCTATTTTGTAAGTAACATTTAACAGTGAGATTGGTCTCCAGTTTTGTATATATTCCTTGGGTTTGTCTCCCTTCGGTAAACATATTATTATACCTTCTCTTTGAGTTACTGACATTTCTCCTTTATAAAAGCCTTCATTTAGAGAACGGATTACAAAATCTCCCAGCTGTTTCCCAAAACATTTAAAGAAATTAACTGTAAATCCATCCGTGCCTGGGCTTTTGTCATTTTGCATATTTTTCAATGCTTCTGTTGCTTCTTCTTTTGTTATGAAACCCTCCAAGTTATCAGATTCGATTTTGCTTAATTTTGGTAATGTTTTTGTAAACTTGCCTATATCGGTATCCCGCAATTTCCGTTCTTTATACAGATCATGAAAAAGGATTTGGTCTCGTCTAACAAATCGGTTGTTTCCGTCAATACACGGCCATCTGCTGTTGTTAGTTTTAACATCTGTTTGCTAATAAAATGTCTTTTTTCAAGATTACAAAAATATTTATTTATTTTCTCCCCTTGTAGTGCCCACCTAACCTTTGATCGTAACATTATCCCTTCCATTTTGTTTTTCTGATCTCTACCAGCTGAGCCTTCTTCTCCTTTAGAGCTATTCTTTTCAGCTTGGTTTGGATGAGAATTGCTCTCAAGGGTTTGTATTTCTTGTTCAAAAGTTTTGTTCAGTCTTTTTAAGGTCTTTGTTTTTGTGTATGCTGTACGAAATTGTTTTAGCCCTGATTTCCATTAGTAAGGTGTCCAAGAATAGCTGATCTGATACTACAAATTGAATCTGATCGTTAGGTATTTGTTTTAAATTTTCTCTCATATACGGAAGATCTGCATACTGACACTTAACTTCTTCTATTACGTTCTTTATTGATTGAACATATGTGTAATCTTTTAACAGTGACGAGTTGAATTTCCAAAGATTTTTATTTTTTTCCTCAACTTTAAAGGTGACTTCCATTGTAATGAATGAATGGTCACTGTGGTAACCAAAATGAATATCAGCGTTACTCACTGAATTAATTAATGTCTCCGAAACTAAGAAATAGTCAAGGCGGCTTTGTTGACGTGGATTTGGTCTTCGCCATGTGTATCTGAGGACCTCTGGGTTAAATTCTCTCCAAAGATCTATTAATTCTAACTCAGATATAATTTCAATCACTTCCTCCCTTGCTTTAACATTGTTGATATTTATAATTATCATAATCTAAGGCTGGATTGAGTACTAAATTCCAGTCACCAGCAATAACAATATTCGGGCTACCCGCTTCCTCAATTTGATTTTTGTTCTGAAAAAACGCTGGGTCATCCCTGTTTGGCCCATAAACATTAACTAATGATTTTTGTTTCCAAGCGAATTTATAACTAAAATAATATAATTTCCTTTCGTGTCTTTAACTGTTTTTTCTATTTTAAAGTCAAAGTTATTGTTAAATAAAATTCCCACTCCTCTTGACCTACTGTTATTTGAAGAAAATGCACATTTCCCCATTCAGCTCGTATCTGGCGTTCTAAGTTTTTTTGTAAAATGTGTATCTTGTATGAAATATATAGAATATTGTTTTTGTCGTAAATGTTGAAACACATCTCTCCTTTTTCCAAAGTTTCCAAGACCCTGGCAGTTAAGAGAAGATATTTTGATACTACCCATTATTATTTTGCTTATTTCTCTTTTGTCTAATGCTCCTTTCCATTGCTTCGTTTTTTGTTTTTAAAGATGATATGAATAAGTTCAAGCGAATGTGACTTAATGTATAAAAGGACAAGACGAAAAGAGAATAAACAAAGCATTTTTTGTGAGTGGTCATTGGACACAGGCATTCCAGGATTAACAATAAAACAAACCAAAAAAAAAAAAAACACTAACAGGTTTCGCATTCATAAGTGACATATCAGCGGTTAAAGACTACAGACACCATAACAATAATGAAAAGTAACATTCCATATACTTATCATCTTTTCTTCCATGGACATTCATTTGCAAACAGTTTCCATCAAAACAAGCACAAAATGTAATAAAAACTGTGCTTTTTATCAAAGCAGACATTTTTCACATTCGCCTTTCATATTTGAAAAAAAATCATAGAAAGTAATGATAAAAAGTTAGGCATACATCAAAAAATCATTTTGTGTACACATAATATACTCAGAGGCATAAAAAACGCGAAAAAATAGAGACAGTGCACGATTGTTCACATTGTGAACAGGACGTAAGCAATGTCGTTGGCACGTGCAACATTAGCAGTACGTGGTGTCTTGGCCGGTTGTAACCTCGTAACAGTGGGTGAATGTTGCCGGGTCAGCGTTTTTGGCACGAGGAGTGCATTTGCCATGTGGACTACCTACGCCACGTGCATCAATGTGAATTGCAACTCAATGTGGCCCCCATTGTGGGGCTATAAATTTCCAAACCCCAAAAAGTTCAAATCATCCCTTCCAGAGGCGCCAACATAATGCCGAGACTTTCTCGTCAAGATCGTTGCATAGCAGTGGGGCAACTGCAGGCCGGGGTTCCAATGAGGCAGGTCGCTATCGCATTCGGAGTCCACATTTCCACCGTCTATCGCCTTCTGGACCGCTTTCAAGCAAGAAACACCACTGATGACAGACCGAGGAGCGGCAGACCGAGGGTCACCACAGCAGCCCAAGACCGCCATCTTCTTCGTCAGCATCGACGGGAGCCTTACCAAACCGCTGCCAACACAGCCAGGAACACCGTCGGCAACCATGGCAGGCCAATCAGCAACAGGACCGTGCGTCGCCGACTGAACACAGTTGGTCTCCAATGCAGGCGTCCAGCCCGGCGACCTATCCTGACACTCCAGCATCGCCAGAACCGTCTGCAGTGGGCACAGATCCACGTGCATTGGCGCCATCGGGACTGGGGCCGAGTCCTCTTCAGTGATGAAAGCCGGTTCTGCGTCGACCCAGGCGATGGCCGCATCCGGATCTGGAGAAGAGCGGGGGGAACGCTTCACGGATGCCAACATCACCGAAAGGGACCCATGGGGTGGTGAAAGCATCATGATCTGGGGGGCTATCGGCATAAATCGCCGTATTGGGCCAGTCATCTTCCAGAATGTGGGTCCAGGACGTGGTAACGGGGTCACTGCTGTTCATTACATCGACCAAGTTCTGAGGCCCCACATCCTGCCGCATTTCCAGCGGCATCCACAGAACCTGTTTCAGCAGGACAACGCAAGGCCGCACACTGCCCGTGCTACGCAGAACTTCCTGAGGCAGAACAACATCAATCTGCTGCCTCACCCAGCCCGTTCTCCCGACCTTAACCCAATAGAGCATTTCTGGGATGCCCTTCAGAGGCAGTTGAACCAGCTCAACCCCAGACCCCAGACAGCAGCTCAGCTTGCTGTTGCTGTGGGCCAGGTGTGGTGGCAAGTCCCCCAGAGGCAGACCAACACTCTGGTGCGCTCGATGTACCGCAGGTGCACAGCTGTGATCAATGCTCGAGGTGGTCACACCAGATACTGACATTCTGCTGTTAACACAGGGTCAAGGTCAAGTTCATGTGACCTTATTTTCTACCAGAATGAACTTTGAAAGGACACTTGCGGTGTTCGATTGCTTTTTCTCACTTTCTATTACCAGTTCAAAGGAATCGGTAGCCAAATTACATCAAAATTTCTATACAGTTTGTTTTCGCGTTTTTTATGCCTCTGAGTATATATTTAACAAGTACACAACATCCCAGATCAGCATACATGACCGGCTTTTCCCAAAGCAGCATTCTTGCCCATATGTTTTGCTATAACATGTGTGCGCGTGTGCCTGTGTGCGTGTGCCTGTGTGCGCGTGCCTGTGTGTGTGTGTGTGTGTGCGTGTGCGTGTTTGTGTGTGTGTGAGTGTGTGCGCGCGTGTGTGTGTGCATGTGTGTGTGTGTGCTCGCGCAAGCGCATGCATGCACGCGTGCGTAAAGGGTGGGGGGCAAAGGAGGGGGGGGGGGGGGCGTATGTTTGTAAATCAGCTAGATATATTTATAAAGTTCATCTTTTTTCTTGTTCCTCCAAAAAAACATATGCAGAAGGAAAAAGCCAGCAAAACAAAAACCAGAATCATCTTTAGTGCCTTGAGGAAAGAATAAAAACTAAGCAAACCAAAACAGAACTCCCAGTTCAACAAAAATACTTTTATCATACAAGTATTTTACATTGGTACAGTGTGATCTCATAGGAAAGATCTCATAGGAAAGATAGCGTGATCTGATAGGAAAGATCCTGCGTGTGCGTGTGTGCGCGCGCGCGCGTGCGCGTGTGTGTGTGTGTGCAGTCATTGTAATATTGAGGTTGTATACAGGTGTGTAGCTATTGACGTTGGTTAAAACTTGGATGTCTCCCCACTCCCTACCCATCCCACTTTTTTTTTCTCTCCCAATCTCCTTTTGATTTTGTTGAAAGATGTTCCTGATTAAGCACAGGACATGTGCGTGGGCGCGTTCGCTCATGCATACACACGCACGCGCGCGCGCACGCTTTCCCATGCAGGCGCGTGCGCACACCCGCGCACACACACACACACACGCGTGCGCGCGTGCACACGCACGCGCGCGTGCACACGCACACACACGCATGCACACACACGCGCACACACACATACACACGCGCACGCGCGCGCGCGGAAACGGTTTTATGCCGGCTGCGCACTGGTCTTTCGTATTTTACTCATTCGTACCTTTTAAAGAGTGAAGAAGCTCCGTGGTGTATTCCATGTCATGTAGCACTCACAATGAAACATATTCTTTTGGAGTGTTGGGACTTGCATGATGTGAGACATAAACATTTTACAGCAAATTCCATGAAAACCTTGTTCGGAGATGTTCCACATGATGTGATCTTTTAATTTTTGAAAGAGATTAACATTTTTCGTCTGATCTTAGATTTTACAATGGAAAGATTTTTAGCAAAATTTCAGGTGTTTTTAGAAGATGTATTTTTAAGGGTTGTGTGACTAAATGACTTGTGAGTCAACGCGGTGACAGCCCTGATATGGCCCTTTGCGGTCGGTTAGGCTATAAGCAGCATTACCTTACCGTGCGTGAGAGAGCATACTTTCGTCATGTGACCTTTTTATGATAATCCTGATCATCCGTTTCCAGCATCGCCTCAATCCTGTCATCTGGCTCGTTAACTTCAGGTTTGCAGTCCACACTCACCAACCGTGATATGAGAGACGGTGATGTCCATCTGAGAGGAGTGAAGGAAGGGTAGCCATTCACACAATGCCTCACCATCAGAACAGCACGTCAAGACATCATGACAAACTTCAGATCGGGTCCAGCGTGATTGGAACTCTCCACATTTGACTGCGAACTTGGTGGTCTAATAACTGAGCCCAGCTGGCACCCAGCTGTTCTTAGCTGTGATTGTATCTTCAATCCACGTCGTGTGCTGCTCACACGTCCCCATGCTGGCAAACATTCCACTTGGAGACATGAGGGGGAGTGACTATCAATAGACCTTAATTTTTCAGTATATAGATAAACACATCGTGGAGCTTTCGATGAAAAAAAAAATCAGTCCTTACAAAAATCCCGTCAGAAACCACCCTAAGACCCCTCCCCTTCCTCCTCCTTCGTGGAGAAGCTGGTGTGTGTGTGTGTGTGTGTGTGTGTGTGTGTGTGTTGTGTGTGTGTGTTTGTGTGTGTGTGTGTGTGTGTGTGTGGTGTGCGTGCGAGAGAAAGAGAGAGAGAGAGAGAGAGAGAGAGAGGAGAGAGATGAAGAGAGAGAGAGAGATGAATGAGAGAGAGAGAGAGAGAGAAACGAACGAACGAACGAACGAACGAAATTTGTTTAATGAGGGAAAAGAATAGCACATGGCAGGCTTGTTTGCATCTTGCCCTCAAAATGAAAAAGAACATTTCAAACACAAAAGCCACCCTCCACACCCCAACCATTAAACCAAACATCCACCTGTCGAACAATCCTTTCTAAGCAATAATAATAGCAATAACAATAGTAATGAATGATAATGATTAAAAATGATAACATTTCAATTCAAATATAAACACCATGCGCACATATATACATATGCATTGCCAAACATTACATCTTGTCGAATAGCATGATCTGAAAAAATAGAATACAGAACACATAATAATCACAAATATAAATCCACTGATAGTAAATCAATATTGAAACCAAGAATCTGTTCCGGAAGGGGGCGTACAACACACATTTTTGCGCCCTCCAGATTCGCACGCAAATTTCCCTTTCCTCTCTATCCCGTGTTCTCTGCAAACAATTCCATCCTCGCCCCTCGTAACAAACACCCCACCTCACCCCGTCTACCCCTCCGTTTACAACCAACCCTACTCAAACAGAGAGAGAGAGAAGGGAGAGATGGAGAGAAGAGGAGAGAGAGAGAGAGAGAGAGAGAGAGAGAGAGATGAGAGAGGAGAGAGAGAGAGAGAGAGACTGGGAGAGATGGAAAGAGAGAGAGGACAGAGGGAGAGAGAGAGAGGGAGGAGGAGAGAGAGAGAGAGATGAGAGAGAGAGAGGAGAGAAGAGGAGGAGGAGAGAGAGAGGAGAGAGAGAAGACCGACAGGCAGACAATACAGACAGACAGATAGACAAATAGGCAGAGAAGTCAAGCAGCAGCAGAATGAAGACATAGAGATGAGTAAAAAAAAAAAAACATTGGAGGAAATTGGATACAAGATTACGATCCAAAAATACCACAGAAGGTTAGCTATAACTTAGCATTAGATATTTATGATAATGTGTTTTAAATGTAGATAAGCTATTTTTATTTCTTATGTCACAAGGAATTGCATTCCAAAGTTTACCACCGAATATGCTAAGGAAGACATGAATAGATCAATTCTGGGCGGGGAATGGATATCAAATGTTTATTACGAAAGGTGTTTACAAGGAATTTGGTACGTAGATAAGAAGGTGCGAGATTGTTCATTATTTTGTACATGAACACACCCTTATTGAAACGATATTTTTGACTGAATGGGAGAATCTCAAGTTCTTTATAGTCTACAACTTGAAGAGATGATTTAAGGAGTACGATTTTTAGTGAACGTCTATACAAACGCTCCAGTGGTTTCAAGCAATTGTGACTGGCCATGTCCCAGCAATGTTGAAGCATAGTCAATATCAGATTGTATATAGGCATGGAAAAATAACTTCGAGAATGTTGGTCAAGGAAATGCTTAATTCTGTTTAATTGAAATATCTTACTTGAGATCTTCCGAGATAAAGCAGAAACGTGATTAGACCAAGATAGATTGTTATCGATAGTGAGACCAAGTAACTTATGTGAATCAATTTCTTCTATAATCTGATCGTAGAGATACAATGGAGGTGATCTAGTTTTCATGTTTTGTCGTTTTTTGCCTAGTTGTTATCAACATAAATTTGGATTTCATAGGATGGAGGGCCATGTGATTTAGTTTGGACACTCAGTAAGATTATTTATATCTTTTTGAAGAGCATGCATACCGAGTGTACGTTTTTACCTTTACTGTGGAGTGTCGTGTCGTCAGCAAATAGTTCACATGAGAGGAAATAGCTAGAGGAAGATCATTTATATAAAACCGAAAAAAGGATTGGACCTAAAAATTGATTGATCCTTGGGGGACACCATAATTCACTGGTAGGAAATTGGATTTTACAGAGGCTTTAAAAACTGACTGTTTCCTGTTGGTCAAAAAAAAAGGATAATAGATCAAGAGATTTTCTGGATTATACCGTAAAATAGAAGTTTTTTTACAAGAAGATTATGGTCAATAATGTCAAAGGCTTTTGCAAAGTCAACAAAAAGTACACCTGTAAATAGATTACAATTAATGTTTGAAAGCCATTGTTCAACTAAGTTGGTTTGTGCTGTATGACATGAATGGTTTTTTCTAAAACCACTTTGGTTTGGATGAAATAAATCATGTTTAGTAAAGTGTAACTGGAGATTGCGTTTAAGATGTTTTTTAGAGGTTTAGACAAAGTAGATAGAATTGATATTGGTCGATAATTTGAAAAATCAGTTGGGTCGCCGGATTTATAAACTGGTTGTACTTTGGCTACCTTAAAAGCCTGTGGGTAGTAACACTTTTCGATGCAAAGGTTGTAAATGTAGGTGAGATGCTCAGATATAACAGATGCAGATAATTTCAAGATTTTACTATCAGTGTTGTCTAGACCACAGCAGTTAGATTGTTTTAAAGCACATAGTGCCCTATACACTTCGTGTACACTTAAATATTCAAATTGAAGTTTTGTATCTATATGTTTAGAATCACAGTAATCTTTTCAACAATGATAGATCTATTGTTTATCATGTGATCAGAGTTTATCGTTTTCTGAGCTATTGTTGAAAAGGGTTAAATTGAATTTTTCGGCAGATAAATCCATACCCGAATGAACAGCAGTATCAGATTTTCCCCAGATAATTCGTTAATGGCTTTCCAGATGGTTTTGTATCTGTTTTAGAAGCAATAAGTTCTTTGAAATATTTTTTGCGAGTATTATCTTTTAAGGGCAGTTACTTTATTTCGTTGTTTCTTAAAACTGTCACTTTTCCCTGTAGACTGTAATAAATTATCTCGAAGTTTAATGGCTGCATTGATTTTCTTCGGTTAACCACTGTGGTTTGCCATCAGCTCTAACGCGTTTAAGTCTAATAGGGACATGTTTATCAATTACAGACAGAAAAATACGATACCAAGTTTCAAGGGCCTCGTCGGGGTCGGTATATTGATAAACCTCTGAAAAATTCGCAGAGCACAGGTCAGATAGAAGGACATCAATATTTAATTGTTTTATAACAACGAGAAGATATGTATTGGTGGTACATCTGGGAATTTTCGTTCCTTTTTTGGACCATGTTAAACAAACAGGAAAGTGGTCACTAAGATCAAACACCGGTACAGAAATTTCAATAATATTAGACGGGTCATTTACATATATATGGTCAATAAGTGTTTCAGACTGTGATGTTATTCTGGTTGGTGTGTTAATCAATTGTTTTAAATTCTGCAGTTCAAAGATTTTTTTCCAGTTGTTATGCGGTTTAAGTAAATCAATATTAAAATCTCCAAGTAGTATTACCTCTGTTGCATAAGCGTATACATCCTCCATCATGAGATCGAAGCGATCAAACCACTCAACACGTTCTTCTGGATTTCTATATAGAAAACTACTAAGACTGGTTTTGATCCTTTCAAACAAAATATCTATCCAAATGCACTCAATGCAGTATTTATCAAACAAGTTTATTTGTTTATTAATTTACCGAGTTGTGCACAAATGCTACCAGTCCAGTGTCTAGTTTAGTCATGGCATCTCTCCTAATCAGACTATAGCCTGGAATCGATACTAGATTGTCAGTTATAACCTTGTTAGTCTTGATTCAGAGAAACCAAAGCAATGGAAGTGATCATTTGAATTTGATAAAATAGAGGGTATGTCTGACATTTTATTTAATAAGTGACATACATTTTAGGTGACCTACTTTTAATCCAAATTTACTTAACCATTTCTCATTGCATTGATTGCTTGTCATAATGATCAATGACAGATAAGTGTAGGAGACAAATGATCGACACTTAAACAACACACACAGTTTATACCAAATACTAAGATTCTAAATATGAAGGTGCTGAAAAACGAGGACAAACACGACCTCAAAGAGAAGAAAGAAATACAAGTGTTACCTGATAAAGTCAGGCAAAAACAACAACTGTAGAAATGTCAACAATTTGAAGAGGAAAGAAAACACACACACACACACACACACACACACACACACACACACACACACACACACACACACATTCCCGATATATGGAAGACGTCTATTGTGACTCCTATTCTAAGCAGGGCAAGCCTCGGTCTGAGACGTCTAGCTTAGACCCATTTCAGTCACGTCTCATACTGGAAAAGTCATGGAAAAAATAATACATTTTAGAATGGCCTATTACTGTGATAAAAATGATGTATTTTCTTCACATCAATCTGGATTTAGAAAAGGACGAAGTACAATTGATCACCTGACACGACTAACTACTCAAATTAAGAAACAGTTTGCTAAACGTAAAGTGTCCTTGCTTCCTTCTTTGATCTTACTAAAGCTTACGATAGAGTGTGGCACAGCCGATTATTATATAAATTAAAACAAATTGGTCTTTCTGGTCACGTCTACAATTATGTGAAATCATTTTTAAGTGGGAGACACATAATGACCAAAGTTGTGTGTGACTTTATCATCCTCAAGGTCTATAAATATGGGAATTTCCACAAGGTTTCTATAATCTCCCCATTGTTATTCAATGTAATGCTATATGACTTATATACATGTTTTTCATCATATACCAAGGTAGCTCATTTGCTGATGACATTGCAATATGGATTAATGTATCTTTAAAGAAAAGAACAAATTTACGTCACATAAATTTATATTCAGAAGCTCTTTCAGCACGAGGTGGATATAATTAAATAGTTATATGCATTTGAATGGCTTTCAATTCTCTGTTGAAAAGACACATTTGGTTCTCTTTAACAATGGATATAACCCAAGTAACCTGCCTATATTCTTTCTGGGAGGACGGGAGATTTTTTATAAACTTGAAGTAAAATTTTTAGGTGTCCTACTTACACCAAAAACTAAACTGGAAAAAAACATATTGACTCAATTGTTACTAAAGCAGTTAAAGTTTGAATTTTCTAAAAATTGTCAGTCATTCTCCATGGGGACAGGATCCTAAAGTTTTGTTGCATTTAGCAACCATCTTTGTACGATCAAGATTGACTTACGGACAGGAAGTATTCTTTTCTGCTTCGCGATCGCATTTAAAGAAACTTCAAAGAATTGACAGTAAAGCTGTAAAGTTGGCCCTGGGTGTACCTGTGCACACTAAGTCCTCTGAAGCTTATAAGATAGCAGGCCTTTTGCCACTTGATGAAGAAAGGAAAATAAGTTCTGTAAAATATGTAGTGAGACGGATTGCGGTGGACGACCTTGAAGAGTTAAATACACGATCCGACATTGATTTTTCGAAAAATGCACAGAAAAATTCAAATTTAGAGACGCTTCGTTCATATGTTTCAGACGTTTTTAATTCATCAAAGATTGACCCATACGAGGTAGCGCCTCGCGTACTGGTTCCGCCGGTACCCCCTTGGGAACTAACGGAAGTAACAGTTAACATTTTTTCTTCTGATCTAAATAAAGCGATTTCGCCGCATGTGTTAGCAGCATCTGTCAAAATTGACATGGAAGAAAAGTTTACTAACTATTTGAAAGTATACACTGACGGCTCAGTTCTTGATGATGGTAGTGCGGGATCTGGCTTTGTAATTCCAGATTGCAAAGCTGAAAAATCATATTATTTAGGTAAGGGTCATTCCATATTTACAGCTGAACTAGTTGCTGTCCTGATGGCATTAAATTATTTAATTTCCTTGCCAGTCTCAATATTTAATATCCTGTTTTGGGTTGATTCACAGTCGGA
>CM031616.1:70166144-70188644 GCA_018398815.1 Conus ventricosus
CACACACACACACACACACACACACACTAAAATAGTCTATAATACTAACAATCAATATATTCTCCTATTATCATTTAACCCCGTAATCCTCCAATGAACTTTTCCTTTCCTCCTCCAAACATCCACTTCTACTTCACACCAGATCAGCCACATGTTATACAGTTTGGCACCGACAGCATCGTTGACAGGCACCAGAGAGTAGTATCGAAAGAGAGAGAGAGAGAGAGAGAGAGAGAGAGAGAGAGAGAGAGAGAGAGAGAGAGAGAGAGAGAGAGAGAGAATGAAGAGTATCCCCGCCTTCTTGAAATTTTATGCGAGTGATTGCCCCAACTCCCCCCCCTCCCCCCGACTCTCTCTCTCTCTCTCTCCTCTCTCTCTCTCTCTCTCTCTCTCTCTCTCTCTCCTCTCTCTCTCTCTCTCTCTCTCTCTTTACTGTCGTGCATTGTTTATTTTGCCTTTTGTTGCGCATTCATTTGTTTTTGTTTTATAAAGTCTGTACATTTTTTTCCTCTTTAATTCTTGGGGATGCTAGGGATCTTTCAGTATACATCGTTGTCATGAGTCGGCCGAATGTTCTCGAGCATTTAGGCAAATTAAGGCTAGTTTTGCTGTTGTTGAGAGCAATTCCTTGGGTTCTTCAAGTGTGCGAATTCAGGCATCACCAGAGGGGAATACCCCGAGTCGTATACTGAAGGAGGGAGAGTTACTAGGAAGTGTTTCGCATATCCGAGGGGTAGTAACAAGAACATGCTGACCTGCCGGTCCTGGGTAGAGAAGAGTGTCCACTTTGAGCACTGGCTATTCACTGGGCTCCCCGTGGGCTGAAATGAAGGCGATCGTGTCAGGTGACCGTCACGGGTAGGTGACCGTCAGCCTGCAGGCAGAGTACAGCGACCATTCAGTCGTCCTTGTTGTGAGGAATGAATGGAAGGCTTCGGCCTATTGAGTGGTTTGCACCTTGTTTTCTATAGAGGTAGTAACTACTTGAAGCATCAGTCCTGGCTGGTAGAGAAGTCCAGGCTGTTAGTACAATGGGTAGCTTCGGGAATCGAACATGAGTCTGAATAGGAGGTTATGCATTAACCACTTGGTGCCCAAGTCTTTGTTGGCACCCACAGCTGTGGTGTGTGTGTATGTGTAGGTGACTAGTGATTCCATTGGCGGAATAAAAATAACTTGGGGATTTATTGGTACAAATCGTGTGATGGGTGTCTGCCAGTGATTCCATTGGTTGAGCCAGTTAAACTCGGTTCTCTCTTGTTTGAGAATGAATATAAGGTGCTTAGAAAACCAGGAAGACCTGGGTAAGATTTATTGTCCGTGTCCTTCTACTTACATCCCTTCTCTTTTACCTCTTCGCCGCTCTTTCTTCGAGCCCACGCCCCCCACCCCCCACCCCTCTCCCCCACCTCCCCACCCTGTTGGCCTCATCTGACTCCACCTTGACTTAAGGCTAATTCATGTATTTGAAACTCAACCTCCATGAGGATTAATGGTCGAGAGTCTTTGGCCTGACCCCTATACGTCTTGTCACTCAACGAAGCAAACAAGGTTTTAAATTTCGTCCTGCGATAATCAGATTCCTTTTTACGAACACGTTCCTCCTAACCCCCCCCCCCCCCCCTCTCTCTCTCTCCTCTCTCTCTCTCTCTTTCACACACACACACACACACACACACACACACACACACACACACACACACACACACACACACACACACACACGCATGCATGCACGCACGCACGCACGCAAGCACGCACACACACTTCCTCCTCTTCCCCATCTCACAACACCCATGCACCCACCTATCTCCCTTCCCCTCCCCACACTCAGAGGCAGAGAGACAGAGAGACAGAGAGAGAGAGAGAGAGAGAGAGAGAGAGAGAGAGAGAGAGAGAGAGAGAGAATAATCGTACCTTACAACACAGCAGCAAATAAGGAGGGTCAAAAGCACATACACCGGCAAAGAATACTTCGATTCCATTGGTCCTCTCCATTGAACGATTGATTGATTGACTATTCGTTTGATTATTTATGTATTTGTCTTTATTTATTTATTCAAAGAGTTTTCATCCGAAAGGTAGCTGAGGAAAAATCTGTAGGAAATTAATTTGTATACGTATTCAGATTGAACAAAAAATAAGCAGGGGAAGGGAGGGAGGGGGGGAGTAAATGTGGTTTGTGTGTGTGTGTGTGTGTGTGTGTGTGTGTGTGTGTGTGTGTGTGTGTGTGTGTGTGTGTGTACGTGCGTGCATGCGTGCGTGCGTGTGTGTGTGTATGTATGTGTGTGTGTGTGTGTGTGTGTGTGTGTGTGTTTGTGTGTGTGTGTGTGTGAATAAACGTGCAGTTTATCTTCCCTATCTTTTTTTCTGTTGAGTAATATTATTTAATTATACGTAAGATCTTTCTTGTTTCTTCAGCAAGTTGGTCAAGTACGCTGAATCTGTTTCTCAGTTCCAGTTTGAACCCCTCTGTTGTTGCTCTCTCCTTCAGACTGTGTACATTGTACTTATGTGATAGTCGGCCTGCTTGGTCTTTGTAGGCTTTCAATTTTGGGCTTTAGCACAGCTATCACAAGGGTTTTTGGTCTGATGCTGCGTCTGCTCCTCGTTTCACTCTCATGTCATGTAAACTTCTGCGCCAGTTCTGCCGATGATAATGTGGTCGATTTGGTTCTGGTCTTCCCATCAGTGAATTCCAAGTCATCTCGAACTGAGAAACAGATTCAGCGTACTTGACCAACTTGCTGAAGAAACAATCGAAGACCACTGGTGTGACCTGAGGGAGGTCTGGCAGACGACATGTACACAAGTGCTTGAAAGAAGCGAAGAAAACACAAAGAATGGCTGACAGCTGGAACATGGACCCTCATCACAGAGCGAAGCACCTAAAAGACCAGATCAACCAGACCCAAGACCAAGACCAAGACCACAAGCAAGAGTTACAGCACACACTGGGACGTCAACCGCCAAGTTAAGAAAAGTGCTAGACAAGACAAGAAACAATTCATCCATGAGCTCACAGAAGAGCAGAAACAGCGGCAGGACAGAGAAACATGAAAGGCTGTATGAGATTACCCGAACACTTTCTGGAAAGACCAGCAACCCCAATCGTCCGGTCAAAGACAAGGAGGGAAACACCATCGCAGGAGAAGCTGAGACAGAGACAAGGTGGCAGAGCACTTTAAAGAGACACTGAATAGACCTGCACCACCTGTCCCCCCCAGACATCCACCACCAACCCAGCTTCTGGACATCAACAAGGCCCACCAACCAAGACGGAAGTTACCAAAGCCATCAAGTCACTGAAGTGAGGTAAAAGCAACGGGTCCAGACGAATTCCCACCTGAAGCACTGAAAGCAGACATCCAGACGTCAACAGAGATGCTGCATCCACTCCTAAGCAAGATCTGGGAGCAGGAACAAGTGCCAGAAGACTGGAAAAGAGGCCACCTGGTGAAGCTGCCGAAGAAAGGGGACCTGTCATCCTGTAAAAACTGGAGAGGGATTATGTTGCAGTCCATCCCGGGGAAGGTGCTGACCAAAATCATGCTAGAGAGACTAAAGACCGCCCTAGACAAGACCCTCCGCCAAGAACAAGCTGGATTTCGCCAAGACAGATCATGCACAGACCAAATTGCCACCATGAGAATTATCATCGAGCAGTCTCTGGAGTGGCAGACCCCCTTGTACGCAGTATTTGTGGATTTCCAGAAGGCATTTGACAGCATCGACAGAGATACCATCTGGAAACTCATGCACCACTATGGCTTCCCACCCAAGTTTGTTGCCATCATCCAGCAACTCTACGAGGATGCCACATGCCAGGTCGTCCACGATGGAAGCTAACGAAGCCCTTCACTGTACAAACCGGCGTCCGTCAGGGTGTCTACTATCGCCAACAATTTTTCCTGATGGTCGTTGACTGGATAATGCGGCAGTCTACAACGGCAAGAGGACAGGAATCCAGTGGACTTTTCACCAAGCAACTGGAAGACCTGGACTTCGCCGACGACATCAGCCTTCTGTCCCACAAACAGCAAGACGCACAAGAGAAGCTGTGCCGGGTAGCAGAAGAAGCAGGAAAGACAGGCCTCCAAATCAACATAAAGAAAACAGAAGCCATGAGAGTCAACAACCAGCAACGAGACCCACTACGACTACAACAGGAAGACATCATTGAAGTTGACAAGTTTGTCTACCTCGCAGTGTGGTCAGCAAAGATGGAGGTACAGATGAGATATCAAGAGTCGCATCAATAAAGCCAGGCACACCTTTACTACGCTACGGCCTATCTGGAATTCCTCTGCCCTCTCACCCATAACAAGATCAGAATCTTCAACTCAAATGTTAAACCTGTCCTTCTGTATGGTTCTGAAACGTGCGAACAACAAAAACAAACACCCACAAACTCCAAACATTATCAACAGATGTCTGCGAAACATTGTGAACATCAATGGCCAGATGTTTATTGCCAACGCAAAACTGTGGAACAAGACCCAGCAAGTTCCAATAGAAATAGAAATCAAAAACGGAAGTGGGATGGATTGGCCACACCCTCAGAAAGTCTCCATCCAACATCACAAGACAAGCCCTTGAATGAAACCCTCAGGCAAAAGAAGAGTGGGAAGACCAAGACAGACATGGCGAAGGAGTACCGACGCGGAAGTGAAGGCCGCCGGAATGACGTGGGCCAAGCTGAAGAAGATCTCCAAAACCGTGTCCGCTGGAAGAGTGTGGTTGCGGCCCTATGTCCCCAGGGAATTCAGAGGACTAAGTCAAAGTAAGTCATACGTAAGATCACTTCAATGTTCTTCTCTGACCCGTCCCTTCCGTCTATTCTTCTTCTTCCTGCACACTATTTATGCGTCCTTTTCTCACCCTCGTTGTTTCTAACCCAATGATAATATACTAATATTCAGAAAACATATTATTGATTCGATATCTACGTGTGTGACGTCATTAAACGGAATTTCTTCCTTGTCGTCCCCCAGCACACCACTCATCTCTTTCAGCTTTTCAGACCTATCTCCCCCCCCCTCAACTCCTTCCCCCCTCCCCCCCCCCCCCCCACACACACACACACATTTCATTAGATTTCAAAGAACAAGTTTATACACTCACAGTGAAACATATTCTTTTAGAGTGTGGGACTTGGATAGGAGACATAAGCATTTTGCAGCGGACTTCATGGAAACCTTGTTCGGAGATGTCCCACCAGATGTGATCTTTAAATTTCTGAAAGAGATCAATATTTTCATATGATTTAAGAGTTAACAGAACAAAGATTATACAACAATTTTCCGGTGTGTTTTTAGGAGATGCGTTATTAAAGGGTTGTGTGAATGTTTTTTATTCTTGATTTTTTCTTCTTCAGTGACTTGTCAGTTGACTTCAACGCGGTTACAGCCCTCATATGGCCCTTTGCGGTCAGCTGGGCTGTAAGCAACATAACCTTACCTTACCTCTCATTGATTTCTTTCGAAGCAAAGAACGTTTCTTCCACAACGGTGGACATCAAACATAAAGAGCCATCTTAGATGGCCTTAGAGAACGGAGTTGTCAACTGCATTTTGCCAGAGCTGCTTGTCTTGGTGCTTGATGGCGGTCTGGAATGGTTTAGAGGCCGCAGTCTTGATGCACTTTATTCGAATGTACAGGAGCTGTCATTTCAACACCTTTTTTCTGACGTCTGTCACGTACAGTCTGTCGGCGTGCGTGGTTTGCAAGCGTGGATGAGGCAGACTATCTGAAGACAGTCCAAAAGTAATGTTAACAAAAACAAAACAAACAACAAACATGAATCGCACACCCGGACAAACTAGGACAAACCAACCAAATTTGACTGCACAACAACGAGTTGAAATTTCTCAAAAGAACTTTTTCACATAATACGTATTTAAATGCAACAACCCGCCAACTGCAAAAGCACACGTACCAAGTGCTAGAAACTGCCCTATATTTCGGCGTGGCAACCGTCAGCTCAGGGACTGCATCCACAAATACTCGAGAGGGAACCACGGAAATCTTCATAGCAGTATTAACGTTGGGTGGTTTGCCCTGTCAACTCCCCATAGCGTGGAGAAGAAGAAGTGAGTAATGAAGGAACTTTTTTTTTCTTTGGATTCACAGAGAGGGGGAAGAAGCGCCGCCGAGAGCTCTCTACCAACTGTAGCAGCAGCTCCCACGCTTCTTCTTCTTCGGTAGCGTCAGGGAAGGTTCGGTGTTTGCCGTAGTAAGTCAAAGGCCTGCGAGACAAGTAGCCCTGCTGTACGAACGCTAATTTCGTATCATGTTTAGAGGAAAAGCAGGAGGTCGGCAACGAAAATCTTTTCCAATCTTTAAACTTCTGGAACGTTTTGATAAATTTTCATGATTTTTTTTTCCCCAAGAGAATGACCAAATCATAAAACACGCGAGGGAATTTGGAATCTTACGGGCCTTTTTATTTACTGTTTGGCTGTCTTACCTGACCCGCAGACGGGTTGGGAGAGGGCACACAGTGAGGGAGCAGGTCTTGACCCTCAGGAGGCCACACACACTCCGTCTGCCTGCTGCAAAACTGTCATCAATCGAGGTGTGTGCCCCTCAGTACTTTCTCTTCTTTTTTTCTTCATTTCACTGGGTTACACGTGCACACAGTACAATTGATCCATCTTTTAAAAGAAATCTACAACGACAATATTTTTAGACCGAGAAAAACTGCAAAATAATAATAATAATAATAATAATAATAATAATAATAATAATAATAATAACGAGAATAATAATTGTAATTGTAATAATAATAATGATAACAAAGAATCATATCATTTAGCGTGACAAGAACTCTCGTGACAGTGCAAGCTTTTGTTGATAAATCACCTGTGTCTAATACTGTACAATAGAGTAATACACCTTTCCTGTGGGAAGTTTACTTTCTTTCTTCGCTTTTGATGTTGGTGTTAAGCTTTATCTTTGCCTGTATCGCTGACATGCTGCAGAGTGAGGAAATTCAGGAGAACTTCAATTCGTGACATACACATCGGAACAATCTGGCAGAAAACGTTTTCACACAATATAAGATCTAATCACGGAAATGTCTCAGAAATAACGGAATTCAGAACTTTGACCAAAAAAAAATGAAAAAAGTGAAGAAGAAGAAAAGCAATAACAATCTGTGCACAATTCTGTCTTGCCGGGCCACCACAAGACGTTGCACTGTGGGATTTTGAGAATCAAACCACGCTCCACTGAAGGCTATGTTACACCGCGAAATGTATTCCTTCCATCGGTTTTTCGCAAATGCGAACAGTGGGTGTTGCACGTATCTCCCCCCCCCCCCCCCCCCCCCCCCCCCCCCCCCCCCCCCAGTCCCCATCTCCTCACGTTCAGTCGTAGTTTCCGACAATGTTGAGAGCTCACATATGGTAGTAGACGATCCAAATGTTTCTGTCCGTACGTATTTCTTCGTCTTCTTCTTTTCCTCCTCCTCCTCCTCTAGTATCGACCAGACCTCTCTCTCTCTCTCTCTCTCTCTCTCTCTCTCTCTCTCTCTCTCTCTCTCCCTCCCCCTATCTCTCACTCTCACTGTGTATGTGGTTTATGTGTGTGTGGTGTGTGTGTGTGTGTGTGTGTGAGCGTGCGAGCGCGCGCGCGCGCGCATTTGCGCGCATGCTTATCTCTTTTTGTGTGTGTTTCTCTATCCGTTTGCCAGTGTCTGTCTGTCTCTCCCTGTCTCTCTCTGTCTGTCTGTCTGTCTGTCTGTCTGTCTGTCTGTCTCTCTCTCTCTCTCTCTCTCTCCTCTCTCTCTCTCTCTCTCTCTCTCTCTCTGTGTCTTGTGGGGGGGGGGGGGGGGGGTGTGCGTGCGTGCATATGTGTGTGTGCATGTGTGTGCGCGCGCGTGTGTGTGTGGTAATAGTCGAGTGTGTGTGTGTGTGTGTGCGTGTGTGTGTGTGTATGTGTGTGTGTGTGTGTGTGTGTAAAATAAGCCAACTGGGCTACGCTTAAAGTATTAACAACATAAACAAAATCAGGAACATTCTGAAAGAGAAAGTGAAATTTTTCTTTGGAAAACTTTGGCTAAGGAATAAGAAAATGCTGAGTTGTAAAACTTTCATTTAAGCATTTAGTCTAAGCCTGTAATACAGGGATTCGAGGTTTTCGCACATTTTGTACTTGTTGAGTCACTTAGTAAACACCAAGCGCGTCGTCTTCACTATGCTTATTTAAAGACAAAGTGGCTGACTGGGATTTTGAACAACACTGCCATGGAGAACGAGGTGAATATATTCTAAATAAAAATGTGTGTGTGTGTGTGTGTGTGTGTGTGTGTGTGTGTGTGTGACAGTACTTATTTCTTTTCTGTTTTTCCTAATGTGTCTGTCTCAGCTCCTCCCCCTTCCTCTCTCTCTCCCCCCCCCCCCTCTCTCTCTCTCTCCCTCTCTCTCTCTCTCTCTCTCTCTCTCTCTCTCTCTCTCTCTCTCTCTCTCTCTCTTTCTCTCCACGCATTTGCGGTGAAACGTTTTTCAACCATAGTTCTACGTTTCTGTAACAAATCTCACATGAGGTAAAACTGATAGATACCTACTCCTTGGTATATCCATGCATATCCTAATCCCAGCTCACACAAACAGATGCGAACATTTGAAACCCAATTATTTTTGCCCCTTGAGTCCAGATCAAGTAGTGTATTGTACGCTTTTCGTGGTAATCTATCATTAGTCATGCTTAATAACTTTAACCAGTAGCGGATACTTTTAACTGCAGAATTTATATATATTGGATACTTATTTGTTTCTCCATATATTAAATCATTTGGCGTTCCAAGTTCTACACCCAAAAACTTTTTTAACCCAGTCAAATGAACCGATTCACAATGAACTGCAGCATTCTTATCTAAACCCCATAGCTCCGAACCATACTGCACAATGTGTTGTATCTGTGCATCAAAAATTTTGACAAACACTTCCAAGGAATTATTATGTAGCACAAACAGTTTCTTCATAACACATAATAATACATTCCTAGCCCTACTAGAAAGGTCTTTACATGCTGCAGCAAAACTCAGCCGAGTAGAAAAAATTATGCCGAGATATTTATAAACGTTTACAACGGGCATGACAGTACCATCATACAGTCATCTCTCAGTTGCAGCCAAATAACCTCCCTTCCTAAAGACAATAATCTTACTTTTATCAAAATTGACCTTCAAATCTAATTTATCAGCTGAGTATTTCAAATTATTTAGTTGTCTCTGCAGACCAACAACAGTCTCCGAGAGCAGAGCTACATCATCTGCTAGTAATAAAATAAAGAGTTCTGTAGGATCGTTTATAAACCTAGCACCATGCCTACCGTTTTCTACTATTTCAGTTGTAAGCTCGTTGATAAATAATGAGAATAAAATAGGACTGCACACATCTCCTTGTTTTACTCCTCTAGTGCACGCTATAAAGTCAGCCACTTCTTATTCTTGTTTTAACTGCATTGTACATGCTACGAATACATTTAAACAATTTTCCACTAATACCATTCTTCATCAATACAGGCCACAGTAAATTTCGATTGATCGAGTCAAACGCTTTTCAAAATCAATAAATGCTACGTATAACTTGCGGTTAAAAGAAAACTGCTTTTGAATCAAGGCAAGAAGGGTATACAAATGATCAACAGTCGAGTATCCACGTTTAAATCCAGCCTGATATTCGCCAGTTATGTTATGTTCTTCGACATATTCCTGGAGTCTTAAGTTGATAATACAGCTAAATACTTTGCTACTTATATCAGACAACGAAATACCTCGGTAATTATTCACATTGTTCACATCCCTTTTTTATATAGTGGAAGGGTTATAGACCCACACCAAGACTCAGGAAATATACCCTTCTGAAGCAATGCATTAAAAAACATGACAAAAAAGTCTATAATTTCTTCACATGGTGCTTTAAAGAATTCTCCAATAATTCCGTCAGGACCTGCAGCCTTGCCAGACTTCAATTTTTTAAGTGCAAGCAAAACTTCGTCTCTTGAAATAGGACGGTCAATAAACTCATTTTCCGCATTTTGTAGAACGTAATCAGATTCATTTGGTAAATCTTTGTTCAGTAAGGACTCAAAATGTTGGAACCATTCCTCCAATGGAATATTATTCTTAGGTTGTTTACGTTACAATGAATTTTTTTTCATACAATTCCAAAAATCTTTTTGATTATGAGCAGATACCACAAGCTCTTCTAGTCTGCTATTATCAAACATTCGCTTTTTTCTAACTAACAGATTTTTGTATTCTCTCCTAGCCCTTACATACAGATGTAGCCGGGTGCTAAGAGTGTATATTCCTTGGGCACCCGTCTCGGACGAGATATTTTGTTCACGAGTTATCTTCCCCTTACCTCCCTTGATTGATTGATCTCATTTTATTGTGTAAATTCTTTAAATCATGAATACCTCAGAACCTACATAGTTGTGTATACGTCGCTGAAGTCACAAAGATTAATGTATTCTATTCATTACAATCGTGCTGGACTGAGAAGCGCATATTTTCCCTAAAACTGGTATTTCGACCAAATTAATCTTGGCGCCATTTTGAATTGTACGACGAACAAACCGTGAATAATTCTTGATTTCATAAAAAGTATGAGAGAATCCAAAGAATCCATGAATGCACATTGAAAGTAAAGTCCATAAGCTTTCATTTCGTATATCGTATGCCTATGATCTTTTCTGTACAAGCTTGCGACTATACGAAATGACTGACGGCGCCGGTCCCTTGAGCGAGTCGCCTTCTTTGTTTACTGTCAGAGTTTGATCTAAATTGTCATTTCACGAAGTTCGGACTTCCCAATCGAAATCTTTTTAATAATTCCATTTCTATGATAGAAGCAACCGAAATTATATAAAAATTATCGTCCGATGGACCATTTCAACGGAATAACATTTTATCGAAGATCGTGTTCGAAGCACGTGGCGACGGCCATGTAGTGATAAGGCAAGTTGTGTTTTCTATCAAACTTTAAACGCAAAGTTCTCCGCTTGGACGGCATCTTGGATAATGAAATTTATATGTATAGAAAGAGGGAAATTCAAGCTTTTTATTCATTACAAAATTATTTCACGCTGTTCAGTACTTTTCATCGAAATAAGGGAAAATATGACGTAAGCTTGTTAAAAGTGGGTTCATTCTCGGACTTTAATTGCCAGTAACTTTACACGGCCACAGAATTGTCAAATACGACGTATTGCGTTTTATTCCTTGGGTTCTGAGGTTTTCATCGATATCAAATATGTTTAGATACCTTGAACGTACGGCGAGCTAGACAACGCAGAAGCTGCGACAGAGAGCACAAATTTTGTTATTTGCCGTCTCGCGAGGCACATTTTGCGTGCGGCGCTGCGTTGTCTTCTTTGCGGTCCGGGCAAGCTGTATATATTTGGAGCGCCGCGTGAGTGCGGGCTCCAAATATATACAGCTTGCCCGGACCGCAAAGTATATTTGGAGCGCCGCGTGAGTGCGGGCAGCCTGCTGGTCGGTGGCAGAGATCAGCAGAAGGCACCCAGGTGGCAGATGGGTGTAGGGCGGCACAGATTTCCTTCCTCGCACTACGAGTGACGACGAGACTAGCCTGTGTCGCCGGGGGACGGCTCTCGAGGCGGCGTGACACTTGGCGACGAGGCGCTGCCACTCTGCGAACTACCCAGTGGCCTGCACGTCTAGCAGGGCTCTCCCTTTGGTGGCTGGGGGGGAGGGTGGGAACGTCCCTCATGGGCGCAGAGTGGGCATGAACCTACGTGCAGCGGCTCGGCGACTTGTGCCTCGTACGTCTCCCGAGTCGGCCTCACGCGGCACAGGACCGTCGCCACTCAGCATGAAGACGGCCGCCCGGTAGCCCTGACGACGGCCTTGGAGGAACCACCATGACGGCGACATCTACAACATCAACATCAACCGCAGCTGAACTACCTTCAGACGACCGCTCGGCGGTCCCAATGACTACCTACCTCATTTAGGTTCCTGCCTGACGGCGCCATCCTTCCCGGACCCTCCACCGATGCTTACCCAGACTTCTCGATCCAACCTGCCAGTCTACAATGTCTATGCCAAGACAAACGTCTCCATGTCACAGCCTTGGCTGTGGCGATATCTTGTCCCTAAAAGCATTCTGCTATGAGGACGTTAAACTCATCCTTCTTCTTCTTCTTCTGAGTGCGGGCAGTGTTGTCCAGGAGTGTTGCCCCGAGCAGTGTTGCGGGGGGTGTTGCCTCGAGTATGCAGAGAGAGTGCTCAGTGCGCTGAGTGCTGAGAGAGATAGAGTTCCCAGGCAGTGTTCCTGGTTCGAGCTCCTTGCCATGGGAGAGAAATAAGAAGAGAGAAACTCCGCTTCGTCCTGTATGCCTTCTTGACTGGCTGCTGTCCTTGGTTCCTGCACTTACTACCATCTGCCTGTCTTCACCTGCACACCCCTTACCCCTCCGCACCATCACACAGATCTTTATCATTCTTATCCAAAGTTCTACGAAATATCCCAACAAAGTACGCACTTTTTTCTTGTTAACATGACATTCTGCGTCAAACCATCCTCTTTACATTTAGTCGGGCCCCATCTTTATTGTTCTTTTCATACATGTGGCACATGTTCGTATACAATCGTTAAACAGATTCAATGCTTCATTGATATTTACATCAATTAACTCTATGGCATTTTTTAGTCTACTGCGATTTTCTGCTTCACAGAGTTTACCATAAAAGACCTGACTGTACTGTTCATTCCACATAAACTTTTCAATAATTTGTATCTCCTTATCATCATTAATCTATTAAACACATTCCGAACCGAAAGGGAAAGATCAAGAGGACAATGATCAGATTCAACGCGGTCTCAACAACATTCATTTCACACGAATCACAAATGATGTCATAAAAGTCATTAGACAAAATGAAATAATCATTCACGCTACATCCATTTTCACCAATATATGTTACCATTGGTGAAAATGTATGTAGCGTGAATGATTATTTCATTTTGTCTAATGACTTTTATGACATCATTTGTGATTCGTGTGAAATGAATGTTGTTGACTGCGTTGAATCTGATAATTGTCTCTTGATCTTGCCCTTTCGGTTCAGAATGGTTTTAATAGAAATGATGATAAGGGGATACAAATTATGAAAAGTTTATGTGGAATGAACAGTACAGTCAGGTCTTTTATGGTAAACTCTGTGAAGCAGAAATCGCAGTAGACTAAAAAATGCCATAGAGTTAATTGATGTAAATATCAATGAAGCATTGAATCTGTTTAACGATTGTATACGAACATGTGCCACATGTATGAAAAGAACAATAAAGATGGGCCAGACTAAATGTAAATAGGGATGGTTTGACGCAGAATGTCATGTTAACAAGAAAAAGTGCGTACTTTGTTGGTATATTCGTAGAACTTTTGGATAAGAATGATAAAGATCTGTGTGACGGTGCGGAGGGGTAAGGGGTGTGCAGGTGAAGACAGGCAGATGGTAGTAAGTGCAGGAACCAAGGACAGCAGCCAGTCAAGAAGGCATACAGGGACGAAGCGGAGTTTCTCTCTTCTTTTATTTCTCTCCCATGGCAAGGAGCTCGAACCAGTGTAGCGACTTCTTGGTTGCCATTACATAAACCATTGAGAACAACTAGATCAAGGGCAGTGCACATATTAATCAACAATTTTCCATAAGTGTTTACCTGTGTATCTTGAGAGTGACGATTAGATTGTTTAGTGCTGTCTTCAAAATGAGGTATATGATGATTGTTTACTGGTCGAGGCGGAGAAAGAGTTGAAATACGGCTATTCAGATCACCACAGATCATAACATAATCATCATCCAGTGTTAGTAATAAGTCAGTCAAACAATCTTCAAGTATTGTAATCCCTGATCGTAACCAAAATAACCATAGAAAGGAGAACTTTCCGGTGGAATATACACGCATACATATAGAACGTCACAAGAACACCCAAATAACCGCTTATCAAGAACGAAAGCACACATATTTTCATACTTAACGTTCAGTTGAGGTACAAACGGACAAAAGTCCTTTTTTATTAAACATATTATCCCCCCTGAGTTTCTCCCTTGACTAGTAAATTTGACAGAGGGCATACAATGCATTTCAAACTGAACGAATGAACTGGAATCCCAGTCTTTTTCAAAAGTCTCCACCAGGCAAACAAAATCGAAAGAAGAAACATAACACAAAAAGTCATTAAATATTAACTTTGAACGTAAACCATTGACGTTCCAAGACAGAAATGATAAAGGTCTCAGGTATGTACAGAAGATACTTTAGAGCGTGGAACAGGATCTGGAGTATTGTTGTCAGAGGAAACACTGTTCTGCACAACTCCGTTAGAGAAAAAGTCTCCTTCCACCCCATCCGTGACACCAAACGACGCACCGGAAACCAAAACTTGCGAATCTGAGTTTATAACATTCTCAACCGAGAGGACGTGCGCTTGATTTCCACGTGCCCCGCTCGGTGCCACAGAGCGAGTGTGTGAGCGAGAAAGGGATTGCTTAGATGGCAGCGAGACCTTTGCGCCCTCTGAAAACTGCCCCCCTCCATGAAATCAATACGTTTAACGGGCCGACCGACAACCTATCTCATTTCTGTCAAAGAGTCGTGAGCATTTAGAGCAAACTTTTGCCAATAATAAGCAAATGGTCAAAAATCATTCGTGCTTGTTTGCCTTCGCTTCTGGCCTCTGTCAGAAATGGGCTCAACTTACGCCTGATTTCACGGACACTTGGTGAAAAATCCTCCCCAATGAATATTCCGGTGCCCTTCAGTTTTTGTTTCGCTTTTAGGATTTTAACTTTTTGTTTATAGAAGAAGCACCGAGCAATGATGGGGGCGTCAGGTTTAGAGCCGAGTCGATGAACATGGTCAAATTCTATGGTATCTGTCAGTTCTAATTTATCAGTGATGGCATCGTGAATTAGTCCCTCACAAACTTCATTAGTTTCATTCTCACTTTTCGGGATACCATAAAAAATCAGATTGTTCCGTTTTGACCTGTTTTCCAAATCGTCGCATTTCTTCTGTAAATCATCCACTTTTCCATTTAAGTCCTTATTCTGTCGTTCCAAAAAGTCATTCTTGTGTCGCAGATCATTAAGTTGACTCTTAAGATCACTCACAAGTTCATGAAGAACACCACACTCCTGCCGGAGATGACTCACGTCTTGTTTCACGTCGTCCAGCTTGCTGTTGAGGGTGGTGTTCATGCTGTCCAGTCTTGAAATCACTTCCGCCACAGAAGCTTCCTTGGGAGAGCGTGAGGGATAAGAGGTGGAGAGCCGGGTCTGCCGCGTGTTGCCAGCCGACGAAGGGTTGCCTTGATCGGGGTTGGGGCCGGGGTTTCTTTCTTTCTTTCTTTCTGCGTACGCAGGCTGATACTCCTGCGGACACTCCCTGTATAGCCAGGCAGTGGAGTTTTGTGTGTATGACCCTTTTTTATCCCGCCATTAATGCAGCCATACTCCATCTTCGGGGAAGGTGCATGCTATGTGTCACGTGTCATCCATACCAACGGCCAAACTGGCCTTCTCTTCCGAAAGTTGGTGATGGGATTTTACGTGTGTGCAAGATGTTATGCGTGCGTTCACACACGGAACCTCGGTTTATAGTCTCATTCGAAGGACTATATGGGGAATGGAGTCAGAACCAATGTTAACTCCGAGGGAAAAATCCCCCTATACGAAATTCGAACCCGCAACCCCAGGATCACGAGTCCGGCGCTCTACCAACTGAGCTATCCGGCCCCATGGGCCGGGGTTTGACTCGATGTCTCCACAGCGCAGAAGTAATTTGCCTTCGCCCCGATGCAGAAAGGGATTGTCACCCCAGAACAACAGAACGAGGGTCAGTCCAAGCAGAGCACCGGCCGTGCGAGTTCGTGGTGTTAACATGGCTATCCGTTTTGCCTTCTTCACAATGGCCCTCTTCCACATAAAACTGATGAATATTGGAATAAATGTTCCACATTTCACCCTGAAATCTAGATGCGCCGATGGCATGATGGCATAGATCGTAGGTCACCGATTTTGAAGAAGGTAAAACTGATAGATACTTGCTGAAATATCATAATACGCTTTGCATTGTCACATCAGTTCTAACGAGATTGTACAAAGAGGCTTGTGAAATGCTCCTACAGCAGCATGACTGTAGAAAACCATTTGTTACTTGGATGGATAATGTTAAACACACTCTTGTTGAGAATGGATTTGATGTCAAATGGATCAGCCAGAGAGTAGGAGAAAATATCGCATACCTTTCAGAATGTAGGGACCGTCTTATTAACTCATGTAAACAAAACTGTCATTAGGACATGGAAGAAAATGCAAAATACAGTTAAAGTATTTTTTGTTAAAAAAAAAATCAGACCTGAAAAGTACATACCAGTTGTTACATACTAATAGCTCCGCAGTCTGCTTGTTTTTTTTTTTTTATTTTTTTTTATAATCTAGATTTGTTGGAGTAAATGCAAATAATAAATGGTTTACCAAAATTGGAGAAAATTTTTTATTTAGTCAATTGTTATCAGTATTAAAAATTATTTTGATTTTCTTTTTCATTGACAAAAATTAACACATTTAGAAATAAATTCGTTTTTTTTACCATGTGTAGATCGACATGATCTAGAGGCTTTCCTCGCATCAGAAAACGAAGATACTACATCTTTCGCTACGCACATTGCAAAGGCGAATAACATAGGAAAAGAAATGTTGACATGTTCACAACGTCAGCGCATTTTAGAAACAGTATATCGAATGAAAAACAAAGGTGAATAAAAAAAAAAAGTAAAGAAAGAGAAAGAAAGGCATTGGCAAGTCCTGTCAGGTTCCGCCACGTATTTTGAAGGTCTTACTGGGGTACTGTCAAAATTGGTGTTTGACTGAAATACATGATCAGTTTATAATCAGTCCGAAGAATGAAAAATGTCGCAAGAATTAAAAACAAATCTCTCTCTCTCTCTCTCTCTCTCTGTGTGTGTGGTGTGTGTGTGTGAGTGAGTGAATTACTTTCCTTGTTATCTCTCCTTTTTTCACAGCTTTAGTCGCCGACATAAGTTAATTTATTTTCCCTTGGTATTAGGGCGAAAACAATGCTCTCAGCCATAACAATTCTATTGTTAGCACCACTCTCTCTCTCTCTGTCTCTGGATATATATATATATATATATATATATATATTATATATATATATAGAGAGAGAGAGAGAGAGAGAGAGAGAGAGAGACGCTTCAGACGCTTCAGAATCGTTTTTATTGACAATGACAAAATACAGTCTTCATGTCAAGGGGCTATCATTAATGCAGCGTCAAGAATTTATGAAACGAAAAATGTATAGTTCATTACAAACATGATTCCCGGTATTGATCTCTCTGGGAATAATAAAGTTAACGTCAAACAAAAGATCACCAAACATGGGCCTAAATGACCAGCTATGACATATGAAGAACCAAAGCACTGTCTCACAGGGAAACAGCAACAGACATTTTTTCTCTCTGATATCATAACATTCAGCAATATATTTAGCAAACAGACGAAGAATATTTCCATCATCAGAAGATAATAGTTCAATCAAAGTATAAAATGATCTTTCCGGCATCAAATTAAACAGTTTTGATTTTTTCCTTTTATCTTCATATGCCTTACATGAAATAAAAAGTGCTCTTCATCTTCCTGACTGTTATCTGGACACAACACACAAACATCATCAACAGAACTTCATTGCAAAACCATTTTCTTATTTGCTTTGAAACCAAGGGTCCGACTTCTAAATCTGGCCAATATGCTTCTATGCCATTTATTAGTAACAGATTTCAAAAACATTTCGGCTGAAAATGCTTTTAAAGGAATAAAACCATGAATACTTGTCATTTTCTTCCATTTTTGAATGCCATTCTGTTTGTAGCAGGCTATCAAGCGATCCTTAAATTCTGACATAAATGTCCTTTCGTTCCCTACCTCTTTGCTAAGCCACACAATACCAAACCCATTAATAGTTAACAATGTTTTACTTTACTAACCCAGTTGCAGTGTCCACTTTCCATTTGTAAATATAGCATATTATATGCTTGTCTACATAGCCTTGACGTTGGAAGTTGTGTCAATTTTAACCAATACTTAATAGATTTTGAAAACGTTTGAATAAATAAAGGATATCTTCCAGAATCACCATAAGCCATTGTGTTTGATGAATGCAGTGGAATGTTCATGAATCTTTTAATAGCCATAGTATGTACCTTCTCCATTCCAAATTTTCTTCTAATCCCCAAACTTCTGCAGCATAAGTCAGCATAGGCGCTATTTGTGAGTCAAATAGCTTCCAGAACAAAGAAGGGTCAATGCTATTAAGTCTTTTCATGCATCTTAGAATTTCTACAACCCCCTTCTTACCCTTTCTGCCGATTTTCACGCCACCCTGCATTTAGACTTAAACGAGTTGTAAATAACATCCCCAAATATTTGTAACTATTGGTTACTTTTACTTCTACATCTCCATACCACCACTTTTCATACTGGGATAAATAACCACCCATACGAAAGACAATAATGTTTGTTTTCTCTAGATTAACACTTATTGAAGTCTATCTGCTTCATTTTTTAAAACATTAATTTGATTTTGCAAACCAACAACAGTACTAGAGAGCAAGATTACATCATCTGCAAATAAAAGGATAAACAGTTCCACAGCACCTGCAATCAACTGTATACCATGTTTGCCTTTATGTGACATTTCTAAAGCTATCTCATTTATAAAAAATGCAAACATTTGAGGGCTCAATATACAACCTTGCTTCACACCTCTAGGACAATTGAATAATTCACTGTACAATCCTTTCTCACGAACACATGCTAAAACTGAATTATATACACCACGAAGAGCATAGTACAATTTTCCTTTAACCCCTGTTTTTCTAAGAACTTGCCACAACACATTTCTATTAACAGAATCAAAAGCCTTTTTAAATCAACAAAAGCAACATACAGTTTAGTATTTTTCTTTAAGCACTTTTGGACTAAAAGCATATAATGTGAAAATATGACCAACTGTACTGTACCTTGACCTGAACCCCGCCTGCTCTTCCCCAATTTCCTCTCTTTTTTCAGCCCATTGTGTCAATCTTCTATTCAAAACATGAGTATATACTTTACTAATTATACTTGTGAGAGCTACACCTCTATAATTGTCTGGGTTATTTGGGTCTGCTTTTTTATGGATGGGTACAATAATGGACGTTGACCACGACAGGGGAAACAATCCATGATTAAACAAATGGTTAAATAAAGAAACACAGAAATCAATCACATAGTCATTGGCAATGTTTTATCATTTCACTTATTATTCTATCTGGTCCCGGGCTTTTACCAGTCTTCAAATTTCTAATACTTGCTCTTACTTCGTCTGTAGTTATAGGGTCATCAAACAAAAGCTCTTATTTTTGTTCATCTTCTATTTCTTCTACCACTGGATCACTTTGGACCATTACAAAGAGAGTTGAATACACTACGGAAATGGTCAAACCATTGCTGTGATGTTATTTCATTGTAAATGGTGGATTCCTGTTAACTGATCGTATTGTACTCAAAATAATTTGGGATCATTTACTGATTGTTTAAGCTTTAGTATTCTGTTTTCATCAAATTTCATTTTCTTTTCTTTTCTTAAATCAATATATTCTTTTCTTTCTTTTATATAATAAATTACTCTTTTCTTCTTTGACTCTTTTGATCTAGCCCTTCTAAATATTTGTAATAATCTCTTTACTTCCCTCTTCTTTTTCTCACATTCATCGTCAAACCAATCTTCATTTGTTTTTTTCTTCCCTCCTACTTTCCTTACCATACATGCCGCAGCTCCATATAAAGCATTAACAAAACCATCCACACACTTATTTAAATCAACTATCATGTTGTTCATAGCTGTAACCAAACACTGTTTAAAGTCATCAGAATTCAATTCATTCTTAAACGTTTGTACATTTTCCTCTGTCCACACCACTCGCTCCTCACTCACCCTGTCAACTAACGGTACATCTTTTTTAACAGGACAATAATTCCATGTAAACTGGACTGGCAAATGCCAAGAAAAGAGAGTATCCCCCACCTTTAAAGCACAATGTAAACATAGTTCACTAGATACTAGAAAATAATCAATTACACTACAACCCTGGGGAGCAACAAAAGTAAATTCTCCATCAGCATCAGTGTCACACGAACCATTCAGAATACACAAATCAAACAAGAAGCAAAGGTCCAACAAGGAACGACCAAACTTGTTTACAATTTTTATCTTTTGAACATCTTTTCATAGAAACAGTTTCATCATTTTCGTTGTCATCACCATTTTGCACATTAAACACATAATTATACGTTTCTTCCTCCTTTGTCTGCTCACAACCTGTTCTGGCGTTCATATCGCCACACATAATATAATAAACATTACTATCAGAAAGAGACTGCAGCAGACTATCTTCAAGCATAAGTAACCATCTGTGAGATTAGTTTGTCTATATAGGGGCCCTCCTTCAGGGACAACATAGCATCCTACAAACACAACATCTTTATCTAAACCAAACACACATTTATCAATTTGAATCACGACAACATTTCACAATCAATTTCAATTTTCTGTATAAATTTGCTAAGTCTTTTTTAACAAGAACAACAACTCCTCCAGAAACGCGTCCATGCACAGACAGTTTCTTAGCACGAGCACTAAACGCAACATAGTTTTTTAAAGTGAAAAACTGAAATCAAAAGCATGATCGAATGAAAGTTTCTGTTAAACAAATTATATCATATTTGTTAACAAAATCAAGGAAAGAAATGTCAGCGAGTTTATTTTTCAAATTTTCAACATTGTAATTTAGGAAATTAAGTCTTGACGTTTGGTGATCGCCTTATGTTATTTATTATTGCTGGTACTCGAGCGTGACGTACGTCCCCGTCTTTGTGAGCTAGCTTTGTTCAAGTTACTGTTTTGGCCCGCTAAGGTAATTGCCCATCCCTGTCTGCCGTGCATTATCACCGCAAGGGAGCCAGCGTATGAACGCGGCCCAGGGACTGCCTGCGATTTCGCGAGTTTCCCGTGCTGCCTGCACGCTGCGTACCAGTGACCTGGCTTGGTGCGCCTGAACCAGAACTGTTCGCCGAACTGCGTGTCGCCCTCCTGTCACCCGCTTCTGTTGTGGAGGGAGAGAGTGAGGCTGGTGATGATGCACGCTCTCCACCCTCCTCCCTCTGGTCTCCTGTCTGCGGGGGTTTCAACGTGGCTTCATCAGCAACCTGTGAGTGGAGGTGGGAGGGAGGGAGGGGGGCGTGATGGGAGAGTGGGTTGATTTTCATGGTGGACGAGGAAAGGGCAGGGTTTGGGTTAGCGGTGGTGGTGGTGGTGGGCTTAGGTACAGGCACATCACGAACAACATCATTTCTTTCCACAAACTGTCTGTCATTCTCTGGTTTACGTGTTTGAACCGTCAGCTTGCCTTTAACAAACACTGCTATTTTTACCTTGCTGTTTTGCCGTTTGTACAATGGTTTGTTGCCTGCGAGTTAAATCTGTCGCTAGTCTGACCCCCTTTCTTTCCAGCTGACCTCTTACTTCTTTATTCCAGAGCAGTTCCATCTTATTCTTCCACTGACTAAATTTCACGATCATTGTCCGTGGCTCCCCCGGCCTAGCCCGCCCCACTCTGTGTGCCCTTACAATGTCATCTTCTGTCCACTTTCTTCCCCCTTCTACCCCATTCAATGTCTCACACACCGCATGAGCGCACGCATCATACCCTCCCTCCCACCACCACGCACAGGAGAAACCCCAAACATACGCAGATTATCCCGCCGCGAAAAATCCTCCAATTTGTCAATCTCATCGGTCAGTCTATTCACTTCTTCTTTCAGTTCTTCCACTCTTTCAGACACACATGCACACCTCTCTCTGCTTCTTTCTCCTCTGTGTGCAGATCATCCAACTCAGCAGTCATAGTGTCCATTCTGTTGCACAGCCAACTGTTCTCTTCTTCTAGTCTGCTACATCGTTGATCTATTTGATCACACTTTTCCGCTACTTTAGTTAGGCCTTGCTTTATCTCGCCCAGTTCGTCTCTGATGATTCTGTTCTGTTGTGATTGTTCCTCCATAAGTTCAGTTAAGTGTGTGTTTTGTATGTCAAACTGTGCTTTGAATGACTGACTTTGGGCCTCAATAGCTGCTAGAATGTGAGAGAGATTATCAGAGGCACCCTTCTTCTCCTCCACCATCACACTCTCCGCCCTGCTCTTTCCGTGTCTTTCATGTCACACGTTTCTTGCGAAGTTTTGGACCTGGATCCGTTTGAACATCATGACTCAGCAAAATTTTCCACATCAGGTACACGGCGTTCGTCGCACACAAGCCTACAACCACAGGCACATGCAAACTTGACCTAATCTGCCCGTCACTAACAAAATCAGCCGTTCAAATTTTCCCACCCTGTCATT
>CM031616.1:70218644-70223644 GCA_018398815.1 Conus ventricosus
TTTTTTTAAAAAGGAAAAAAGCTGAGGCAGCTCGGGTGGAGAGACCGACCAACCTGCCAAGTATACACAATGCAGGTGATAATTATAATTTGGGGTCAGTGGGAAATGGAGACCGACCAACCTGCCAAAGTATACACAATGCAGATGATAATTATAATTTGGGATCAGTCGGACATCAATGGCACTCGGTCCCCAAAAGATCAGTTTTGAAAGTCTCTATCGTTCTTCTTTAGACACTACCACAGGCCAGCGGACCACACAGGACGTTTGGAGGATAATCACCGCTCAGACAAGGGAAAATTAAAAAAAGAAAAAATAGAAATGGACAACAGTAAACAAATGTGTACAAATTTAGCCATGATAACCAATCCAATCCCATTGAAGGCAAACAGAACGAGGCCTTGCTGAGGACACCAGGTTTTCCCCGTAATCTTTTGCCCCAAGTTTAGGAAAAACAAAAAACAACAAAACAAAAAACAAAAAGGAAAGAAAAAAGAAAAACGAACAAAAAGAAAACCATTTGAATGCAGGACATAGAAACAAGCATCAAACCTAAAGGCCGTATAGGAAAATAGACAGCGCAGAATGGACAGTTAGGGGGGGGGGGGGGGGGGGGGGGGGGGGGGGGGGGGGGGGGGGGGGGGGGGGGGGAGCAGGGGCTGTATATTCCCACTACCTTGTCTCCAGACTACAACCGAAAAACAGCTGGCATGCCTCCAAAGTCTTACCCGCAGAAAAATTGTGAGGAGAGTTGCTAGAACAGAGACAGATGAATGAGTCACAGAGGCAGAAAAATATGGACGACAGTAAAGCAAAATTGGGTGAAAAAAAGGAAAAGAAATAAAGCAGGAAAGAAACTAGAAAACAGTTGGGTGGGGGTGGGTAGATGAGGGGAGGCAGATTGAAAGAGAAAGACAGAAGAGAGGACAGTACAGCCATTTTCTGGAATACGACTGGCGCCATATTTAGCCCGTGAATCCCAACATTAACACATTCAAAAGCCATTTCTAGACTATGTCATTCTTTAGAAATGAAACTGGCACAACTTGGACATAATGTACGGATAACTTCACACCATGAACGACAACGAGGCTGCAATACCTCAGAAAGGACGCACTGAAAGAGTGCACAGGGGGGCGGTATTGACCTATTAGGTCTAGCGAATGTGAGCAGACTTAGTTCAGTATTAACCGACATATGGATCCACTGGAGTTTTGGTTTTGTAACACAAGTTGGAGGTTGTGCTGTACATAAAAACTGATCCTGCGAATTCCAGAATTCATCCCGAGGCGATGTGTTGCCAGAAGATGGTACAGTTTGTGTTTTATCAAGAATTACGAATGAAATCCACTCGACAACCGATTTTTCACAAAAAAACAACAACAACAACAGCAAAAAAACAACAACAAAAAAACGGAGTAACTGTAAAACTGAGCAAACAGTCTAGTGCGAAAATGTAGGAAAGATCTCTGTCGCAATCTTGAAATACGACCAAATGTATTTTATAGACGCTGCGTTCACAACTGCTGGACAGCTGGACACACACACACACACACCACACACACACACACACACACACACACACGTGTACATACATAACGCTAGAAATGTTTGTCCATACAAGGTTTGAGAACGTTTGTAAACACTTGAACAGAACAAAAGTAACCTTCATATTATATTATGTACAAATCATGTGCAAAATCGGTTGTTTTTTTTTTTCTCTCTTCCTTTTTTTCTCTTTTTTCTTTTCTTTTCTTCTTTCCTTTTTTCTTCTTCTTTTTCTTTTTTTGTTTTGTTTTAACATTTTAGTATTTGTGTGGAACCAATTGTCTGAACTGAACAAAATAACCGTTATATATTGTATACAAATCATATACAAAAGAGTACCTTTTTGTTGAGTGTGTGTGTGTGTGTGTGTGTGTGTGTGTGTGTGTGTGGTGTGTGTGTGTGTGTTTCTCTTTTTATATTCAAAATGGAAACGTTACTTTTAGGAAGTGCCACAAACTATTTCATGTCTACATAGTGTTCCTGACATTGTTTACAACTGACATTGTTTACAATGTTTGCTGATGTATACTATACGACGATTTTGAACAACAACAAAAAATTCTTTGTATGCGCTGATTAGGTCAGGATGCTCTCTGTCTCTGTCTGTCTGTCTGTCTGTCTGTCTCTCTCTCTCTCTCCTCTCTCTCTCTCTCTCTCTTCTCTCTCTCTCTCTCTCTCTCTCTCTCTCTCTGTCGCGCGGAAAATGTCCATCGTAGGGAACAGATGTCTTATACAGTTGATTTGAAGTGCACGTCAAAATGACGATGGGGATGTGGAATATCTGCATTACAGACGCAGTTTCACACCCATATATGTGGTGGGGCCCCTCTCGGATCGAACTGTGAAGTTGATAGGGTAACATTGCTTTGGCCTGACACCATTTGGAAGTCAACAGTTGTCGACGAATCACACAGGCCCGACACATCACACAGGGGAAAAAGAGATGAAATGAAAACAGAAAAACTTTGTCCAGTTCCGGCTTCATCTTCTGTCGTTTATGATAACCTGAATCATTGGCGCAAAGAAGATGAGTGTTTCTTCATGAGAGAGGACTAAAGGTCAGATTTCAGTTTCAGTTTCAACAAGGAGGCGTCACTGCATGCGGACTGGTCCATATATATACGCTACACCACATCCGCTAAGTTTTGAGACCACACCACGCATGATCTGAAGCCGATGGATAAATGAATTAACAACAAAGATGAGACAATTGAAGAAGAGGGTCTCGTGGCTACGACTCAGCGGATGTCTGACCTAAGCATTAGCCCAAACGCGCTGGTCAGACCTTGAGTTCCTACCTACCATAGGTTAGAAATGAATGCAAGTGAATTGCCCATCTTGTTCGTTCTACAGATACAAAAAGTAAAAACATCTCTGGTTGGTTATTACAAAAATTCTTTGCGGAATTTCCACAGTCTGGTAGGCCTATATTAATGTTTGAACTGTAATGCCTCTTATCCTCTCTACCACCACAAAATCCTTTTGTCTCAACACGCCGTTGTTTTTTTTTCTGTTATTGTTTTAACATTCAGCTTTCAGCTTGTAATTACTGACGAAAGATAGGACAGTTAGGTAACCCGCTGTTTCGCTTGGATCTCGTTCAGTTAATTGTTCCGTTGAATATGTGAGGTAAAACTAGACGAATGGAAAAAAATGATGGGGGGGGGGGGGCGGGGGGGGGGGGGGGGTCGCCACTTTTCGCCTTAACACGCTTCTCCGAGTCCTTCGTTCCTGCATGTGTGCGTGATTGCCTGAGTTCGCCTCCCGGAGGTCTGAGAATATCAAGCATGGCCTTTCTTCCAGCTATGAGGTCACCGTTCAGCCAGACAACGTTAGCAGTAGGATCAGAAGACGTATCACTTGTGCTGCATTGCGGGGGGGGGGGGGGGGGGGGGGGGGGGGGGGGGGGGGGGGGGGAATGGCAGTAGGCCCACATAATGTGTTTGGAAAAAACGAATCTTGAACTAAATAATGCATAACAAACAAGGACGACAACTGTCTCTTTCGTGCTGTTTCACAGCCGCTTCACCTTGAAAGTAAGAGTTGCCGTCCTTGTTTCTTTTTTTTTTTTTTCTTTTTGTTTCCGTCCCAAGAAAAGAACAAATGGGCGCCATTCTAACAAAATGGAAATATTGTGTGTGTGTGTGGGGGGGGGGGGGGGGGGGGCAAGAAAAAGAAACATCGTTTTGATTGATATACGAAAATATATTCAGCGCGACCAGTAACTAGGGTTGGTCGGTTAATTTGTGTTTGTACAATGGAATTGACATCGAAACCGTCTCGTTGACCACTTTGAAGGACTGTCCAATGCATCTCGTTAGTGACGTGATTGAACAGCTCTTCTTCATCTTCTTTTATTGTTTTTTTTTTTTTTTTTTTTTGTTATTGTCTGTATGCATGGAAAAGTGTCCAAAAGGAATTCAGTCTGCGTAACAGAAAGAGTACATAGGCGTAAGCATGAACATAAAAGCATGAAATACCAGTACTATGTTCCGCTTTCTGCATCAAATAAAGTTTCTCAAAGCCCATCATACGCACAAATGTAACTGGCACGACGTCTTCCACCCCTCCTCCCTCCCCTCCGTCCCCCCACTCACCTTTGACCACAGTATATACAATAAAGGCATACGCGATGTGTGACGCAGGAAATCCTATCCGACATCGGATCCACGCCGTCCCTGGAGCCGGTCACTGACGACAACCTGCTGGACCTCTTCAACTCGGCCCCGTCCGCGGCACACCCGCTGCAGCAGCAGCCGGCCACGGAGGAGCAGGAGCCCCACCAGAACCTGGCCTACGAGTCAGCGGCCGCCCCGGGGGCCCGGAGGTGGTGGGCGAGGAGAAGGCCAAGGTGAAGATCCACGCGTGCGGGTTCTGCGGCGCCGTGTACCCCACCTACCGCGAGCTGGTGGAGCACAGGGCCTCGCACGGGGGGTCCCGGCCCTACGAGTGCACATGTGTGACAAGCGCTTCACCAGAAGGCGCACCTCATCATCCACCGCCGAACGCACACCGGTCAGTACCGTCGTGTTTGGAGGAACATAGCACACGCAGAGACATGCACGCGCGCACGCACGCATTTACACAGGCACGTACGCACGCACGCACGCACGCGCGTTTGCGCGCGCACTCACACAAATACTTGTGTGTGTGTGTGTGTGTGTGTGTGTGTGTGCACGCGCAGACATATATTCAGAGAGAGAGTATATAATTGTTTTTGTTTGTTTTTCTTGGAGCACAGTGGTGGAAACATTCTCTGAACAATATTCAGAAAATAGAGAGAGAGAGAGAGAGAGGGTGTGTGTGTGTGTGTGTGTGTGTGTGTGTGTGTGTGATTGTTTTCGTTCGTTCGTTTTTCGTGAAAGCACAGCAATCGGAACGCGCACTGGAAAATATTCAGAAACATAAAATCAAAAACACGTAAACAGTGAACATACTTCGTTTTTGCGCAC
>CM031616.1:70226144-70233859 GCA_018398815.1 Conus ventricosus
GTGTTGTTGTCTGTTTGCAGGGGAAAAGCCTTACTCCTGTCACATCTGCCACAAACGCTTCTCTCAGACGTCGCACCTCAACAGCCACAAGCGTGTGCACCGGGGGAGAAGCCGTTTCTTCTGCTCCATCTGCAACATGGGCTTCTGCCGCAAACCGCGCCTGGAGGCCCACCTGCAGCAGCACGCCAAAGAGGTGCAGCAGAACCTCACCGCCCCAACGCCGTGCCTCCAGACCTCCTGCAGCAAAGCCTCTCCGCCCAGAACTCTCTGCACCAGCAACAGCAGCAGCAAGCTCTCAGCACCGAGGCCACGAACGACTTTCTCATGTCCATAGGTCTGGGCCAGCGTGCTGGAGAGGACGGCGGAGTCCAGAGTGGGTGGGGAAGATAACTCCTCTTCCGCACCCCCTAAAGTGGTGTCGTCGCAGGCCCAGATGTCGGTGTTTCCTGGCTTCAGCGTGGATGGAGAGGAAGCTGAGAACAGAGACAGCGCGGAGAGCAACCACCACCACCAGCACCACCAGCACCCTGACGGCGAGAACAGACTGTCCAGGTCCCCCACCCCCTCCTCCTCTTCCCAAAGGTCGCCTACCCCAACCTCCGCCTCCAAGAGCCGACGCAAGCCGGCGTTTGTCCGCAAGCTGGGCTTCGGGCAGACGGAGAAAGAGGAGGGGAAAGAGGAGTCGGCTGCTGCTGAGAAGGCTGAAGAGGCGCGGCATCGGCGGCAAGGGAGACCTCTCGGCCCACGCCGCCGCCGCCGTTAGAGCCATGATCTGCATGGCCACGGGCACGGACTACCCCAACGCCGAGGACCTCACCAACGACCTGCTGTCTCTGGACAGCGCCGCTGCCAACAGCTCCCTGCCCCGCCCCGCCTTCCACGCCGCGCAGCACAGGAACTCGGCCAAGGCTTACGCGCCGGATCCCTCCCACGGGAAGCACCCTCGTGGTCCGGCCCTTCCGTCTTCAGCCATGCTGTCCTCCCTGATCCGAACCAACAGCCGCGTCTCGCTCGTCGACTTCACTGCTGAGGACCTGTTACGTCATCTGATGTCTCGCGATGACGTGTACCGCTGTGACTTTTGCCGCGTCATCTTCCACGACGCGGCCATGTACCACCTGCACCGCTCCATGCATGACAAGATGGACATCCGCTGCTGCAACCTCTGCGGCAAACTGCTGCTGGACAAGTACGACTTCACTGCCCATTTCTTGTCGCAGCATAAGTGACGGTCCCTCTCTCTGTCTCGGTCTTCCTTCTCTCTCTCTCTCTCTCTCTCCTCCTCTCTCTCCTCTCTCTCTCTCCTCTCTCTCTCTCTCTCCCTCTCCTCCCTCCCTCTCTCTTTATCACTCTCTTTCTCTCTGTCTGTCTGTCTGTCTCTCTTTTGTCTCTCTCTCTCACCAGTGTGAGAGGACGCACATGATTTGCGCTCATATTTTATTACCAAATGATGATCTCTCTCTCTCTCTCTCTCTCTCTCTCTCTCTCTCCTCTCTCTCTCTCTCTCTCTCTCTCTCTCTCTCTCTCTCTCTCTCTCTCTCTCTCTCTCTCTCTCTCTCTCTCTCCGCTGTTCTGTTCCCTGACCTATGTCCAATTTTGTGTCTCATAGCTTGGCATTTTCTTTCTTTCTTTCTTTCTTTCCTTCTTTCTTTCTTTATCTATTTATTTATATGCTTATTGGTGGTAATGTCCATGATCACCATTGCAGTGGATGTCCGCTGCTGATTCGCAACACAAGCCTACAACAATGCAAACACATATGCTGAAATATTTAGATACCTACAGGATGTGTAGAAATGGAAATAGGAAGAATTCATTGTCAGAAAGATATGGCGTAAGTCAGCTCGATACAGAACTGTCTGTTCAGGTTTCTATGATTTGCACGCTTTAGTATGAGAAAGTATATCACATGTGTCGCTTTGTGAGTATCATACACAGTTATTTTCTGTTGAAATATCAGGTTTGCAATAACAGTAAGCACATAAGCAATACGACTGTCAAAATCCAAAACTTTTATCTATGTTGTTGTTGTTGTTGTTGTTGTAAGCCTGATGTCCTCCCGTGTCTTTATGTAAAGTCAGCAATGTCTGGCAAATCAGTGGATGCATTTCAATGCTGCTATGATTACCGGACATGTGATATCAACATATTTCATCATAGTCAAATCACTTTCTTTCAGTTTTGACTTGAAACTGTCAAGGTTGAAGAAATTGCTAGGGCATCGTGCGTGCTTATTTCTTGGACACTAGTTGACTGACAGTGACAATGAAGGAACTGGACATGGATTTGACAATGAAGGAACTGGACATGGATTTGACAATGAAGGAACTGGACATGGATTTGACAATGAAGGAACTGGACATGGATTTGACAATGAAGGAACTGGACATGGATTTGACAATGAAGGAGCTGGACGTGGATTTGACAATGAAGGAGCTGGACATGGATTTGACAATAAAGGAGCTGGACATGGATTTGACAATGAAGGAACTGGACGTGGACCATGCAGCCTAGTTCTCAAAACGTGGAGCTCTTGGGGTCGCCTTGCCTGAATCACAGCAGGAAGTAGTTCGATCTGCCTCCTGGGCAGCAGTTCCTTCAGGAGCATTTTGACCCAATGTCGGACCTGCACTGTGGGATGTGAATCCAGACAATCTGTTCAGAAACGATAGACTGTCTGACATGTTTATGGTCAAAGTCAACAAAACGAATGAAACAGATTATAATAGAGCGTGCACTCGTTTCTCTGAAACTAGTTGGTTGATTTGGTAGAAACTGGTGGAGGTGATAATGCACATGTAATTCAGGTTAATTAGTCATGACGGAAAGCTGTTTTGACCTTAGCCCCAAGGGCAATGATCACAGCAAGAACAATCTAATATGCTCCCCTGGACCTGATGTCCGGATTCTAAAATGCTCCCCTGGACCTGATGTCCGGATTCTAAAATGCTCCCCTGGACCTGATGTTCGGCGGATTCCAGTGTCAGTCTGCCTCAGGGGGTGTGGGAATGTACGACAAGGTCTGGCCATTGTAACCTAGGCCTCCATTCAAGGTCACAGAGTTAGAGACACTGGGTCAGTGTTTGTGTTCGTGTTGGAACTGGCTGACGACTTTCCGTCATTTGTTTCCATTCTCCCACTTGAATTTAGACACACGGATGGAACCCAGCGCTCATCAACGTCAGTTAGTCCAGCCACAGTGGGTGAAGGTGAAGCTCAGAGCGAGAACATTGTGTCGGTGCACGGAGACAGCGATGTCTTGTGACGTTCAGGACAGAATTTCTACGTCGTTTAGGGTATAGACGCAGACTGTCCAAGTTCACGGCAGGGCCATAGTTGGTTATTGCTCGGCTTATCTGGACTGTTGGTGTTCAGCGCAACAGCAGGAACCATTGTTTCTGTGTCTGCGAACAACCAGATCTAATAAAGCTGTGATTCATTTTTCAACTCTGAATGCTTTCATGGATGTAGACCTAAAAGTCTGTACGATGTATTCAATGTTTGATCGTCGTTAACGTTCGGTCAGTCTCCTCATATTTGAAAAGAATAGTTCATTCTTTTTTTTTTCAGGAATAATTTATTTGATCTGTTTAGATTAGACGTGAAGAAACCAAAACCCAATCTACGAATGCTTAACACAGTCTTTTCATAGTATTGACCAATGCTTAACACAGTCTTTTTCATAGTATTGACCAATGCTTAACACAGTCTTTTTCATAGTATTGACCAATGCTTAACACAGTCTTTTTCATAGTATTGACCAAATGCTTAACACAGTCTTTTCATAGTATTGACCAAATGCTTAACACAGTCTTTTTCATAGTATTGACCAAAGACACGCACCATGGATGTGATAGACGTCAGCTTCCTGCTGATGTTTTGTCTAGTTTGGGTGTGTGGTTGGGGTTTTCAACAACCTTCTGAAGCACTGGGATGGGGAGTGGAGGGGGAGGGGTTGGTGAGTGCGGGATAGAGGGGGATGACGGTCCTCAGGAGGTATTTCACAATGAACGTTGTCAGTGCAGCTGTTTGTTTGTTTTTCAGTATGGGAACGAGGGCTGCTTGGGAGTCGTCTCTCATACGAGGTCACAAGACGGCAAAATTGTGACTTTTTGAAGGTTTTCTTTCAGGATCTATTTTGACCGACCCGTTAAACAAGACACCCGGATGAGAACCAATCTTCATTCCTGATCTTGACCGATGGTCATGAACAGTTTTTCTCATTGACTTCAACGCGGTCACAGCCCTAATATGGCCCTTTGCGGTCGGCTGGGCCTGTATGCACGTCGATCCGGATAGAGGGCTGTCCGCGAATAGCGCCTATTCGGTGGATAGGCGGCAGATTTTGGTATGCACGTCAGACCGCATAAGCTATCCGACTCGGCTAAACGCGGATAAAGTTATCGGTGCCTCGGGGGTCCGATAGCGAGCCTAAACGCGGATAAATATGGCTGCATTGATGTTTTTCCAAGTGAGACAGCGACGGCAATTGCGACGAAACCGCATCTTTCGTGACAGAAAGAACCCGTTTGACCTGTACGATGACCTAGAACTGTTCCGAAAGGTGTGTGTGTGGTGTGTGTGTGTGTGTGTGTGTGTGTGTGTGTGTGTGTGTGTGTGTGTGAATCGCCCCACTTTCCAGCACATTTCCAAGCGCAATTATTATTTGTTGTTTTCAATGATAGTGCACATTGTAGCTTCCCATACTTACTGCCAGTCTTCTCCGGCACTGAAGATTTATTCCCGAAATCAAGATGTTTAATCACTCTAGATGGTTGGCTTTTTTTCACTTTTGATTTGGAAAAAAAATTCTTTGTCTCTATGTAGATCGCCCCAGAGTGAACAGTTTAAAAGTAGTGTGTGTGTGTGTGTGTGTGTGTGTGTGTGTGTGTGTGTGAGTGTGTGTGTGTGTGTGTGTGTGTGTGTGTGTGTGTGTGATTTTTTTTTATAATTCAGTGTAAATGCATTTTGGGGTCAATTTGGTTTCAGGTAATCTGCGATGCAGACCTTGTATTCATCAATTGTGTCGCAAAGTGGCCAGGGAGTGTGCATGATTCAAGAATCTTGCGTGAAAACCGACGAAGCACGTACCAGCGGAAGTTCCACGAAGGAGGGTATGACTAAACCGAAAGCAGTGCCTGCTGCACCCCGGTTTTGCCAAGAATCTATAAATAGAGCGCCGTTTCCTGCCCTCTAAACGCGGAGAGCTATTCAATCGCGAATAGGGCGTCGTGCATACCAAAACCGGAGAGGGGCTATCCGCGTTTAAGCTCCGAATAGCTAACCGCGTTTAAGCCCTAAACGCGAATAAGCTAATCGGGTTTGACGTGCATACAGGCCCTGGGCTGTAAGCAACGTCATCTCCCCCCCCCCCCTCCCCAGTTTCACACTCCTCTCCCAAGAGACTGGGGCCTGTTTGAACATGTAAATAGTATTTCTGGCAGCTGTGTGCTGGACATGTCTGGCTTTAATATTGCTGTCTTTTGCTCCTGTCTGTTCCTCCTCTGTTACATTTCTTCCTGTGCTGTCTGTTCCTCCTCTGTTCCATTTCTTCCTGTGCTGTCTGTTCCTCCTCTGTTACATTTCTTCCTGTGCTGTCTGTTCCTCCTCTGTTACATTTCTTCCTGTGCTGTCTGTTCCTCCTCTGTTACATTTCTTCCTGTGCTGTCTGTTCCTCCTCTTGTTACATTTCTTCCTGTGCTGTCTGTTCCTCCTCTTGTTACATTTCTTCCTGTGCTGTCTGTTCCTCCTCTGTTACATTTCTTCCTGTGCTGTCTGTTCCTCCTCTGTTACATTTCTTCCTGTGCTGTCTGTTCCTCCTCTGTTACATTTCTTCCTGTGCTGTCTGTTCCTCCTCTGTTACATTTCTTCCTGTGCTGTCTGTTCCTCCTCTGTTACATTTCTTCCTGTGCTGTCTGTTCCTCCTCTGTTACATTTCTTCCTGTGCTGTCTGTTCCTCCTCTGTTACATTTCTTCCTGTGCTGTCTGTTCCTCCTCTGTTACATTTCTTCCTGTGTTTGTCTGTTCCTCCTCTGTTACATTTCTTCCTGTGCTGTCTGTTCCTCCTCTGTTACATTTCTTCCTGTGCTGTCTGTTCCTCCTCTGTTCCATTTCTTCCTGTCTCAGTTTCTCCTGTACACTCCCCTTCCTGTCTTTCTACAAAGTCGTGTTCACTGTTTTACTTTTTGATGTCCAACAGCAGGGCCTGAACGGGACATGTTCACCGGACTGAGTTTCTTGGGGTGCTTAAAAAATGTTAACATTGGAGATGGCTTTGTCTGTATCCTTACTCCCCTTGCACGATGTCCCCACCCCCCCCCCCCCCCCCCCAGCTCGATACTCCTCACGCTTAACGTTTCCCTTGCTCCATGCTCCCTTTCCTTTTCGCTGCTCAATCCTCCCCCTGTCCAGTATTCCCTCTCTACTCGACAGTCCCCCGGCTCGATATTCCCCCTGCTCAATACCTCTCCCCCCCCCCCCCCCTCCAGCCCCCAAAAACCTCCCCCCACACGCACACGCAACAGAAAGAAGCTCTTGTTTCAGGGGAAGGGGCTAAAGACCACCACTAAAGACTACGCGCTTGCATGCGTACACAGACACACGTGCCATAGACAAGTGTGTGTGTGTGGTGTGTGTGTGTGTGTGGTGTGTGTGTGTGTGTGTGTGTGTGTATGCGCGTGCGTGAGTGTGTGTGTGTACGCGTGCATGAGTGTGTGTGTGTGTGTGTGTGTGTGTGCGCGCGCGTGCGTGAGTGTGTGTGTGTGTGTGTGTGTGTGTACGCGCGCGCGCGCGCGCGTGAGTGTGTGCATGCGTGCGTGTGTATTGGGCGAAAGTATCTTGCAGGGAGACTATCGAGCTGACTCCCCTTCCTGTTTTTCTTTATTTTTCTTTTTTTTTTTTCGTTGCTGCCCCATTTTGCAATCCCCCTCTCAGCGGCATTTCTTCCACGCCGCTCATTCTGGCGTCCCTATGCCTAGCTGTGTCTCGACTCCACCTGTTCGCAGCCCGCCCCCCCCCCCCCCCCCCCCCCCCCCCCCCCCCCCCCACACACACCCACACACACACTCGGCAATTTTCCTGACACAGATGACGCTGCACTTATATACATTACACCCCACACACCCCTCCATCTTCTCCTCGCCGCCACCTCCCCTCCCCCCCCCCCCCCCCCCCCCCCCCCGAAACCACCACCTCATCCCCCCCCCCCCCCCTCCATCCCCCAAATCCTGCTGTCCTTCTCTTGCATCGAGAACGTATAGATATATACATTAAAAATGGCCCTTTCAGATAGTTGTTGAAAGGCGGCGATGGGTAGGCGGGCGGGCCGGGAAACCCGCCCGATCAGCAGGGGAAACACACGAGAACACATAATAAGGGCAAACCCCTCAATAAAAAAGATGTATAGTACATGATTTTCTTCCCTTGTACCTTTATGCTCCACATTCACTGGTTTTGGGACTTGATTCACTCTTGAACTTGATCGTGCGCGTGCACACACACCTCACACACACCGCACGCACGCACGCACGCGCGCATACACACACACACACACACACACACGCAGACCAGACGCAGACGCACCGCTCGCCCCCATGAGATACGATAACTGGACAGAGCGGGGGAGTACAGGTGTTGGTTGTAAATTCAGTATTGTTGAAGCAAGGATCAGCGGATGCTGGGTAAGAGGGGCAGTACAGGAGTGGGTGTGGGGGGGG
>CM031616.1:70237359-70252359 GCA_018398815.1 Conus ventricosus
GCACGCACACATACACGCACGCACACACACACACACCACACACACACACACACACACACACACACACACACACACACACTTTCATTTTGACATTAAGTTCTCTGAGTTCGCTTAATATTGAAAAACAGAAGCTTCCCAATATTAAGGAACACACACATACACACACACGCACACACACAGCGCATACATCGCGCACTCTAGCTCACACACCGGGACCCGTCCACTTATGCACATACGAACGCACACATATACACATTAATGCACACATACATGCGTGCACGTACACACGCAAACATGCACATACAACTTTTGTGGTGGCGCAGACCATGTTAGGTAGACACCCAAGGTCTGACCAGCGCGTTGGACTTATGCGTAGGTCTGACATCTGTGTTGTATTCATGAGACTTGTCCTAATTCCTTTCGTCTTAGTCATTGATTCATTTATGCATCAGCTATACATCCTCAGCACTATGGTCTTGACGCGTAGCGGATGTGGTGTAGCGTAATACTATATGGATTAGACCGCACGCAGTGACGCCTTCACTCCTTGATGAAACTGAAACCATGACACATATACTCGCTGTGTGTGTGTGTGCGCGCGCGCGTGCGTGCGTGCCTGCGTGCGTGCGTGCCTGCGTGCGTGCGTGCGTGAGTGTGTGTGTGAGTGTGTGTGTGTGTGTGTGTGTGTGTGTGTGTGTGTGTGTGGGTGTGAATTAAAATCAAAATCATCTTTATTTAGGGTTAAAGAATAAGCTTTGCAGCTTTAAAAAAAAAAAAATCTCTGTTTACATCCTGCCCTCACAAAAAAAGTCAATTACAATAATGAAGAAAAAAAAAAAACACACACAAAGCAATGCTTTCGTACAAATCTACAATCCAACGAAAACAATGAAACATGTGACAACTATCACAATCAATGTAGTGACGGCAGGCGGAGAGGAAAATCGTCCCAAGAGAGAGAGACAAGGGGACAGTACTTCACAATGAACGGCAGCACGATGATCTCCAGGAAAAAGCCGACGTCTGTCGCTTAGCATCAGCGGGATTGGAACCTGCAATGTTTCTCTGGGTAAGACCTCTGTGTTCTTCCCATGACTCAAGAGAAAGGATACGGAAAGCATTTGTTGAGACTGCCGCACAGAGAGAGAGAGAGAGAGAGAGAGTGCACACAAGCGAAGTAAGCCGTTTTAATTGTTATGCTTAAGATTCTCGGGTTTTCTCCCCTTCAGATTGCGTGTCTCAGGGGTTATCTGTACAATGTCCCTATTAGTTAGCGAGAATGAGGCTGGAACATAACTTCGATCGCATCAGATTTGCTCAGTGTCAAGTCTAATGCCTACTCGTTTCCAGGTGCCAGCGATTAGACCTCGCACTTACACTTAGAAACAACAAACACAAACCAAACTAGAAAGTTTGTTAAATCAGAAACAACAAACTAGAAATGGCAACTTTCCAACACTGCACGAATGGTGACTAAAGCAATTGTTACAGATTGCCGAGAATCAGACAAAACACTTGAACATCACCGTATCTTCATATTCCCGTTTGTGTTGTTACTGTCGTTGCTCTTGTTGTTGTCGAATAAAACTGACCACGGGACAGCGTTAAGTGGACGGTGGACAGTAGCAGCATTGGAACTCATGGAAGTTAAACCGTTGTACCTTCCTTTCAAATGACAATGCCAATATTCCTTGAAAGAGTCAGACGTTAGTAAACATTCGTTTCATTAACTCAGCATTACCTGACTTTTCACAAATCGGATTAAGTTCAACGCTAGAGTCGAAGTGAGCTGTCCACTGGCACGTGCTGATGCACCGTGTAAGACAGTGCGTTTGTCGGTTGGACCAAAGACAGTGCGTCTGTCGGTTGGACCAAAGACAGTGCGTCTGTCAGTTGGACCAAAGACGTCTTTGGTTGGACCCACTGACGGTTTAGGCCGCAATGCGAGGAAATACAACAGAAATCTCGCTCAGTATCATACAGCTGTGGCATTTATTAGTGCAGAGTATTAGAAACTTCACTTCAAACTGATGAAATTAGTTCCATGTTTGCTTTCAAGCAAAATTGATTTTGAATCGACTACTTGATTCCAAGGCACGGCAGACGACATCCTGATATGTAGGGCCTACGTAGTGCGGTTCCGCCTCCCCCACCCCCCCCCCCCCCCCCCCCCCCCCCCCCCCCCCCCCCCCCCCCCCCCCCCCCCCCCCCCCCGCAGTGAAAGGTTTCACCATTTTGAGAGTCAATCAACACACAGTTTGACGCAATTTCAGTTATGGTCAATATGATTAATGGACACATTGTGTCGGTTTTCTTCCCTTCTTCTTTTTGTTTGTTTGTTTTGTTTTGTTTCTTTTCTTTCTTTCTCTTTCTTTTATTTTTTAATCCTCACACCACTGCGTTTTGCTGGTAATATCAGTGACCTCCGAAACGCTAACAGCATGACTCAAAGAGTTGGATTCTGAACTTAACTGGGTCTGGAAGCGCTAGGATATATAACTTTTTCCCCATCACATTTAAAGTCATACTGATATTAACCAAATTAATGAAACAATGTTCATATTTACAACAAAAGAAAACAAGAAAAAAAAAAATCGTATGTCGGTTGCAGAACGCATAACTAAACCGCAGAAACAGATCGGCAGCTAAAAGGTCTCAACGGGTAGTTGGCTACAAAATATGGAAGTGTTGCTGTATACAGCAGGATTGAAAACAAACTGTATTGCCCATTCACGGGTAGGTCTAATTACAGCACAAAGTTCGCTTGAGTGTCGTGTGTCGGATTAACTTGTAAATCTCGGATTTTCCCAGCACCTGTGAGTCACCGTGCAACCATGGGTCGCTGGAGTTTCCTCCCTTGGTTTCAAATCGCTTTGAACGGTCACGGCGCAGGTGCAAACACGGGCTGCATTTCCTGCGAAATGGGGACGATGTCGTTTACATTCCTAGCTTTGTTGCTTTTAGCAGTATTTCACCACGGTAAGTGTGTCCAATTCCTGTTATTATTTCATTTATTTGATTATAGTCTTGTTTGGTAGCAAATTTAGACATGACCAGTTTCCAGGTGAGATAATACAGGTAAATGAGTTGTTCACCTGTAGGGAGCAGTTTACAAGTTTGTTAGTGATCGCCGTTTCCGGGTTTGATGTGTCTTGTCTTCTGCTACTGTTTTGATGATTCTATCACTTTGAGGGGGATCTGCCGTGAAAACAACAACAACAAACCTACTTGATCATCATCATAATGGTACTGTTTGAGACTTTTGACTTCAGTTTGACGCAAAACGAAAGGGTCGATCATTGATACTGACGGCATTTCATTTCTCGTCTCCAGTTGTTCGGCAGCTGAGTACGCTCCACTTGTTAAAAAAGATTTAGAAGGTTCTGAGCAAGAAGGCAAACGTTTTGCACTGGGTTCGGCTTGGGAGTTTTTAGTATAGCTTTGTCTCTCTTCTTGTGAGGGTTTCAGGTAGGAAGACAATCTGTTGGTACTGATTTGACCATGGCAGGTTTTAGCAGAAGGCCGAGTGACGCTGAATGTACCAGTGTGCCAAAACACACGTATCATTCTCTGTACATAGCAAGACTGACTGTCATGATGAAGACAGTGAAGTTCATGTAGCTGTGTCTATGATTCTATCAAACACTTCAGAATGCCTGGTATTGCTTTTAAAATTGATTGAAGAAAAAAAAAAAAAGAGAAGAGTAAAGGAACCCATCTTTTCCAAACCATTGATCTCGATGACAAGGGTTGACTGAGGTCGCAGGTAAATAGAATCACGAAAGTTGAAACCATTTAGGAAATTACAGGCATATAAACTGATTGAAATTGTGTGGACAGCCGTAACAGGTTTACAATCTGTTGAAAATTATGCTATCCAGGTAGACAAAATATAACGAGACAGTCCGTGTGTATGGATGACCTGATAGGAAGAATGCGCTGACCTTTGCCAATAGACAGGTATCTGCAGGAGACAGATTTCTCTTCCACTGCTGTTCATAACTTACGTTGACCCAGACCCTTTGAGTGGTTTGATGTGATGTGTGATACTGATATAGACAGCGCCTGGGAGTAAAGCCAGCTGCTGTGTTCCAATTTCATATTCTGGTCATTCTCTTGTGTATTTCTGAGGCAGTTCCACACTGTCACTCTGGTACTACAGCATGAGTGAATGTTAAATTCTACTCCAATGTAGAAGATTTGGCCTCTTGTGCATGTGGGATTGAATACACACACACACACACACACACACACACACACACCACACACACCACACACACACAGACTTAAACAATGTATACACTCTTTCTCTCTCTCTCTCTCAGTCACACACACACACACACACACACACACACACACACACACACACACACACACACAGCACACACATGCACGCGCACGTGCCCACACACACACACACACACACACACACACACACACACTCTCTCTCTCTCTCTCTCTCTCTCTCTCTCTCTCCCTCTCTCTCTCTCTCTCTCTCTCTCTCTCTCTCTCTGTCTCTCTCTGTCTTTCTCTCAAAAGAAATCATGCAACAGCTGTCCTATTCAGACTTCAAATGATTATGCAGTGTAGTAAGTGTGGTCTATGACAAGGTGGAAAACTCTCATATATATTTAAAAACCTCAGCAGCACTGCAGTTTAGAAGATGAGTTACGAATGTGGAACTGGAAGAAAATCAAAGAATTCATGGAATGATGAATTATTGGATCAGAGCAGGTTTTACTAGGTCAACAGGCTCTCATGTGAAGGGAAGTAATTAGTAAAAAGAAATGCTGATTTATTGTTTAGAAAAAAAAAGGAAAAGAAAAAAATTTGTGCCCATGATACCTTTGCCATTTTGCATCTTTGTCATCTTTCCCAACTAATCTCCGTCAAGTATCCAGAATGTTTACTTGTTACTGTGTGTTACTGTTAGCATTTTCATCAAATCAACGTAAATGATACCTATTTGTGAATTAACTGTCATTACAGTAGAAAACATGCTTTGTTAATTGATGAGACAAGGAGCACTCACTAGTCCATGATTCTGATCTGTAGCCAGAATCTTTCTGTGTAGGATGTGATCATTAACAGAGGGGAGAAGAACATCAATTATGAGTTGGGGTTTGTTGTGGAGGCATTGGCTTTTGTCACTGAATCTTTAAAATCCGTCCAAACCTGAAAGAGTTTTTACCATGGTCCGAGGCGGCTGTAAAGACGAAACAGTCTTGTGCCGCTTGCACACAGGCCACTCGTTTTACACCCATTCTTATCTTTTAAAAGGTGAAGAAGCTCCGTGGTGCATTCCATGTCATGTTCCACTCATGGTGAAACGCATTCTTTTAGAATGTTGGGACTTGCATGATGTGAGACATGAACACTTTACAGTAGACTCCGTGAAAACCCTGTTCAGAGATGTCTCCCACCTGACGTGATCTTTGAGTTTCTGAAAGAGATCAACATTTTTCATCTGATTTAGGATTTTACGGAAGAAAGATTTTTAATGAAGTTTCTGGAACGGTTTTAGAAGCTGCATTTTAAAGATGCGTGAAAGATGGTTTTTTTTGTTTTGTTTTGTTTTTGAATGACTTGTGAGTTGATTTTAACATGTTGACAGCCCTGATATGGCCCTTTGTGGTCGGCTGGGCTATAAGCAACATTACCTTACCTTACCTTGCCTTGCCCTGCCTGCCCTGCGGCAGTCGTCACTGCCGTGTCACAGTCCTGTGTGACTGCACCGTGCATGTTTGCATTGTGTGTCATGGTGTTGACTTTGCACCCTCTGTCACTTAGCAAGGAAGGAGAAGAGAGAGGGGTGTGGCACAACCCATGTCACTTCAGCAGGTTTGAACTCATTGAGGGCACTGCCGCTGCAAGCCCACGTCACTCTTGGCTTGAACCTGCCAAGAAAAGAAAAATCGATGAGGAAACGGGTAGTGAGGCAAAAAGCGCACCCCTGCAGTTTGCTTTCTTGACAGATACTATAGTTGTAAAAGTTACAATGGTAAGATCTGAGACAGATGAAGTTATAGCATAATCAAAATTTATATTGCCACAGCAACCATGTGGCAGCCATAGTGGAAAAGGACATAGTTGTGTGAACATGTTTGCATTGTTTTGACATTGAATGGGACGGAACTTAGCTCCCAACTTTGCAGATGCCAATGGTTAATTCACACAGACACAGGAAAATACAAGCTTACGGGCAGCAAAAAAAATCATGTACATCATGAGCTGGAGGACTTCTTATTGGGTCTTTGGCCTTCTTGCACTTTTTGGCATTTTAGGCATTAAAAGCAGAAGAAAGACTGCCAAATTCAAGTCAAGTGAACTTGTGAATGGTGAAATTCTTGTGAAGGCAAAGTAACCTTTGAAACTTCGTATGGATTGAGAAAGCACGAATACAGACAAGTTTTGGATTTGAAGCTTGCTGTTACAAGCAAACTTGGATTGGAAGTTGGCACTGAATGACATTGTGCTCTTGTGAGTTTTCTCAGTTAGTTAATTTATACCTTGTACTTGAATGTGAAGATGAGTTGATATGGTAGTTTTATAAAAGTCTTTAACAGTGACACATATTGGAAATCAGGAATATAGAATGTCTTAAATATTACTTTGTAGAGAACACTAAGTTCACTCCAACAGCTCAAAATACTTTTTGAAAAGTATATTTTTTTTATCTTAAAAAAAAAGTAACCTTCATGGTAATTTCTAAAACCATATTGCATATGACTGACAAGTCACACCACTGTCTGAGCCCAATCAAGCAAAATACTGGATTTTTAAACAGCAGAACAATTGGGGAAAAAAAGAGTAACAGTAAGTGAGCAGCAATTACTGAAAAAGAGTATCATACTGTTTGGAAGTATCTTGAGTCAAATGACCTGTTGCTGTTGAAAGTGAATGGTCATTTCTGAAAGCGATTAGCCCAGTTTGAATTTTCTCATTTGTAAGTGTATTTGTGAAAAGAAAGAAAAAGGGAGGGTCGTTACATCTTAAATTATGGTGGTAGAAAGGTCTTCACTCCTGCAGAAAAATGGCGTCTGTGATGTAGACATTCACGTAAAAATAAACCGAAAAAAATTCAGACATAAAAACCAAAATAAGGTCTAAGAGATTGTACAGCTTTAGTTTAAAAAAAAAGAAGCAAATTACCCTTCCTAACATGCCATGTTTGTACATGCAGCAAATTGCTACATCAGTACATGTGTAGTGTGTGTTGTAACACAAATGAATGCAAATGCATCCTCACTTGGATGCACGTATGCATGCACACACACACACACACACACACTCACACTCACACTCACACACACACACACACACACACACACACACACACAGAGAGAATTGAACACTTAATTGCACACATGAAAAGCATTTTACGATGTTGAGTTTTGGTGGAGTGATTCTCATATTAGTCATAATGCTGTGTGTGGGTATGGGTGCTCTGCTAGTTGACTGACCCAAGATGCCGTCTCTGTTGACAGGAGATGCTATCATGTGCCATCGCTGTTACTCCGCCATGGGCGGCTGCAGTGACCACGTGGTGTGGCGCATGCATCCATGGCGAGAGTGCGGCAAAGAGTTCTGTGTCAAGGTCATAGAGAAAGTGCCTGGTACGTATCGCCATTGTGGGAACAAAGGGTTCACCGTGTCTAATGTCAGAATGTGAATGATGTAATTGTAGTAGCTTGGCTATATCTAGTGTAAGTAGCAAATTGACTATTCCTAGTTCATAGATTCATGAATTAGTAAATCCCTGTAATCTAAAAGGTTCCAGCAGTATTGATAGTCTCATACGTACATCTGAATCGGGCAGACTGTGACAACTCGGTTACTTACATTGTGACAACTGACCTGGTCATTTCCACTAATTTTGTTTCCATGTGTATTTGAATAGTTAAAATGGACTTGGTTCAGTTTCAAAGTATGATTTTTACACACAAGTCTCCTGTCCCACTGCTGCGGTCGTCTAAGTTCTGTCTCAGTAAGACAGTGTCGTGAACTACGGTAATATGAATATTCAGTTTATGTCTTTCATTTTGGGAAACAGGGAACTCTTTGGCAGCAGTTAATCCAACCGGAGACAGCTCCTCATAGTTCATAATCAAAATAAGCTGAAAATGGACACAGTGCATTTGTTCTTTTTTCATAGTATTGTTCTTTGCCTGACTGATACTGGGCTACCGGCTGGTCATCCAGTCTTGAGTGGTGCACACAGCGTAGCACAGGCATGACCTGTCTGCTGCTTACATACACTTACCACTTGATGTTTCAGTGGCAGGTCCTTCCATCCGTCACCTGTGGGATCAAAAACCTCTTCCTCTGTGGTTTGGAAAACCCAAGTGGACATACAGATTCAGAACCCAGTGCCCTATTAAATGAACCTACAGATTGAGAATCCAGTGCCCCACACTTATAATCAGACCACAGAATTAGGAAAACCCAAGTGGACCTACAGATTTAGAATCCAGTGCCCTACACTAATAATCAGACCACAGAATTGGGAAAACAGGAAAGGGGAGACAAGTGGAAGAATGAGATGTGGGACTGGGTTGGAGGATGAGGGAGGGGGAAGGGAGGGGGTAAGGGTTCTTGAAAAGGCACACATGATCCCCACAGTCCCACATCTCGTCCCAAGAAACCACAGAAGAAGAAAAAAAAATTACCTCAAAAGCAGCATGATGCAGGTGATTTGGGTCTGGAATAGCTCAGTGGTAGAGCGCCGGACTCGTAATCTTGGGGTTGTGGGTTCAAATCTCCACTGGGCCATTTCCGTACAGGGGGATTTTTCCGTCGGAGTTAATATTGGTTCTGACTCCATTTCCCATACAGTCCTTTGAATGAGACTATAAACCGAGGTTCCGTGTGTGAACGCACGCATAACATCTTGCACACACGTAAAATTCCATCACCAACTTTCGGAAGAGAAGGTCAGTTTGGCCGTTGGTATGGATGACACGTTACACATAGCATGCACCTTCCCCGAAGTTGGAGCATGGCTGCCTTAATGACAGGATAAAGATTGGTCATACACACAAAACTCCACTCCCTATACAGGGGGTGTCCGCTGGAGTATCAGCCTGTGTACGCAGAAGAAGAAGAAGATGCAGGTGATTTAATTTTAATTTGTGTAGTGGCACCACTGTCCATCTTTTTTTTTTTTCATCAGAAAGGGCGTGAAGCCATAGTACAACACAGGAAGTGTCTCTGTCAAGTTCAACCCCAGAATTTGAAATGTGATATTTTTTTTCCGTATTTTTCTGATTCTCCATGCTCGTGTTGTCAAAGCAAGTCAGCTCAAGTAATCATGACTCGCAGTGTGGAAAGAGAATTGAAAAAAAAAAAATTAAATAAAGATGGTGTCACTTTGCTTCATTGCTGTTTGTATTTGTCAACCAAGGCAAGGAGCTGCGGAGATGGCCTTGTGTTTCGTGGGGGTTTGAAGTCATTATGGAACATAGAAAGTGTCTCAGTCAAGGTGAATCCAACATTTTTATTGCAATGTCTTTTGTATTTTTCTGATTCTCCATGTTGATGTTGTGAAAGCAAGTTAGCTGAGGTAAAATCATAACTTGCAATGTAAAAAAGAAAAAAAAAAAATGATGGTACTACCCTGCTTTGTTGGGTGTGTGTGCCCAGGCCAGGAGCCCCGCTACCTGCGGGAGTGTGAGCACAACCTGATGAAGTCGGCCCGACACAGGCTGCGCATGCCGGTGCTCCGTCGCCACGGTTACTGCCTTCCGGCGCGCAAGAACGACCCCTACAACCCCCTGGAGCTGACCGACAGCCGCTTCACCTACTGCTTCTGCAACGACTGGAACGGCTGCAACGCGGCGCCGCACCGGCGCGTGTCTGTGCCCTTGCTGGGCCTTCTGTCAGGGTTTGTCTCCCTTGTGCTGTGGAGGCGGTTGTGAGGGGGGATGGGGAGTTTTGGGTGGAGAGAGGTCAGCGTGTGCCTGTGGGAGGGATTTTTTAGCTGAACAGAGTTCAGTGTTGGTTGTGAAAGTAAGCATATCCCCTCTTTTTCCTTGTCTGCATCTTGATTGATGATTATGGCATTGCATGAGGAGGTTCGAAGGCATGAGAGAGAGCAAGAGTGTGTGTGTCTCTGTGTGTGTGTGTGTACGCGCATGTGATTTTTGTGTGTGGTAAATCCTTTTTCTCCCAGAACAGTAAATATATCTATATTTTTTAACAAGATGCAGAATGTATAATACGTCATATTAACAGCAGTCTACTGTGGACTGAGATAAGCAGTTGTGATGTACTTTATATTTTCAGTCCTAGACCCAGCTGGTTCACAGACTGTGGCTTATATTGGGGTGTACTAACTGTGCTTGAGCTAATTCATCTGACGGTAGAGTGGAAAGTATTGTTCAGATGACTTGACAGAGGGCTGGCTTGTGACCATGTCGTAAATGATCGGAAAGCGGTGTGTTTTCAAGGATTGGGATTCTGGAATGGAAGAACTGGTGTTCAGGATTTATTTCTCTACTTCCAGACTGACTAAATGTCAGGCTGCATATTTTGGTTTCTTTCTGAATTACATTCTCAGCCCTTTTTTGTGCGTTGGCAGTTTCTGATTTTTCGGTAATTGTATCTTGAACAAGCATTTGGCAGGAATGAAATTGTATTAACATCAGAAAAAAAGGATTTCAGAGTTAGGAAGCAAGTCCTGTTGACAATCGGGTAACGAAACAGAGTTCAGGCACCATTGAAATCTTAAAGGAAATATGGGAAATTTGTATGCATTTATGTTATGTTCCGTTTGGTTGCCAGTTGGTCATAGTCTCCAGAAGCAAACTGGAGGTCAGTGAGGGTGTGAAAATGCCTCAGCTCACAGAGCTTACACACACACACACACACACACACACACACACACACACACACACACACACAAGTGCCCATAGGTGTGAAATGCTGATACTTCTTGATACTTATTAGGAAAATTGACATTTGATATCTGTGGACATTTCAAATCAAAATCTGTATATCATGCATGAATGTCTGTATGTGTGCATAGAAAAGAGATTGTAAATTAATTGAGCAACTAAAGATTTGTGAAAAAGATCATTTAAATATGTGGATCACATTATGGATGGTTTACAATCACAGATTGAAACTGCAAGTATGTAATCATGCTTTGATTGATGAAATGAAGAGCCTGACAAATGAGGGACACCACAAATCAAGACCTGTATCAGAATGCAGAGATGAGACGAGGCAAACCTTTGAATAGCCAACCAGACTGTTCCTCAAAAAATGATGGTCGCCAGCAAAGAAGTCGGGTCACTAACATTGGCTTTGTGCATCGGCGTGCTATCAGGTATCAGAAATCTCAAGTTTTTTCTCATGAAGATTGTTTAGTGCAGACAGATCAAGGGGGAGGTGGGATGGGGTGCGGTGCTTGTTCATTGAGCATGGACCTTTCCACATTCAACATTGTATGACAAACAGCCGCTGGGCCTCATCTCTGCTGCTTCAGCAAGAAGAAATGATGACAAACAGTGTCTTGGAGTCAGTCCACATTCAACATTGTGTAACAAACAGCTGCTGAGCCTCATCTCTGCTGCTTCAGCAAGAAGAAATGATGACTGACAATGTCTTGGAGTCGGTCGTCGGTTTAGACAGCAGATCAGCTTCCTGTCAAGCCACTGTGAAACTGACTGTGTGCATCTCCCCTGAAGTCGGAGTGTGGCTGCCCACATGGCGGGGTAATCAAAAACGGTGACACACGTAATGTTCTCATCCCCAGCTGATGCATTTGTACCATAGTGTTCAAGTGCTTCGGCTGTTCGGATGATCCCTGGAGTCTTTTAGCCAAGGTACAACAACAACAACAACAACACGACTGTGTGCATGATCTGAATCCAGAGTGCTGGGTTTTATGGTAGGGTTCATCGAGACATGACCTCTTAGTTTGTGGGGCATACAAGTTAGGCGCGCTATCATCTTGACCGCACAAGCCAAAACGTAAGGGATACTTAAGTTCCATTTGTATATTCCATCTCTTCCTAGCATGTGTACGTGTCATGAAATATATTTTAATCATGTGCTTTGGTGTGCGTTTGAATGTTATGTCAAATTCATGTGCCTTGGTATAGATAATCTACAACAGGGAGTGTGATTTATCTTTTTATTAAGCAGCAGCTTGGTAACCAACACAAGAATGTCTACACAGGAAAGTGAATTGTTGTGCAAAGTACAATTACGTCAGACGCAGCTGCATGTTTAGCGTTGGCTAATTTGCATATCAACAATGATCATTGTGTGTTTTGTGGGGATTTTCTTGTTCTTTTCCCCATTATTATTCAGGAAAAGATGTTGTGACCTCTTTCCACTGCACAACACTGTACATACAAGTCGTTATTACATTTTATTAAAATGTCCATATGTAAATATCCATTTTTGTGCTGTTCCTAATTTTTTGATTCAGGATTTTAGTGCTTTTTCTTTACAATGAATTCACATAGAAATTTTAGTGTTTGAAAGTGGAGCGCATGTATGGATGAAATATATATGGGAAAGAGAATGGAGAGATTGTTTTAACGCATTTTATTCAAATATCTTTCCAAATCATTGGGTAAACAGTCTGAGTGAAGCATGTACAGGGGCTGGGTGTGTGTGTGTGAGGGTTATCTGGATTTTTCATACAGAGATGTAGTTCATTTCACAGAGCTGCTGAAATGGTGGGTCTTTGTTGTAAGGGTGCTGCCTGCATTTCCTGCTTTGTATGACAGTGTTCTGGTGTCTAGGCCAGTGACTGTATGTGTCCACACCTTTGCCTTGGGTGGTCAAATCACCTTGAAGGTGAGCGGTGAACCTTTCCAACGTGCCAGCAGCAGTGATGATCTGACAGCTTCGAACAGCTTTACTGGCGGAAGGGACAAGAGAGCGAGGGGGGGAGGGGGAGGGTGGGGGGGGGCAGTATCTGCTACTGCTGCTGTCTGACGCAGGCCTGTCGGGCTGCTGTTGCAGTGTCTGGATTGAAGTGAAACCCGACCCCCATAGCCCCGGCCTTGCATTCCTAGTACTCTGGCACAGAGACAGGCAGACGACAGAGAGACTGAAGAGCTCTTTCCTCAACTGTTGCAGGCGAGGACTCTCAGCCACCATGTCTGAAAGTAAGTTCCAGATGGTAGGAATGGTGGTGGGGGGGGCGGCGGGAGACAGCGCCAGGGATGTCAGCTTCAGAAAATTGAGCTAGTTCAGGGTAAATCTGGGAAATGGCAGGTTTAGTTTGAAGTCTCGATCGTTGGTGCGGAAGTTCAAGAGGTCATGACTGCCCTGGTATGGCTCTTAGCGGTCAGCGTGGCTGTAAACGACATTGAGGCCAGAGGTCACAGGTTATGGGCTTGGGGCATAGAGGACAGTGTTTATTCAGGCGGTTTTAAAGATACGCCTGCAATAATTTCATAAATGCATTTTTGACCAGCCCTGTAAAAACCGGTCATGGAGAATGCATGGGACTGACAGTGTGCTTCAAGCAGACAGTGCGTGAATTTCAGTTAATATTGACCACACTTTGTTACGACAGCAAGGATGACTTTGTCCAACTTCAAAAACCCTTTGCTGTCCTTTTCTTTTTTTTTTTTTTTTTTTTAATTTCTGCGATTCATGCTCCAGTGCAGAACACTTTCAAGAGGGAGTTTTGCCCCTTTTCACCCAGTCGGGTGCTTACACTGCTGGCTGTAGATGACTGTTTGGATGACAGGCAGTTGGCTGGTGCCTTTGTCATGTGTAAATCCTTGACTCCTTTGGCTAAGCTTCCTAGTTTTATCCCCCCCCCCCCCCCCCCACCTTTTCTCACCCACCCTCTTCCCCACCCCTTCTTTCCTCTCTTGTTTAGTCTTCTCTCTCTCTTTCTTTCCTCTTTCTCTCTCTCTCTCTCTGTCTTTCCCTCTCTCTCCCCTCTTTCCCTCTCTCTTTCTCACTCTTGTCTTTCTCTGACTATCTCTCTCTCTCAGATTTGTAAGTGCTTAGTTCAGCTGCATCATTGTGTAGTATTTTGGTTGATCAATTTTGATCCTCTGTGCTTAGGTTTGACCAGGTGACACCTTGGAAACCACACAGAGTTGGTTCAGATCAGTAGGGAGTGAGATTCCTGGAAAACAAATACCTGTTCATATGTGTTACTCTCAACAAGTCAGACTGTACACCATGGTGTTTGTGTGTTTTTCATTTTCAAGTTTCTCTTTTTCTTTCTTGCTTGTGTGCTTTTCTTTCTTTTTCTTTTTTTGTTAGTTGTCCTTAAGTATAAAGATGTAGTTGAGATGTAATGGTGTTCTTTTTCTTTTTTTGTTAGTTGTCCTTAAGTATAAAGATGTAGTTGAGATGTAATGGTGTTCTTTCTGCTTAAATTATTTCTTTTTCATTATTCAATGATATAAATTCTTTTTCATGATTCAGTGATATCTATCTATCTATACACATACATACATACACATGCGCGCACGCGTGCACGCCCACACACACACAGACACACACACACACACACACACACACACACACAGACACACACACACACACACACAGACACACCACACCACACACACACACACACACGCACACACACACACGACACGCACACGCACATGCACACACACTTTGCACTTAATCTTATTACCCTGTCTTGTGATGCATTGCAACTGCCACTCTGGTTGTTGTTTTTTTGTTTTGTTTTTCCCCAGTAAGTTGTGGTTAGCCAGTTGTGTGGGAACATGGTCGATGGACTGTGCTATCTCAGCCATGTGTGTTTGTTGTCAGCGGCAGACTGTGTCTGTCATGACTGTTCCATGAGTTCTGTTAACATCATTGATCTACATGCTGGTTAAACTGTTCATGTATGATGATTTAAAGACTTCAGTGTTTCCGCTTGTCATTGTGCTATAGAGCTGTCACTTGTCATTGTATAACGGGGAGATATGTGACACCGAAAGAAAACACGTTGATTGAAATACATTGATTATTACTTTTGTAGTCTTGCACTTGAAGTAA
>CM031616.1:70254859-70257359 GCA_018398815.1 Conus ventricosus
GTTGGTGGTGGTGGTTGTGCCGAACTATTTTCTTAACTGTCGTCTGCAAGATGGCGGATGACGAACAGGTCAAGCGAAAATTACCCAAAGGCAAACTGGGGGAAAATACAGGAAAACCGAAAAATAGCGAAGACGCGTCAGACCAGCAAGGCTGGATACGCTTTTTGAAACGACAGCCGCCGGTAAACATGTACTTTAGGGTACGAAATTCATGGGGCTGTTTGTACGCACTTTTTCGGGTGTTTTCGGTTCTTCTCGATGCAAAGAGACGTAAGACACCCTCACCTGCCCACTTTGACCTGTCCTGCCCCACTTGTGGGTGCAAATAATTTATTTCACTTCACAAGTAGGGATATGCATGCACATCCAATGCGCCATTTTGGTTGCTGATCACATGGGCACAACGTCATCAACCAAAATGGCGCATTGGATGTGCATGCATATCCCTACTTGTGAAGTGAAATAAATTATTTGCACCCACAAGTGGGGCAGGACAGGTCAAAGTGGGCAGGTGAGGGTGTCTTACGTCTCTTTGCATCGAGAAGAACCGAAAACACCCGAAAAAGTGCGTACAAACAGCCCCATGAATTTCGTACCCTAAAGTACATGTTTACCCAGCCGCCATATCTGTGAAAAGAGGCAAACGTCTGTCTGCCACAATCAATGAGCTTTGTTACCGCGTCAGTAAAAAGGAATGGCAAAATAAAGACAATGCCGCTGGGGAGAGGGGTGGGGGCAAAACAATGGTACTATCAGCCCAGGGGAACAAATATTTGATAACCTTGATTTTTTAAATGTAATGGGGGAAAATGGATGACAAACTAGAAATAGATGATTGTCTTTTGGATTTGACTCATACATCCCGATTGAGCAAGAAGGACCCAGGGTCTGTGATACGCTCGCATCAACTTTGACTCCAGATTTAAAAAAGAAGAGAGAGAGAGAATGAACAGGAGGAACGACGAATTACTTCACCAGCCAGGTCACCTAGGTCCATGACAATCCAGAACTGCATTTCATGTCGGTACAATTTTATGTTGATACCTTACAGTAGCAGTACTTTACTTTTACGTCTTTTTACAACATGATGTGATATTAGACGAAAGAGAGAGAGAGAGAGAGAGAGAGAGAGAGAGAGAGAGAGAGAGTGTTCACATCCGTGTGTATGCATTTGCAGGTGTGACTGTACATATAATCACAGAAAGGCCGCCAATATTATATTACAGTGAATACCTAACTGGACAATATATGAAACAGGTAACTTTCAAAGCAAGGTCAGAATGAGAAAACAACAACAACAAAAACAACAGTTACAGACATGCCTGATAAACACGGTAAGTATGTCATAAGGGGCACTCATTTAAACAAAACCTGTTTTGATTGGTTTTGTTTCACCACATACACATTTTGTTGAAGCATTATATTTAGTACTGAGAGCATCTAGTTTTGGTAGATTAAAAGTTAAAACGAAGTTTGTGCATTGATACATATCACGGAATTGCAGGTGTTGAACGCCTTCGAGAGAATCGGTACTGAAAAGCAGAGTATATTGTATTCTAACATGAGAACTAAGTTTGTTCTGACTATTTCTGAAACAGTCTCAAGCCATGACACGTTACAATCGATTGATGAGCTTCCAAGATTTGGTAACAGTGAACCGGCCTCATGGATGATCTCCAACAAAACCACGTTGAGAAATCACACACACACACACACACACACACACACACACACACACACACACACACACACACACACACACACACCAAAACAACCGTGGAGCATGCTCAACAAATTAGCTAGTCTGTCTCGACTCTTCATCACGTGCAACAAAGACACGTCACAATACGCCACCGAGATTCCATGCACTCTGCGTTACCACCAGAGTTTTGGCCCCACACGCACTCTTAAGCATTTACACCTGTAAAGTCCACTGGCTTGGCAATGACATCGCCAAGAAGACTGAAGAAATGGCAAAGGAAAAACAGGTTTCCAGGAGAATGTGACAATGACATCGCCAAGAAGATCGAAGAAATGGCAAAGGAAAAACGGGTTTCCAGGAGAATGTGACAATGACATCGCCAAGAAGATCGAAGAAATGGCAAAGGAAAAACAGGTTTCCAGGAGAATGTGACAATGACATCGCCAAGAAGACTGAAGAAATGGCAAAGGAAAAACGGGTTTCCAGGAGAATGTGACAATGACATCGCCAAGAAGACTGAAGAAATGGCAAAGGAAAAACGGTTTCCAGGAGAATGTGACAATGACATCGCCAAGAAGATCGAAGAAATGGCAAAGGAAAAACGGGTTTCCAGGAGAATGTGACAATGACATCGCCAAGAAGATCGAAGAAATGGCAAAGGAAAAACAGGTTTCCAGGAGAATGTGACAATGACATCGCCAAGAAGATCGAAGAAATGGCAAAGGAAAAACAGGTTTCCATAAGAATGGCATTTCCCAAAAAAGGGACACTGGAGGGGTTGAAGCACGTATTTCAACC
>CM031616.1:70262359-70266382 GCA_018398815.1 Conus ventricosus
TTCAATGTCCTTGAGATGGGGGATCAGGTAAGGCGTTTGTCCAGTTCCACACCCAGATATTATGTTGGCACGTGTTTGTGATCCACCTCCCTTCCATTCAGCTTCAGTTTTATGTTTTCTGGCTATAGTGACAGCGAGAAGAGTGAAGTAACTGTCTTGTTGGTGTTGATTTCCACACCCCAGTCAGATTCCCATCTTCCAGTGTGCCCGAGTGCTTCCTGCATTCTGTGGCTGGCGGATGTGGAGTAATCCGCTGCATTCCAGGCAGCGAGATCGCCGACACGGAGGGCTTTGGAAACATGTTTGGGGAGTTTTTCAGTGATGTTATCAATGAAAATGAGAAAAAAGTGTTGGGGGGATGACTTCTCCCTGTGGCACGCCTTGCTGGAGAGTGATACGGCGTCTGATTTTTCGGCCAGTTTCACTCTTGCTGCTCAGTACTGGAGGAAGTCGTGAATCCAGCAGAACATCTTCCCTTACACATTCTTGTTTAGAAGCGTCAGGTGCAGTCCTGCCTTCCATACCTTGTCGAAAGCCTTTGTCAGGTCTACGAAGACAGCAAGAACCTTCTTTTTCTCTTGAAAGGCACCCCCTACCTCCTGGGCAAAACACACGAGCTGATAGTTTGTACAGCGGTTCTTCTGGTAGGCGGGCTGTGTGTTGTTGAGCAGGTGGTTTTCTTCCAGGTGTTTGAGTAGTCTTGTGATCACCTTTCTTCTCGTCACCAGTCCTAGACAACTGAGGAGGCTGATGGGGTCGGTAGCTTGATTTCTTTATCTATCTGCTAACAAGCATACATTTTTTTTTTTTTTTTTGCTGTCCCAACCTCTGCGCCACCTCAGAGGCAGTGCACCCACGCCGCTCATTCCAACACCCCATCCACATCCACAGCCCGGTCGGCCCCGCCGCAGCCCCGGCACCGGCAATCCACAGGGAGCAGTCAATGTCAAGTCGCCGAGAGGCAACCCACCGGAGGAGACACTGCACTGCTGCCGAGTCACTTCGGTGGTGTTCAGTGGCGCCTGTTCTGATCTAACATACGCGGGACACCACCTACTAAGCCCCCTACTGACGACAATAATTGCTTAGTCGCGGAGCCGGCGTGAGTGAGCTCTCCCTCCGGAGGGCGCCACCACGTCCGTCCAACGACAGCCCCATGGACCCGCCGATACCGGTGACCCCGACGGAACCAAACCAAAGCCACAGACGTGGAGAGGACATCGAAACTGAGGTCACCATGAGAGCAGGGCATGAAGGGCCACAGAGCTTGAGACATTTTTTTTTTAATGCTGATCGATGAGAATGAGGATGATTAAGATGCTACGGATTTCCATTTTGGTCTGAGACTACATGACAGGGCTGTACTGTGCGCTTCCTTTCATAATATATCCCGGCGTCAACCAGGCCCGAGAGATACAGGCACCTGCAGTGTTGGTCAGGAAATTTGAGCAAGACTCTCAGAAACGCATCCATGAAGTGGATGAAACTCGACTGTGTGGTCCCAGTCTTCCCACCTGAGTCCGCAGCAAACTCAACTCTGGGTAGGAGCCGGTCGGGGCAGAAAAACCCACATGACTCTGATGGGATTCGAACCCTCGGCCTCCCAGCCGGGAGTCCGCGACGCTAACCGCTTCGCCACGGCGGCTGGTAGCATATATTCTTAAGGTCCTCCGGCCAGAGGACGTAAATCTCACTATTCAGCGGTCACGGAAGAAAAAAATGTTAATGTTAAAAAAATGAATAAGAAACTTGTTAAAAAAAAATGAATAATCTCTTTGTTTTTTCAGCTTCTTCCCGTTCAAAATCCAGTCGATCTGCGATAAAAGCAAGATGAATTTCGTTTCCACGGTTGGAGGTCGGACAGGAAACCGATCCTGTCATGCACCGGGGTACTCCTTCTCCTCCCCCCCCCCCCCCCGGCGCCCCTACCCCCCCCCCCCCCTGCGCCTCCTCCCCCCCCCCCCCCCCCACCCCCATTCCCTCCCTTCTCTGCTCCATACATAGAAAGACCCTATGATTGTTAGACAAAATCCTCAGCATTCTCACACAGTCCCACTCACCCGTCACACCTTCTGGCCCCACTCCACAAAAAAAGAAAGAAAGAAAAAATTAAACAAAACAAACAAACAAAACAAAGCCGCACGCATTCGTATTGGGCTCATTCGGCTGTTGACGATAATTGAGAGTCCTTGAGAGCCGACACCTCCGGGAGGTTAATCAGTCTGGGGTTTTTGGAGAACTCGTTGAAATGCGTTGACACCACTGTCCGCCTTACGTTGTTCATTATTTTTTTCTTCTTCACAAAAACAAGGGTGGGCTGGGTGTGGTTGGGGGAGGGGGCGGGGGGAAGGGGGTACAGAGAGCAGTGAGTGAAAGAGTGGAGGTTAGGACAGCCACGCTGAAAGAGCTTTCTTCCTAACTGTCGGTGCATTGCCGTTTACTTCAGTCACGTTAACAATCGTCTGGCAAGTTCGTAACGTACTAAAACTTTCAGAGGTTGGTGATAGGGACACGTGCGTTGTGTCTCGCAGATACGCCAAGTTTCACAGTCGTTGGAAAACACTGTCATTGCCTTGACGAGTCCTTGGAACTCCGTGTGGTGGACAGAAACCGTGTGAAGCTTGCGTCCGCAAAGTGTGTGATGACACACAGGCACTCAAAGACACATGCATTCACGCATACCAGAGAGTGAGTGGGTGGGGAGATGTTAGCTTTCGCCGACTGCAGGTTCGCCGCTTTTACTTTCGCCACCAAGAGGTGCAGAGGACAGCTTCGTAGTATAAACGAAATAAGCACACACTTCTGTTTGGCTTTCGTCTGTCGCTACTGTCTGTCTGCTCCCCTTTCTCTCTCTCCTCTCTACATCTCTCTCCTCGTCCCATCCCTCGCTTCATTACTTGCTCCTCTCTTACTCCTTCGTACGCAGTTTCGGTATTCTACGACTTTCTCATTTCAACGCTCTGTAGCATAAACGGCGCTTAGCAAGTACCGCGCGAACCAGATCGCCCCGCATTAAAAACCGTGTGACGCCATATTCCTCCACTCTTCTTGTTTTGCTTGGTTTTTCTTTCTTGACTGTTGTTCCCCCCCCTCCCCCCCCCCACCCCCCCCCCCCCCCCCCCCCCAGAAAAAGAAAAAGAAAAAAGAACAGTCGGCGCTCGTCCGCCTCTCTGTCTACGTGCCTCCGCGACCCTCCCCCCCCCCCCCCCCCCATCCCCCCTTGCCCCTTCCCTTCTTCCTTCCTACTTATCCACTTACCCCCCCCCCCTCTCTTCCCTTTCCTCTCTCCTCTGTCGGCCTGTCTGTCTGTCTCTGTCTCTCTCTCTGTCTCTCTCTTGTCTCTGTCTCTCTCTCCGTCTCTCTCTGTCTCTGTCTGTCTGTCTCTCGTTTTTTATTGCGCTTGAGTCATCGTTGTGGCTGGTATATCATTGACGTTACGAACCAACACTGGCGCCATAAAACCCGATAAATGTCATGTGATTTGTCAAGTGGCCCGAGGTTACAGTCTCCAGTCAGCACTTTAGGCGTTGTTGGTTCAAATTTGGTGGGCGCGCGACCTGAAAAAAAAAAAAAAAGGGGGGGGGGGGGCATTTTGTTTGCCCCTTCTTCACGTGTTGTTGTTCTGGGAGTCCGGTGTAGAGCTCCATGTATGTCCCGTGTCCCCGATCTCCAGGGGTGATCAGAACTGTCTTGCTGTGGTTGGTGTGGGTCTTGAACCTTATGGTAGCCGGACCTGTGCCAAAAGGGGTCTTCCGTTCGATCTGCATCTGAAGAAACAAGCGACGGCTTTCATGTGTGTGTGTGTGTGTGTGTGTGTGTGTGTGTGTGTGTGTGGTGTGTGTGTTTGTGTGTGCGTTGTGTGTATGTGTCACCGATCGGTGGTAGTAAATTAGCCGTCCCATGTGTTTGGAGTAATGGTAGTTCAGAAATAGAGAGCGTGTGCGCGTGTGTATATGTGTGTTGCGAGGTCGTTTGTAAGATTTGGGTTTTGGGTTTAAAGGGGAAGGTTTGGCTAGGGAGAGG
>CM031616.1:70267382-70274882 GCA_018398815.1 Conus ventricosus
TCTCTCTCTTGTCTCTTCTTCTCTCCGTCTCTCTTCTTTCTGTCTGTCTCTCGTTTTTATTGCGCTTGAGTCATCGTTTGTGGCTGGTATATCATTGACGTTACGAACAACACTGGCGCCATAAACCCGATAAATGTCATGTGATTTGTCAAGTGGCCCCGAGTTACAGTCTCCAGTCAGCACTTTAGGCGTTGTTGTTCAAATTTGTGGGCGCGCGACCTGAAAAAAAAAAAAAAAAAGGGGGGGGGGGGGGCATTTTGTTTGCCCCTTCTTCACGTGTTGTTGTTCTGGGAGTCCCGGTGTAGAGCTCCATGTATGTCCGTGTCCCCGATCTCCAGGGGTGATCAGAACTGTCTTGCTGTGGTTGTGTGGGTCTTGAACCTTATGGTAGCCGGACCTGTGCAAAAGGGGTCTTCCGTTCGATCTGCATCTGAAGAAACAAGCGACGGCTTTCATGTGTGTGTGTGTGTGGTGTGTGTGTGTGTGTGTGTGTGTGTGTGTGGTTGTTGTGTGTGCGTTGTGTGTATGTTGTCACCGATCGGTGGTAGTAAATTAGCCGTCCATGTGTTGGAGTAATGGTAGTTCAGAAATAGAGAGCGTGTGCGCGTGTGTATATGTGTGTGTGCGAGCGTGCGTTTGTAAGATTTGGGGTTTTTGGTTAAGGTGGAAGGTTAGGCTAGGTAGGGCTGGGAAATAAGACATACAATATTCTTGAGTTCCAATCTTGACTTGTTGAAGGGATGGAAGCGGGAGGTTGGTTTCGTTCCCGATTGTTACCCTTTGTTACTTTGGTTCTACACCAGAGAAGGCGGGGCAGGATATCGGCTGTTGTTGTGTTGTCAAGTCTGTGAGTGTTTTGTGGTAAATTGTCGTGTTGTTGCACGAGCCACAACTAGTCCGTTGGTCGGGCGTGTCAGCTCTGCGGAGGGATACGCTGCTCTGACCAATCGCTGTTTTGTGTTGTGAGTAGAGTTCGCTTGATTCCGACCAGTGGCGGAATGCGTTGGGGTAGCTTCACTTCGGTCCCTGGTGTTCGTCGGAGTGGACGTGCTCCTTGTAGTTGCGGCGGGAGCGCCGTTAGTCGAGCTGAGTTGACTTCGAGTCATAGTTAGGGCCAGCAGGTCCTCGTCGGGTCTGGTGTGCCCTTGGCCTGTGCCGGGTTCTGTGTCGTCTTGTTGGCAGCCACTTCAGCCAGTTGCAGAACTGGTGTGGTTGAACGTCTGTCTGTCCAGGTTGGTGATTTGTTAGGTTCAAGGTGTTGTTGTTCGTCATGTTGTCTTGTATTATGGCGAGTTGTACTGTAGTTGTCTCATGTTATGTTTAGTTTATTATGTTTGTTGCGTATACTGTTGTCTGGTATGATGTCGTCGTGGTTCTGTGATTAAAACTTCTTGTCACCGGTTTGTGTTGTTACCTCTTTTCTGTATATTCTGTAATTAGAGTACATAGTGGTTCCTGAGTTCGATTGTCATGTGACAGTTTGGCTAGACAATGTGGGTTCGATATAATAACCGTTGATGGACGGTGATGTAGATATTGGTTGTGATTAGTTCATGTTAATTTCAGGGGGGTCAATAAGAAGGTAAACGAGGTTGCATTTTGTTGAGAATCATAGTGTGAGTCAGGTGCAGATGTGTCTGCGTGAATCGTAAAGGGATTGTGCTCAATTTCAGTTGTAAATAGTAGTAGTTCGTTGAAATTGATTAACGATTTCGGAGTTGACCGGCACAGCATTGGAATCGGTTTTTACTGTGCAGTAGGGCCAAGGCTGATTTGTGGTCGAGTGGTTTATACTGGAGTACGTCGTGACCATTCAACTTATATTGGTGTCTTTTCACTTTTGTTACGAGTCTTGGTTCTCGACGCGGGTGTCGTGCGCGTGCGGATTGTATCTGTGACGTACATATTTGGTACAGGACAATGATCCATATGGTTAGAGGTGTTTTTTTTTTTTGGTAAATGACAGTCGTCACACATGCAGGGATGTACGTGTTTGTGACAGAATAGTGTTGGAGAAAGATATTTTAGGTTGTAGGGAGACGGTCCCATTATGAATTTTTAGTAGTCGGAAAGAAGGGAAGGTAAAGTTTAAGGCGGGTAGTTCAGCAGTTGATAGGATAAAAACGGAGGATGTGCAGCATGTAATATTGTATGAAGTATGTTGTGTTGGCATAACAAGGATAACCATTCGGTTATCTGACAAGAGATGACATGAGAGCGGGGTGCTGATGGAATTTTGCGAACAAATCATGTTGTGTTGATATATGATTATAATTGACAGTGCAAAGAGGGGTAAAAATGTGAAGGATGTGGGCTGCGAGCCGATTCTCTTGTATGAATATGCTAGAACTGTGAACCGTTAAAAATTGATAAGTTTTGTTTTTTGTTCTATTGTTGTTGTTTTTTTTGTTGAGAGATGTGTATTACTACTGATTACTATGTGGAAACATTTCCTTGTGAGATTGCCCATTTCCTAGTTTATTTAGTATTTCCTAAGGGGGCCCATGGAGTCCGTGTTGGATTGCTTAGATTGGTTTTATTTCTCCAAGAATTGGGTGTGATTCATACTTTCATATGTAATAGCGTGGATTGGCTCAGAGAGAATATTGTTTACTGCTGTTGTAAGGGTGGCAGGGAATGGATCTGATAACCCCAAAGTAACGGTTTGGTGGGGGGGGGGGGGGTGTACTCGAAATTCAAGGGTCACTCTCATGCCCGAGTGGGAAGTTGGCAAGGGAGATGGAGGATTAAAGCTTTACCAAGTAGCCTATGAGCCTTGATGACTCGGGTAGTAGCAAAATTATAGTAGTGGCCTACAGTTGTGTCAGCAGGTATCCTGTTCCGTCCTGAGACTGGGGCCAGACCACTGCAGTTTACTGCCGCGTGCCGGCAGGTGAGCGGCGGCTTTCTGTACCCGCTGTTTTTTTCCCGGGAGAGGGAGACTACCCAGGCCGTCTGCCGTTTGTGAGGCAGCTCTCCTCCTGCTACCGGGCTCTCTGGGAGTTCTCCGGCACCTGTTACTTTTCCCTGGTCAGGCGTCCTGTGAGAGGGCGCTGCACCAGGCCTTCCTCACCATCAGTGTCCGGCGGGGCCTTCAGAGGAGGAGGCGTCGAGCCCCGGATCCGTCGAGAGGGCGTCTGGTGTGTGTATGCGTTGGGTGTCGCGCTCATCGCAGGGAGGAGTCAGTCTGCGAGGAGCCACGGTTAGCGCCGGGGTGCAGAGTCTTCTGGAGGGGGTCGGCCTGCGGGAAGCCACGGTCAACGCTGGGGTGCAGAGTCTTCCGTGGAGGTGTCAGCCTGCGAGGGGCCACGTACACGCCCGAGGACTGAGCTTTCCGGCCGGGATGGGTTGTACCATGGTTTGTGGTAGAAGGGGTGTAGCGTTAGGCAGTAGGGTTAGGGGTGTTAGCTACTGCCTCCTTTTAGGACGTAGTGGCCAGCACAGGGTAGGGTACTTGTCGTTGCCTCCCTTAGGGACGCAGTGACCGGTGCGGTAGTGGTCCCGGGTCAAAAGAGAAGGGTGGGTCCTGGGGAGAGGTGTGGGTGGTAGTAGTTTAGAGATTAAAGTCCCTTGGGTTGGTCCTTGTCCCTAGTAGTTAGCCACCACGTGTGCGGCTATCTCTGCGTCCTAGTCGCAGTGATATACCGCAACTGGTGCTTTAGTATAGGTTAAGGTTCTCAGGGTCGTATCAGGGTAGTGTGGGTCAGTGAAGAAGTGGGATACCAGTGTGTGGTTGTGGATGGACGTGAGTGGTGGCGCCATAGTGTGTGTGTGTGAAATAAAGAAGTGCGCATGATTGTAAAGCTGTGTTAGTGTGCTGTGTGTCTGCTCTAGTGTGTAATAGGCGTGGGTAGGGGTGGTAGGGCCGTCCGGCTTAGCGACCGTGACAGTATGTATGTATGTGTGTGTGTGTGTGTGTGTGTGTGTGTGTGTGTGTGTGTGTGTGTGTGTGTGTGTGTGTGTGTGTGTGTGTGCGTGCGTGTATGTGTGTATGTGTGTGTGCGTGCGTGTGTGCGTGCGTTGTGTGTGTGTGTTTGTGTATGTGTGTGTGTGCACGCGCGTGCGGTGTGTGTGTGTGTGTGTGTGTGTGTTGTGCGTGCGTGCGTGCGTGCGTGCGTGTGTGTGTGTGCGTGTGTGTGGAGAGAGAGACAGAGCTTCCAAAGAGGATGGTGGAATCAGAGCCAAAGTATCCACACCAAGTGTATCTTTAATAATAATAATAATAATGAATATTTCTATAGCGCAAATCCTAGATTAGCTCTAAGCGCTTTACAATACAAGGACTAACGAAAAAACACGCACGCACGCACGCGCACACACACACACGCGCACGCACACACGCACACACACACACGCACACACACACGCGCACGCACGCATGCACACACACACACGCGCGCGCGCGCGCGCCGCGCCCGCACACACACACATACACAAACCGCATACTCAGGCACGGGGAAACAGATACGCACAGCACACACGGGAAAGCAGACACGACAAGCACTCGCGCGCACCTTCGCACACACGCACTGACACAAACTGACATCTGTGTATGACCGGGACTTTTGAATTATCAGCCGAAATAGACGATGAAAGTCACTATGTGGTGAAAGATGCGAAGAAAAAAAACAACCTTTTTTTTTTCTTCGCATCTTTCACCACCTGCAAATACTTTTTAACACCTTTTACTAAGTTTGAAAGTCACTATCTTTGTCATATCTGTATAAGTCTTTACTGCCCCACTTTTTGTTCTTCTACTTCCCACCACTTTTCGCTACCCTTTTCCACTTTTCAGCACTCCACAACTAGTTTACAAGATTGTACTAGAAAAGAAAAAGAAACGCCCGAAGGTGCTGGGGAGGACCCAGAGAAGCACTGTCTTCGCCTGCCTTTAGAGCAGTCCTGTACCACCCTTGGAGGCCTGCGCTGTGTTGACGATGGGTACAGGCACGCACAGGACACTCCATTAAGATATCAAGGGACATAACTGCTCCTGAACAGAGGTAAATTAGACTACAGGATGCAGCTCATAACAGCCTTAAAGTAGCATCCCCATGGTGTACCAGCCCGTATTTCATGACTGCAGAGCCCACCGGCGAAAAACACCACCCTCCAGCTGCCGAGCACACCCCATAGACCCAACCACCCCTGCCCACGGACAGATGAAGACAGTGCCACTCCAGACACAGCCAAGCTTTCGCCATACGGTCTTATGTGCCCTCAAGAGAGAATCCAAAGTTGTAGTCTTTCCCACTGTCAACAGGACTTTCCCTGTGGTCAGTGGGTCTTTCCTCACCGTCACTGGACCTTTCTCCAGGTCAGCCTAGTTAAGGCAAAGAAGAAAAAGAAACACCCGAAGGTGCTGGGGAGGACCCAGAGAAGCACTGTCTTCGCCTGCCTTTAGAGCAGTCCTGTACCACCCTTGGAGGCCTGCGCTGTGTTGACGATGGTACAGGCACGCACAGGACACTCCATTAAGATATCAAGGGACATAACTGCTTCTGAACAGAGGTAAATTAGACTACAGGATGCAGCTCATAACACCTTAAAGTAGCATCCCCATGGGTGTACCAGCCCGTATTTCATGACTGCAGAGCCCACCGGCGAAAAACACCACCCTCCAGCTGCCGAGCACACCCCACAGACCCAACCACCCCTGCCCACGACAGATGAAGACAGTGCCACTCCAGACACAGCCAAGCTTTCGCCATACGGTCTTATGTGCCCTCAAGAGAGAATCCAAAGTTGTAGTCTTTCCCACTGTCAACAGGACTTTCCATGTGGTCAGTGGTCTTTCCTCACCGTCACTGGACCTTTCTCCAGGGTCAGCCTAGTTAAGGCAAAGAAGAAAAAGAAACACCCGAAGGTGCTGGGGAGGACCCAGAGAAGCACTGTCTTCGCCTGCCTTTAGAGCAGTCCTGGACCACCCTTGGAGGCCTGCGCTGTGTTGACGATGGTACAGGCACGCACAGGACACTCCATTAAGATATCAAGGACATAACTGCTCCTGAACAGAGGTAAATTAGACTACAGGATGCAGCTCATAACAGCCTTAAAGTAGCATCCCCATGGGTGTACCAGCCCGTATTTCATGACTGCAGAGCCCACCGGCGAAAAACACCACCCTCCAGCTGCCGAGCACACCCCACAGACCCAACCACCCCTGCCCACGGACAGATGAAGACAGTGCCACTCCAGACACAGCCAAGCTTTCGCCATACGGTCTTATGTGCCCTCAAGAGAGAATCCACTACTTTTTAGCATATCTTAATGTCTTCCGCTGCTTTATACAGTCTTTTGCCACTTCTCATGACCTTTTTACTTCTTTATTTCAATACTTATTGTTGTTTCTTTCTTGTACCCTCTGATAGGTCTCCATTTTGATCATCCCCCCACCCCCCTGCACCCAGCTTTTAGGACTGTTCGATATCTGTGTACAGTCTTTCACTGCTGTCAGTGCCCTTTACGTCTATTTTGGACGTTCTGCTACTTTTGAAGTTTATCTTGTATTGCTTCAACTGTGCGCAACGTTTTTCTGTCCTTCACTCTTTTTTTTAGGACCGTTTTTTTTTCTTCGCATCTTTCACCACCTGCAAATACTTTTGAACACCTTTCACTAAGTTTGACTCTTGCTGACAACCGTTTATTACCTAATGCCACTCTTTACCACATTCTGTTACATTTTTTCCAGTACCCGTTGGTGATATTGTCCAATGTTAGTGCTCTGTGCTATTTTCACTACTTTTGTTATGCCATTTATTACTTTCTCACCACTCTTCATTACATTTTGATGGCTTTCATACTGTTAACTATGTCTTGGTACCCTTTAATACCTTTGGCCAGTTTTACAAGATTGTTACTACTTTTTAGTTACCTCCGCTCTATTTTCTCTGCAAATGAAGACTCTTTCCTACCTGAATTTACTGATTTTATTTACTTTTTATACTCATTACTTTTACTACTTTTAAATACCCCCATATTACATCTGACTAATTTTAAATACCCCCATATTACATCTGACTAATTTTAAATACCCCCATATTACATCTGACTAATTTTAAATACCCCCATATTACATCTGACTAATTTCTGTTTTCCTTCCATACTGATAACTGTTTATTACTCTTTACTAAATTTTCAAATCTTTTCACTAGAATTGACCACATTGTTATACTTGTAGTATCCTTACCAACATGTAACACCTTTTTTTTTTTAACCATCGTTTTCTGCTTTACAACCTTTAATTACTTTTTTTTTATTATTGTCCTGTGAATCTTTTCCCGTCACCTTTTACTCTGTGTGTCACGGCATTTTCTTTTACTCTGTGTGTCACGGCATTTTCTTTTACTCTGTGTGTCACGGCATTTTCTTTTACTCTGTGTGTCACGGCATTTTCTTTTACTCTGTGTGTCACGGCATTTTCTTTTACTCTGTGTGTCACGGCATTTTCTTTTCTTTTTGTTTGTTAACTTCTTCAGTTACTGTTTACTTTCGTCTTAC
>CM031616.1:70277382-70289882 GCA_018398815.1 Conus ventricosus
CCCCCTCTCTCTCTTCTCCCCCTCTCTCTCTCCCCCTCTGTCCCCCTCTCTCCCTCTCTCCCTCTGTCCCTCTCTCTCTCTCCCTCTCTCCCCCTCTGTCCCCCTCTCTCTCCCTCTCTCTCTCCTCTCTGTCCCTCTCTCTCTCTCTCCCTCTCTCTCTCCCTCTCTCTCTCTTTCTCTCTCTTGACAACAACGGTGACGACGTCTGTGACGTGTATTTTCACGTTCGTGCGCAGCTGGCGTACTGCGCAACATTTTGCTTTATACGCAGACAGAGTATACTCAAAATTTTGCTACACACACACACACACACACACACATGAACAAATACGCGCGCACACACACACACACACACACACACACACACACACACACACACACACACACACACACACACACACCTGAACAAATACGCGCACACACACACACACACACACACACACACACACACACACACACACACACACACACACACACACGCACACATAAACACACACACACACACGCAAATACGCACACATAAACACACACTTACTGACTGACTGAAACCAATTTATTGTCAGATTAACTCAAGGTTGTACTGACGAACACACACACACACACACACACACACACACACACACACACACACACACACACACACACACACAACACACTACCATAATGGCATGATTGAATAGACTAACATTGTCGCACACGCGAGTCGAAAAAGGAAAGCTACGTGTACAATGTAGCAGACAACAATGAGACAGACGAGGACAAACCCCTACATGCAGCAGGAAGAAACATCTTCACATTTGTCGGCCCTTCCTCTTTCCTCCTTCCTTGTCCCCCTTCCCCGTTCCTCCCCACCTCTCTCTCTCTCTCTGCGCGCGCGCGCGCGCGCGCGCGCGTGTGTGTGTGTGTGTGTGTGTGTGTGTGTGTGTGTGTGTGTGCGCACGAGTGTGTGAGTGCATGTCTGTCACCCTATCTGTCTGTCTCTGTCTGTCTGTCTGTCTTTTTTCTGTGTGTGTGTGTGTGTGTGTGTGTGTGTGTGTGTGTGTGTGTGTGTGTGTGTGTGTGTGTTGGTCTCTCTGTGTCTCTGTCTGTATCTATCTATCTGCCTGCCTGCCCTTCTGTATGTCTGTCTGTCTGTCTCTCTCTCTCTCTCTCTCTCTCTCTCTCTCTCTCTCTCTCTCTCTCTCTCTCTCTCTCTCTCTCTCTCTCTCTCTCCCCCTCCCTCGCAAATCTCCCACCACTCCTCCATGCCGATTATGCCAACACCTGCCTGCCCTGAGCCGGTCTTGCAGTGAGACAACAGCACAGTGAAAGTCGAACTTGGACGTGCTCCGGGGCTGTGGTGTCGGTGGATTCCATGTGGGTCATGTTTGCTGTGCCCCCCCTCTCCAGCCTATAGCGTCCCGGGCTTCTCTTCTCTCCCTCCTCATGTTGTTGCTGTCGATGGCGGTGACGACGGTTGTTGCTGTTGTAGTTGTTGTTGATACTCCACCGTTTTCCTCGCCCCTCCCCCGTCCCCTCCCCTCCGTCTTCCTCTTGCTTTTCTGTCTTTTCTTTTCTTCTACCTTTTTCTCCTCCTCCTTCTCCCCCTCTTCCTCCTTTTTCTTCTTCTTCTCTTCCTCCTCCTCCTCTTTCAGTTACTCATTTCTACCCTTTTTTTTAACTTCTCCACTTCCCCGTCCTCTTGCTTTTCTGTCTTTTCTTTCTTCTTCCTTTTTTTTTCGTCCTCCTCTTCTTCCTCCTCCTCCAACTCCTCTTCCTCCTTATCTTCCTCCTCGTCGTTCAGTCGCTCATTTTTGCCCTCTGTTTTCTTCTCCAATTCCCCGTCCTCTTGCTTGCTTGTCTTCTCTTCCTTCTCCTATTTCTCCTCCCCCCTCCTCCTGCTTCTTCTTCTCCTCCTCCTCCTCATCCAACTCCCCCTCTTCCTCTCTTCCTTCTCCTCCCCCTCTTCGTCTTTCAGTTACTCATTTTTACCCCTTTTTTTCAACTTCTCTATTCCCCGTCCTCTTGCTTTTCTGTTTTTTTCTTTCTTCTTCCCTTTTTTGTCTTCTTCTTCTTCTTCTTCTTCTTCCTCCTCCTCCTCTCCTCCTCCTCCTCCTCCTCCTCCTCCTCATCCTCCTCCTCCTCCTCCTCCTCCTCCTTATCTTCCTTCTCGTCTTTCAGTTACTCATTTTTACTCCTTTTTTCTTCTCCACTTCCCTCTCCTCTTGCTTGTTTGCCTTCTCTTCCTTCTCCTATTTCTCCTCCTCCTTCTCCTCCTCCTCCTCCTTTTCCTCCTCCTCCTCCTCTTCCTCCTCTTCCTCGTCTTCCTTCTCCCCCTCCTCCTCCAACTCCTCCTCTTCCTTCTCCTCCTCCTCCTCCTCCTCCAACTCCTTCTCCTCCCCCTCTTCGTCTTTCAGTTACTCATTTTTACCCTTTTTTTAAACTTCTCTATTCCCCGTCCTCTTGCTTTTCTGTCTTTTGTTTCTTCCTTTTTTTCCGTCTTCCTCTTCCTCCTCCTCCTCCAACTCCTCCTCCAACTCCCCCTCCTCCTCCTCCAACCCCTCCTCCTCCTCCTCTAACTCCTCTTCTTCCTCCTCCAACTCCTCCTTATCTTCCTTCTCGTCTTTCAGTTACTCATTTTTACTCTTTTTTTTCTTCCCCACTTCCCTCTCCTCTTGCTTTTTGTCTTCTCTTCCTTCTCCTCCTCCTTCTCTTCCTTCTCCTCCTCCTTCTCCTCCTCCTTCTCCTCCTTCTCCTCCTCCTTCTCCTTCTCTTCCTTCTCCTATTTCTCCTCCCCCTCCTCCTGCTTCTTCTCCTCCTCCTCCTCCTCCTCCAACTCCCCCTCTTCCTCCTCTTCCTTCTCCTCCCTCTCTTCGTCTTTCAGTTACTCATTTTTACCCTTTTCTTTAACTTCTCTATTCCCCGTCCTCTTGCTTTTCTGTCTTTTCTTTCTTCTTCCCTTTTTTCCGTCCTCCTCCTCCTCCTCCTCCTCCTCCTCCTCCTCCTCCTCCTGCTCCTCGTCTTTCAGTTACTCATTTTTACTCTTTTTTATCTTCTCCACTTCCCTCTCCTCTTGCTTTTCTGTCTTTTCATTCTTCTCCTATTTCTCCTCCTCCTCCTCCTCTCTCCTCCTCCTCCTGCTCCTCGTCTTTCAGTTACTCATTTTTACTCTTTTTATCTTCTCCACTTCCCTCTCCTCTTGCTTTTCTGTCTTTTCATTCTTCTCCTATTTCTCCTCCTCCTCCTCCTCTTCCTCCTCCTCCTCCTCTTTCTCATCTTCCTCTCCTCCTCTTCCTCCTCCCCCTCCTTTTTCGTCTTTCAGTTACTCATTTCTACCCCTTTTTTTTAACTTGTCCATTCCCCGTCCTCTTGCTTTTCTGTCTTTTCTTTCTTCTGCCTTTTTCCCCCTGTCTTCCTTCTCCTGTTACTGCCTCCTCTTTGTCTAAACCTCCCTTCCTCCACCTCAGTTCTCTTCTGCTCTTCCCCCTTTTTTGTTCTCGCCTCATTCCACTTCTTTCTCTCCTCTCTTCTTCCGTTTGTCTCTCATCTTTTTCCTATTTGTCGTCGTCTCATTTTCCTTCTTCTTTCCCCTCCCTCCTCTTTTTTCTCTCTGTTATAGCCTTCTCTCATTCTCCCTCCCCCCCCCCCTTCTCCTCTCCCTCCTCACCTCTTCCTGTCTTCCTTCTTCTTTCTCTCCTTGGTCGTTCCCTCGTCATATTTCTCATTTCTCCCCCCTCACCTCTTCCTGTCTTCCTTCTTCTTTCTCTTCTTGGTCGTTCCCTCGTCATATTTCTCATTTCGCTCCGCTTCTTCCTTTGTTTGTTTTTTTCTCTCCCTCATTTTTTTGTGTTATCGTCTCTCCTTACTTCTCCTTCCCCTTTTCTCTCCTCCCCCGTCTTCTCTTTCTCTGGCGTCTTCTTATTTCTCCTTCCGTCCTTCTTCCTCGGCCTTCATCATTTCTTCCTCCTCTTTCTTACTGCCTTCTTGAAGCGTCTCCACCTCGTCTTTCCCCCGTGCCATCTCTTCTTCCATCCCCCTCTGTCGCCCGTGCCATCTCTTCTTCCATCCCCCTCTGTCGCCCGTGCCATCTCTTCTTCCATCCCCCTCTGTCGCCCGTGCCATCTCTTCTTCCATCCCCTCTGTCGCCCGTGCCATCTCTTCTTCCATCCCCCTCTGTCGCCCGTGCCATCTCTTCTTCCATCCCCCTCTGTCGCCCGTGCCATCTCTTCTTCCATCCCCTCTGTCGCCCGTGCCATCTCTTCTTCCATCCCCCTCTGTCGCCCGTGCCATCTCTTCTTCCATCCCCCTCTGTCGCCCGTGCCATCTCTTCTTCCATCCCCCTCTGTCGCCCGTGCCATCTCTTCTTCCATCCCCCTCTGTCGCCCGTGCCATCTCTTCTTCCATCCCCCTCTGTCGCCCGTGCCATCTCTTCTTCCATCCCCCTCTGTCGCCCGTGCCATCTCTTCTTCCATCCCCCTCTGTCGCCCGTGCCATCTCTTCTTCCATCCCCCTCTGTCGCCCGTGCCATCTCTTCTTCCATCCCCCTCTGTCGCCCGTGCCATCTCTTCTTCCATCCCCCTCTGTCGCCCGTGCCATCTCTTCTTCCATCCCCTCTGTCGCCCGTGCCATCTCTTCTTCCATCCCCCTCTGTCGCCCGTGCCATCTCTTCTTCCATCCCCCTCTGTCGCCCGTGCCATCTCTTCTTCCATCCCCCTCTGTCGCCCGTGCCATCTCTTCTTCCATCCCCCTCTGTCGCCCGTGCCATCTCTTCTTCCATCCCCCTCTGTCGCCCGTGCCATCTCTTCTTCCATCCCCCTCTGTCGCCCGTGCCATCTCTTCTTCCATCCCCCTCTGTCGCCCGTGCCATCTCTTCTTCCATCCCCCTCTGTCGCCCGTGCCATCTCTTCTTCCATCCCCTCTGTCGCCCGTGCCATCTCTTCTTCCATCCCCCTCTGTCGCCCGTGCCATCTCTTCTTCCATCCCCCTCTGTCGCCCGTGCCATCTCTTCTTCCATCCCCCTCTGTCGCCCGTGCCATCTCTTCTTTCCATCCCCCTCTGTCGCCCGTGCCATCTCTTCTTCCATCCCCCTCTGTCGCCCGTGCCATCTTCTTCCATCCCCCTCTGTCGCCCCGTGCCATCTCTTCTTCCATCCCCCTCTGTCGCCCGTGCCATCTCTTCTTCCATCCCCCTCTGTCGCCCGTGCCATCTCTTCTTCCATCCCCCTCTGTCGCCCGTGCCATCTCTTCTTCCATCCCCCTCTGTCGCCCGTGCCATCTCTTCTTCCATCCCCCTCTGTCGCCCGTGCCATCTCTTCTTCCATCCCCCTCTGTCGCCCGTGCCATCTCTTCTTCCATCCCCCTCTGTCGCCCGTGCCATCTCTTCTTCCATCCCCCTCTGTCGCCCGTGCCATCTCTTCTTCCATCCCCCTCTGTCGCCCGTGCCATCTCTTCTTCCATCCCCCTCTGTCGCCCGTGCCATCTCTTCTTCCATCCCCCTCTGTCGCCCGTGCCATCTCTTCTTCCATCCCCCTCTGTCGCCCGTGCCATCTCTTCTTCCATCCCCCTCTGTCGCCCGTGCCATCTCTTCTTCCATCCCCCCTCTGTCGCCGTTTCTGTCTTCTCTTCCTCCTTTTCGTTTTTTGTCTTGTTTTGTTATCACCTCGTCTTACCTCCCCTTCCCCTCCTCTGTCTTCTCTCCTCGCCTCACTTCCTCCTCTTTGTTGCAGCGTCTTCTTATTCTCACTTCTCCCCATCTTCCCTCCTCTCCCTTCATCCCTTCCTCCTGTTTGTCCTAGCGTCTTCTTACGTCTACTTCCTCTTCTCTTCCCTCACTCCCTTCATCCCTTCCTCCTGTTTGTCCTAGCGTCTTCTGACTTCTACTTCCTCTTCTCTTCCCTCACTCCCTTCAGTCCTTCCTTCTCTTTGTTACAGCGTCTTCTTACTTCTACTTCCTCTTCTCTTCCCTCACTCCCTTCATCCCTTCCTCCTGTTTGTCCTAGCGTCTTCTGACTTCTACTTCCTCTTCTCTTCCCTCACTCCCTTCAGTCCTTCCTTCTCTTTGTTACAGCGTCTTCTTACTTCTACTTCCTCTTCTCTTCCCTCACTCCCTTCAATCCTTCCTTCTCTTTGTCCAAGCGTCTTCTTACTTCTACTTCCTCTGCTCTTTCATCCTCTCCCTTCCTTTCTTTCTCCTCTTTGTAAAAGCTTCCTTCTTCTTGCTTGTCCTTCCCCATGTCTTTCTCTCCCTCACCCTCCGTCTTCTTCTTTGTTACAGCGTCTTGTTATCCCCCCCCCCCCCCCCTCTCCTCCTCATCTTCTCACTCTTGGTCTTTCTTCTAGCATCTTCTGACTTTTCCTTCTCCTCTTCCTCCTGTCCCTTTATCTCTTCCCTCTCTTTGTTGCGGCGGCTTTTTTCTCTTCCTCCCTTTTCTTCCTTCTACCCTTTCACCTCCCCCCCCTTTTGTAATAACGTCTTCTTACTTTTAGTCCCCCCCCCCCCCCCGCTTCCTCTTCTCGCTTCTTCTCTTCCTCCTTTTTGTTATTGCTGTCTTCTTGCTTCTCCTTTCCCTCCTCTTCCTCTTCTTCCTCCCCCTTTTTTGGTCTCGTTCTCTCCCAAAACAATGAAGACAGAAAGGAGAAGAGACAACGTCAACGTTTCACCGATGCGCCCCTCCCCATCCCCACCCCCCATCCCACAACCCTAACCCTCTTCGCGCAGACCTGTCCCCCACCTGAGCCCCTTAGTTAGGCCAGAGGTGCACAGGAGACGAAGATCAGCGTCTCGCCGCGTTTTTCTTACCATTCGCGTGCATCGGGGTTCCGCAGTCGCCAGCGCAGGGCACTAACCATTCCGATGAGAGACTTGTTCAGGTGGCTCTGCCGCCCTTCCAGGCAATCCACATATGCCGGCTTTTTCTCTGTCCGCTTTACAGCGAGGGCGGCCTGTTGTGTGCACGTACGCTCTGCCCGCGCGTGAATCACGCAGGTGTGTGCTTCAAACTTGACGGTTTCACGGGTATCAGCGATGACGTGTGGCCGACGGACTGACAGTCAATCCACAGAGATCAGGTAGACTACCCAGGATCAGTCAGGTCCACAGGAAGTGGTCAATGCCTTCAACGTGCTCAAGGGGACTCCAGCTGGCGAAAGACGAAGATGACAATGATCCTGTCATCTCTACATCTCTGGCTACGTTAGCAATAATAGTTAGCATGGTACACCGTACCTGCTGAAGGGGGCTCCATCTGGCGAAAGACGAAGATGACGATGATCCTGTCATCTCTACATCTCTGGCTACGTTAGCAATAATAGTTAGCATGGTACACCGTACCTGCTGAAGGGGGCTCCAACTGGCGAAAGGCGAAGATGACCATGATCCTGTCATCTCTACATCTCTGGCTACGCTGGCAATCATAGTTAGCATGGTACACCGTACCTGCTGACATCCATGTTCAGGCGACGAAGGGTAGACTGACAGGTCTCACCTGTACGACTATGTCAACACCCAAGAGGTGCGCGACGGTCGGTCGGCCGGTGCGTGTTCTCCGTTGATGTTGACACAGCCTCTGAGCGAGTGGCGGTGGGAAGTTTGCCTTTTTCATTAGAAGTAAAAATCCGAGTTTGGGAGTCGGTGTGCAGGGTGCGATTCTCTCTCAGGGGCGACAACTTGTGCATGTCCTGCTGGCACAATTTGTCAAAGGGGCACGTACTGCGGGTGTTGTGTTTTAGAACCGCCATTGTGTGAATGGGAGGGTGTGTGTGTGTGTGTGTGTGTGTGTGTGTGTGTGTGTGTGTGTGTGTGTGTGAATAATATAATTATGCAGTAATTAATTTTGTATACCCGTTGACTCAGACGGGAAGTTCAAAAGTTTTATAAAACAATTTTAAAATCAGGGGGCGGGGGGGGGGGGAGCAAGCAATTAAGAGAACAAACCAGAACACACACACACACACACACACACACACACACACACACACACACATACACACGCACACACACACACACACACACACACACACACACACACACACACACACACACACACACACACACAACACTCTCTCTCTCTCTCTCTCTCTCTCTCTCTCTCTCACACACACACACACACACACACACACACACACACACACACACACACACACACACACACACACAGGTGTTTCTGACATGGAGCACTTCCGACTACAAAAACCCAACCATTTTGTGACGCTGACCCTTATTCTAACCAACATCTAATCCTAACCTATTCCTAACACATATTCTAATCTGTCTCTGTGTTCCTACTTCTAACAACATCTAACCCAACCTATGCCTGATCCTGATTTTATCCCTAACCCCGATTCTAACCTATCCTTAACCCAAAATGTAACCTATCCCCACGTCTAGCCCTACTTCTAACCTATCCCTGACCATAGTGTAACCTCTCCTTTACTCTAGTTCTAACCAATATTGAACCCTAATCTATTCGTAACCCACAACCTATGCCTAACCCTAATTAAAACCTTTGGGTAACCTTAATCATAACCCATTCCATACCCTAATGTTAAACTATCCCTAACCCTAATTTTAACCGATAACCAACCCTAACCATAATTCCAATCTGTCTGTAAACCGAACCTATTCTTTACCCGTTTTCCCACCATAACCGTTTCTTATCGTATAGTTAGACTCCACATTATCCAGTTTCCGAATGAGGGACAGAAGGGCAGATTCTTAGAAATAACAATTGAGTGCGCCATTAGAGAGAGAGGGAGAAAGATACAGAGAGAGAGAGAGAGAGAGAGAGAGAGAGAGAGAGAGAGAGAGAGAGAGAGAGAGAGAGAGAGAGAGTGGTGGAAAAAGTGTAAGTAGTAGCAATGGCAGCAGCCACAAAAACTTGAGAGCATTATGGACTTATCTGTTCACTAAATGAAATTCATGGCTGACATGATGTGCGATGCGTCGGTTAGCCGGACTCGGACAAAATGTGGCCGACGACAGAATTGCAACTATTACGACAGATTTGTGTCGGAAGGTAGCGCACAAGAGAGAGAGAGAGAGAGAGAGAGAGAGAGAGAGAGAGAGAGAGAGGGTGGTGGTGGTGGTGAGGAAATGTGCCTCGACAGTAAACTGTAGGGCAGTGATTGGTTGAAAGGTTTTAGCTGTGTCAGTACGTGTCCGTTCAACAGAAATGTTTCACTTTCAATGTTTAACACTTGATTTGTTAGGAGAAATATACCCTTTTGAAGTGCTGCTCCTTTTATTCTTCCTCTTCTTTCTTTCTTTCTTTCTTTCTTTTTTCGTTTTCATTTTGTTTTGTTTTGTTCCTACATTGAGCCCCATTTAGAGGGCCCTGATTTACAGTGCTAGGCAGTTGGTGGTTAGATTGACACGGCCAAGCTGAATGTCAGGAAAGTGACGTGGCTCACATCAGGCGATGTCAGCGGGAAATAGACCATTTGTTGTTTCTTGTTCTTTTTTTTTCTTCTCCCGAGTACTTTCATGTTTCATCTGCGCAGTAATCGAAATGCTGTAGCTTCAGTGTTACACCCGAGGTCAGCTTGTTTGGATTTTCACGACAAGCCGAGATGTGTGTGTGTGTGTGTGTGTGTGTGTGTGTGTGTGTGTGTGTGTGTGGTGTTGTTGTTGTGCTTTATTTCCATTGTCCTCATTTGTGCGAAGTTCCAGTTAGATTTTGTAAACTGTGGTGATTTTAAGAAGCCTCCCCATAAAGTTCCTGAACTGAACGCATGCAGACTGTCATGTTTGTGTGCAATTTTGTGTGTGTGTGTGTGTGTGTGTGTGTGTGTGTGTGTGTGTGTGTGTGTGTGTGTGTGTGTGTATGTATGCACGCGCGTACGCGCACGCGTGCGTGTGCCGTCCCATCTTCAGTGCCACTTAAGTGACATTGTACCCACGTCGCTCATTCCGACCCCCCGTACACATCCACAACCCGTCCCGTCCCCGTCACAGCTCCGGTACCGACAATCCACAGGAAGCAGGCAATGCCAGGTCGTCAAGAGGCAACCCACCGGAGGAGACGCTGCGTTGCTGCCGAGTCACTTTGTTGGGTCTGCAATGGTGCCTGTTGTGATCTAACCTACGCGGGTCTTCGCCTACTAAAACCCCTGCTGACGACAGTAGTTGCATAGTAGCAGATCCGGCGCGAGTGAGCTCTCCCTCCGGAGGGCGCCCCCACGTCCGTCCGACAGTCCTCATGAATTTGTCGCTACCCGTCACCCCGACAGAATCAAACCAAGGAAGCACCTGAGGTCACCATGAGAGCAGTGCGTGCCACAGAATTGGAGACTCCTTCTTCTTCTGTTTTGTTTGTTTGTTTGTTTGATTTTTCATATTGCTGATCGATGACGATCTGGATCCTGAAGATGATGCAACGAGATTTCCATTCTAGTCGTAGACTGTATGACGGGGGCTGTACTCTACGCCGTACAGCTGACTCAAGAGACGAGGATGTGTGACGCTGTCTGATCAGGCATTAGCCGGACACGTAGTGCTTCATGTGAGGGGCAACGTTCTGGACAAAGAACGTCTGAAATGAGGCCGTCACACAGACAGACAAGCAGTCAAAGAAAGAAGGAGCCCAGGTGAAGCGACCACATACCTCTGCCTCCAAACTGATGAGAAGTGCCGGAGAGGTGCCAGAGAAGTGCCGGACAGGTGCCAGAGAAGTGCCAGAGAGGTGCCAGAGAAGTGCCAGAGAGCTGAGTGCCAGAGAAGTGCCGGAGAGGTGTCAGAGAAGTGCCAGAGAAGTGCCGAGAAGTGCCAGAGAAGTGCCGGAGAGGTGCCAGAGAAGTGCCGGAGAGGTGTCAGAGAAGTGCCAGAGAAGTGCCAGAGAAGTGCCGGAGAGGTGCCAGAGAAGTGCCAGAGAAGTGCCGGAGAGGTGCCAGAGAAGTGCCAGAGAGCTGAGTGCCAGAGAAGTGCCGGAGAAGGTCTGGAGAGGTGCCGGAGAAGTGGCAGAGAAGTGCCGTAGAGGTGCCGAAGAAATGCCGGATAGGTGCCGGAGAAGTGCCGTAGGAGTGCCAAAAAATGTCGGAGAAGAGCCAGAGAGGTGCCGGTGAAGTGCCGGATATGTGCTGGAGAAGTGCCGGAGAGGTGCCGGGAAGTGCCGGAGAAGTGCCGAATATGTGCTGGAGAAGTGCTGGAGAAGTGGCGGATATGTGCTGGAGAAGTGCTGGAGAAGTGCCGGATATGTGCTGGAGAAGTGCCGGATATGTGCTGGAGAAGTGCCGGATATGTGCTGGAGAAGTGCTGGAGAAGTGCCAGATATGTGCTGGAGAAGTGCCGGATATGTGCTGGAGAAGTGCTGGAGAAGTGCCGGATATGTACTGGAGAAGTGCCGGAGAGGTGCCGGAGAAGTGCCGACGGAGTGCCGGAGAAGTGCGGAGACGGTCTGGAGAGGTGGTGGAGAATTGCCGGAGAAGGTCAGGATAAGTGTCGAAGAAGTGCCGGAGAAAGTCTAGAGAGGTGCCGGAGGTCTGGAGAAGTGCCGGAGAAGGTCTGGAGAGGTGCCGGAGAAAGTCTGGAGAGGTGCCGGAGAAAGTCTGGAGAGGTGCCGGAGAAAGTCTGGAGAGGTGCCGGAGAAAGTCTGGAGAGGTGCCGGAGAAAGTCTGGAGAGGTGCCGGAGAAGGTCTCGGAGAGGTGCCGGAGAAGGTCTGGAGAGGTGCCGGAGAAGTGTCTTGGATGGGTCAGAGGAGAACGGGAATTGCTCAGTTACTTGATGTGAAGTTCGTTTCAAAAAAGAGAAAAGAAACATTTATATTAACCTTTCAAGGGCTCCACCCCCCACCCCACCCCCAACTCCCCCCATTTGTTTCTCCGGCACCGGCACTATCCATATCCCATCTCTGTACTCTTCCGCATCCAGTAAAGAAAAGCACGTTTCTCAATTGATGGGCATATACCCCTCGGTATGGTACTTTGTGAAAGTTGCTTTTCCCGCACTATACGTAGAAGAGTAGACGGGGGTACCTCTGGACCCCCCCTCTCTCTCTCTCTCTCTCTCTCTCTCTCTCTCTCTCTCTCTCTCTCTCTCTCTCTCTCTCTCTCTCTCTCTCTCTCTCTCTCTCTCTCTCTTCTCGCAGAAGAGTCCACGGGGATAAATGTGGATATTAACCTCCCTATCCCACCCACCCCCTTTTCTATTTTTGTAAAGGAGCTGTGTTCTCTCTGCTACCCCCCCCCCCCCCACCCCCTCCCCGCTTTCTTTACATTGTCTTTACTTGTGGGGTTGTGGGGCTGGTACCTGTTAGCCTGCATGTCTGGCTTTTGCTGTTGTTGTCGTCGCTGTAGCGTCCAAAGCCTTGGTAGATGAGACTGTCTGCATTTCGTTGTTGTTGTTGCTGCTGTGTTAATTTCGACTGATTACGTTCGCACTGTTATGCATACTCTAGTCTCAATGAGTTTGTGTTTCCACTGGAAGTGCTTTGTTGCAGTTTTGGTGAGAATGGAGCAGTTCCAAGTGCTGACACACGTCTGTTGTGGTCCTTTCATCGGAACCTTTTGTTTCAACGGTGCGATGTATA
>CM031616.1:70292382-70299882 GCA_018398815.1 Conus ventricosus
CACACGCTGCTTGACGGCGTCCGACGTGGAGGCGTCGGCGTGGGCGCACGCCTCATAGGGCTTTCCCCCTTTCTTTCTTTCTTTCTTTCTTTTTTCTTTCTTTCTTCTTTTGTTGTTGTTGTTGTCAACACGACACGTGAGGTGTCAGCGGTAAATATAAAGCCGAGGCCACGGACCGGCCTATGATAGGCTTATCAGCCAAACCTCTAGAGTGACGTGCGGTGAAAAGAAATGAAAATCAGAAGAAAAAACGAAACAAAAAACATTCCCCACCCAAAAACAAACAAACAAACAAAACAACAACTGAAGACTAGTAATAATTCTACAGATGAAAGATAGGATGAAAGGTATGTTCTACATTGATTTAAGCAAGACGACTGATCAATGTTTTTTTTTTTTTAAGGAAATGTTTCCTCATACAGGCTAGGGACATAGTACGTTTTTTCTTTCTTTCTTTCTCTTTTCTTCTTCTCTTTTCTTTTTTTTTTTTTTGTAACAGAGAGGGGCACAGACACAGTTCTTGTTTTATCAGTCGACGTGATGTCGCGGAGATCGCGAAGGTTTTGTAGCTTTGTTGAGGCCAAACCCAAACTCCTTTTAGGTTTGTGAGGAGAAGGGCTTTTTCCTGTTTTTTAAATCTTGTTTCCTTTTTTCCTTCTTTTTTCTTTTCTTTTCTTTTTTTTTTTTTTTTCTTTTTTTTTTTTTTTGGCTGAGAGAGATTTTCGATGACACTGCTTAAGGCATATTTTGTAGAAGGAAAAATACTTTTGAGTTCGCCAGTACCAGGTTCATGTTTTATATTGACAGGTTTGTGCATGAAAAGGATTGGGCGAATCTACATTAAAAAGAATACTTTATGTGAATGGTTTTAAAGTCTATGTGAATGGTGTTAAAGTCTATGTGAATGGTGTTAAAGTCTATGTGAATGGTGTTAAAGTCTATGTGAATGGTGTTAAAGTCTGTTGTTATTCCGTTTGTCTGACTGGTTGTGAGTTTACGTTGTGCCAACTAGAGTCTCTCTCTGTCTGTCTGTCTGTCTCTCCTTCTCTCTTTCTGTCTGACTGTCTGACTATCTCTCCCTCTCTCTGTCTCTATCTTTATAACTGTATCTGCCTCTGTCTCTGTCTCTCTCTCTGTCTTCTCCTCCCCCCCCCCCCCTCTCCTCTCTGCCTTTCTCTCCCTCTCCCTCTCGCTCTTTCACACACACACACACACACACACACACACACACACACACACACACACACACACACACACACACACACACTCAGTTGTAGAGAGAGAGAGAGGGGGGGGGGGGATGGGAAGCGAGGGGGAGAGAGAGAGGTTGGATGGGCTTGGGGCGCAAACGTGGGTTACAAATGTTCACCCATAAGTTGATGACTGTAGAAAGTCAAGTAAAACAATGGTGGCGACATGGACATAAGAGACTTGGTCAGCTGTGTGTGGTCGCCATCATTTCCAATGACAACGTTTTGTGTGTGGAAACTAGCATGTTGCATAGCAGCCGCCGTTAGTTGCAGTGAAGATGCTTAGTGTACAGAAGAGACGCCGTTAGTTGCAGTGAAGATGCTTTGTGTACAGAAGAGACGCCGTTAGTTGCAGTGAAGATGCTTTGTGTACAGAAGAGATGTTTTATAGCACTCCTTGCTCCATGACTCATTGTCCTGCACAAACGGAAGGCAAACTGGTACTCCTGCAGGGAGGTCACCACTTTGCCCAACTGACACACAATGACCCCCATCCCTACACTCCACCACCATGTTGTCCTATGCAGATCGCGAAAGGTGTGAGAGTCCTAACTTACCAAAACTTCTCTCGTTCACACCGGGATTGAACAGATCATCAGGACTCTCAATCATCATGGGGATGGGTCTGGCACTGGGGAAACCTGGCAGACGTTTTATCACGCAATGGATTCTGCCCTCCATAAGCCAAAGTCTCTCAACAAGTTCCATTCCTTCATCACTGCCAGCAGCCTGGATCGACACGGGGTCTGTCGGTCGTTGAAGATCATCTTGTCGTTCAAACTGCCTTTTTAAAGTCTTTTGTCTCCATCAGCACTTCCTTACGCTTCTCACGCGAGACGAAGCGCACCGGAACAGGAAGTGAACTGCCCCTCTGTGCACAGCCAGCTCTGTGGGTCAGCGAAATGTCCTCAGCCTTCATCCCAGTCCCTACGTTCGCCAAAATCCGGATTGCTTTCCTCTCCGGCGATTCCGCAATGTCTCCATCTCCATCTTCACCCCGGATACTGAGGATCCGTGCTCAGTCACGACGGCTTTGGTGTTCGAGCCGATCAACCCCATGAGATAGCGTGGTGGCCGTACGTGGGAGCCGATCAACCACATGAGATAGCGTGGCGGCCGTACGTGGAAGATGAGCCGATCAACCACATCAGATAGCGTGGTGGCCGTACGTGGAAGATGAGCCGATCAATCACCTCAGATAGCGTGATGGCCGTACGTGGAAGATGAGCCGATCAACCCCATGAGATAGTGTGGCGGCCGTACGCAGAAGATGAGCCGATCAACCACCTCAGATAGCGTGATGGCCGTACGTGGAAGATGAGCCGATCAACCACCTCAGATAGCGTGACGGCCGTACGTGGAAGATGAGCCGATCAACCACCTCAGATAGCGTGATGGCCGTACGTGGAAGATGAGCCGATCAACCACCTCAGATAGCGTGATGGCCGTACGTGGAAGATGAGCCGATCAACCACCTCAGATAGCGTGATGGCCGTACGTGGAAGATGAGCCGATCAACCACCTCAGATAGCGTGATGGCCGTACGTGGAAGATGAGCCGATCAACCACCTCAGATAGCGGGGTGGCCGTACGTGGAAGATGAGCCGATCAACCACATGAGATAGCCTGGCGGCCGTACGTGGAAGATGAGCCGATCAACCACATGAGATAGCGTGGCGGCCGTACGTGGAAGATGAGCCGATCAACCACATGAGATAGCGTGGCGGCCGTACGTAGAAGATGAGCCGATCAACCACATGAGATAGCGTGGCGGCCGTACGTAGATGAGCTGCATTGTAGGCAGGGGAAGATTGGGAAGTTGTAGGACTAGGAACAACTCCATGTGGAGGGTCAAGATTCCGGATAAATTTTACGGTTAGATCACCGTACAAAACTGACTAATTGTACACCGTATCAACAGACAAGAAGTCAAGATCTTGTAGGAAAAGGCATTCAGCTACAAAAAAAAAGCCATAAAAACCATCAATGATAGACACTTGTGTGTGTTAGATCTCCTTTCAATGCGGAGGGAAGACCGCCGACACAATCAGCCGTGTCCCACTGATGAGGCTGAATCGGCGGACGAAAAGCCTCTGGGCAGGCGATACGAAAGGTTCTGTTATTAGGACAGACTATAGTGCTTGACCCCGTATGCTGAAGAATTTTATCTTTGTATTCCCAAAACCTCATTTTTTCACCCCTATTCTCTCTCTCCGTCTGTCTGTTTCTCTGTCTGTCTGTCTCTGTCTCTCTTTCACACGCACACGCACACGCACGCACGCACGCACGCACGCACGCACGCACGCACGCACGCACGCACGCACGCACGCACGCACACACACACACACACACACACACACACACACACACACACACACACACACACACACATTTTCCCTTTCTTTTTTTCCTTTTTTTCTATCTTGGCCAAGACATTATTTTGATGACAGAATAATTGTTAACCCGCACGTGCTTTCTCCCACGACATTGTTTTACACACACACACACACACACACACACACACACACACACACACACACACACACACACGCACGCACGCACGCACGCACGCACGCACGCACGCACACACACACACACACACAGAGAGAGAGAGAGAGAGAGAGAGAGAGAGAGAGAGAGAGAGAGAGAGATGTATATATATATATATATGTATTGAATTATAAACAAAGCTTGCTCCTATGTCTTAGATTGAAGAAATAGAGGGAGATACGCATTCATACCTGCAGTGGCAGATGATTCTGCCTAACTAACAGTATGTGCTTGAGTGGGTGGATGGGGAAAAAATAAATAAATGCTTCTCAAAATGAGCCTTCAGCAAGCTTATATTCTCCAAGGGGGAGAGACATCCTCCAATAGGGAGGGAAACTCACTAACATATAACTCCTGGTCATATACCGATATTTCGAAACTTGGTGGTTTCTCCTCAGTGACCGCGGAAAGTGGTAATTTGAGTCCTCTGCCTTTTCAGTTTTAAGAAGAATGCTATCCTAGAAAAGGCTGGTGTGCAATACCACTGAGGAGAAACCACCAAGTTTCGAAATATCGGTATATGACCAGGAGTTATATGTTAGTGAGTTTCCCTCCCTATTGGAGGATGTCTCTCCCCCTTGGAGAATATAAGCTTGCTGAAGGCTCATTTTGAGAAGCATTTATTTATTATTTTTTCCCCATCCACCCACTCAAGCACATACTGTTAGGCAGAATCATCTGCCACTGCAGGTATGAATGCGTATCTCCCTCTATTTCTTCAATCTAAGACATAGGAGCAAGCTTTGTTTATAATTCAATAATTCTTACAGTCATTGCAACACCAAGCTGCTCTGTAAGTTGCTGGAACGGTGCTCGGTACTTATCCTTGGAATTTTTTAGTTTGTTATATATATATGTATCTATATATACTGACTTCCATAAAAAAACGCGAAAGCAAAACAAGCTGAAGGTTAGGGGCGAATTTTATTGGTCACAATTGTACAGAGTGGAAGCGAGAATTCAACGCGATTTGATTCATTACACCGGTAATGTGTGAAAATGTCATCAGCAATATGTCTTTGTGTGGAAAATCCAAGGTCACGTGACAAACCAGCTTGAAGTCCTAATACCGTGTGTGGCCACCATTTGCATGGACAACTGCTTGACACCTGCGGCTCATTGAGTGGACCAGGTGGTTGATGCGTCCCCTTGGCACACCAGCCCACACATGGACGATGGCCTGGTGAAGTTGAGCCGCTGTTGCTGGTCGTGGACGCAGGAGGTCCAACCGTCTGCCAAGTTCATCCCAAAAATGTTCTATTGGGTTTAAATCGGGACTGAGGGCTGGCCAGGGCAGCACATTGACGTTGGTATGCTGAAGAAATTGCTGGGTGGCCCTGGCTCTGTGTGGTCTTGCATTGTCCTGTTGGAATGTCCAGTTTGGGTGTTGCGCAAAAAAAGGAACGACATGGGGTCTGAGCACCTGGGGGATGTAGCGCTGTGCATTGACACCCTGTCCGCGACCAGGACCAATGTTCTGAAAGATGACTGGTCCTATGGCGTGGTTAATGCCAATTGCACCCCATATCATAACGTTCGGGCCTCCCCAGGGGTTCCGCTCTACCACACAGGAGTCAGCATAGCGTTCACCAGGTCGACGCCATATTCTGACACGACCGTCAGCCATGTCAATACAAAAACGGCTCTCATCTGAGAACAGTATGCGTCCCCACTGCTGCCTGCGCCAGTTGATTCGGGCTTGTGCCCACTGCAGCCTGTCCTGCCGGTGTCTTGGTGTCAGTACCGGACGTCTGTGAGGACGCCTACGTGCCAGACCGTTCTCCTGAAGACGCCGCCGCACAGTGTTGAGGCTGATTCGTTGCTGGAGATTCCCAGGCACCTGTCGAGCAGTGTTAGCGGCTGTTTGCCGCCTGTCCTGCAGATGGGTTCGAACAAAATGGCGATCCTCTCTTGGTGTGGTGACCCGAGGATGGCCTGGCCGGGGACGATCATCAGTGGTACCAGTGACTCGCATGCGGTGCTGCAGACGATAGATGGTTGAGATGTGGACGTTAAAGATGTTGGCGACCTGCCTGGCATCCACACCAGCCTCCAGATGGCCTAAGGCACGATTGCGTTCCTCTGCTCGTAGTCTTGGCATCTCTGTAGCGCTCAGACGGCAAGTCGTTTTCTGAACCTTGTAGCGCGGCTTTATAAAGGCTGCATGCCTGCGTATTTGTCGCTGGTTAACTTTGCTCTGCATGGTGTGCACGTGCCTCACATGCAGCAACCAGTTTGCCATTTTTGTTGACCCTCCAATGCCGGGAATGATGTGTTGCTCACACAATTTTTTCACTGCACGCGAGTCTTGGACCTAAACAACTTGCCACAATGGTTCAATATTGTATATTCACCCCTTTTCACCCGAAAAATAGCCTTTCAATTTTTCGCGTTTTTTATGGAAGTCAGTATATATATGTATATATATATATACAACAAACTAATAAATTCCAAGGATAAGTACCGAGCACCGTTCCAGCAACTTACAGAGCAGCTTGGTGTTGCAATGACTGCAAGAAATATTGAATTATAAACAAAGCTTGCTCTTATGTCTTAGATTGAAGAAATAGGGGGAGATACGCATTCATACCTGCAGTGGCAGATGATTCTGCCTAACTAACAGTATGTGCTTGAGTGGGTGGATGGGAAAAAAATAAAATAAATGCTTCTCAAAATAGAATATAAGCTTGCTGAAGGCTCATTTTGAGAAGCATTTATTTTATTTTTTTCCCATCCACCCACTCAAGCACATACTGTTAGTTAGGCAGAATCATCTGCCACTGCAGGTATGAATGCGTATCTCCCCTATTTCTTCAATCTAAGACATAAGAGCAAGCTTTTATAATTCAATATATATATATAGTGTGTGTGTGTGTGTGTGGAGAGAGAGAGAGAGAGAGAGAGAGAGAGAGAGAGAGAGAGAGAGAGAGAGAGAGAGAGCAGAGTGACGTCAAATGGGAAACTATCTGCTCAGGACATACACAACGCTGGGATGCAGTTGACCCTGAAGGACTCTCTGGCGTGCCAACGGAGGGAGGGAGGGAGGGGGGGGGGGGGGGGGGGGGGGGAATGGCGGGAGAAGGGAGGGGAGGGGGAGGGTCATCCGGCACAAAACAAAACAAACGACAGGACAGAGTACAGGCCGGAGAGACCCAACGGTGACCACGACAAACGTCCGTGGCTTGTCGTTTGCCCCTGGACTGCAAACTGCGGAATGTGTGAACAGCGACACGGGTCAAGGTTAAACTGGGTTTCGAGACCATCCCATCTGCTTCCCCCTCCCCCTCCCCCCACCAACTCCCCCACCCTTTCCTTTCTAACGCCCATCCCCTGCCACCCCCGTTCTCTGCCTCTTCCATCTCCCACTCCCCGTGGAATTTAAGGCAGAACACTAATTCATCGCCCCTCCTGCGCCGAATATGAGAAGATAACGTGATTGCCCCGTTCTTCGTTTTCATTGTCCCGGATGTCGCTTATCTTGCTTGAAGAAGACCTAAGAGGTCGAAACACGTCGTGTTTTGTCTCGTCATTTGTTTGTCCTTTGTTTTTTTGGCGGACTCGGTAAGAGTTATTCTTAAGATTAATGAACTGATTCAAATGCTTTTTAATTTTTTTTTCTGATTTTGTTGAACTTGGGGGAGAAAAATCAAGACGGTCTCAGAGGAGACTGGTGTCATCAGCCTTAATGATGTATGTAGAC
>CM031616.1:70309882-70314583 GCA_018398815.1 Conus ventricosus
CACGCACGCACGCACGCACGCACGCGCGCGCGCGCACACACGCATACACAAAAGCATGCAAAACGAGAGGCAGGTGCGCATTTTTAATATGAGAGCAATGTATGCTGATCTTTTGTGTTCCGACTGAGGACAGAAGCTCATGTTGATCAAGACAAGAAGACAGCTGCATGTTTGGATCATGGGATGAAGGCAGGTTTATCAGCGAGGTAAAGACAAGAAGACAGCTGCGTGTTTGGATCATGGGATGAAGGCAGGTTTATCAGCGAGGTAAAGACAAGAAGACAGCTGCGTGTTTGGATCATGGGATGAAGGCAGGTTTATCAGCGAGGTAAAGACAAGAAGACAGCTGCATGTTTGGATCATCGGATGAAGGCAGGTTTATCAGCGAGGTAAAGCAGGTCCACATTTTGATCATTGGAATTGGATAGATGATCGTCTCTATCAACAAACGTACTGATATATTTGCATTTTTTTTCAGGAACGAAAAGCAGAATGTGTACTTTTTTTTCATGAGTAGAGAAAAGCACGAGAGCGGTTTCTGTTTGTTTGTTCGAAGAGAAAAACAAGGCAGTTGCACTGTCTTTCTTTGTATCTATCTCATCTTCACTTCAGTGGCGTTGCACCCATACTGCTGATTCCCCCCCCCTGTCCAAGCTGCATCCAGGCCCGTCCCCGACCTCACAGTGCCAGCACAGGCAATCCGCAGGGAGCAGTCAGTGTCGAGTCGTCATGAAGCATGCGTTCAGTGACGCATGTTTCCATCTGACATACGCAGGACACTATCAGCTAAGGCCCTTCCCTCATGACGACAACAACGACCTAGTCGCGGAGCAGCGAGAGTAGATCTCACTCCGGAGGGCGTCGTCCCGTCTTCCAGCAATAGTCCCATGAATTTTCATGACCCGATAGAGCAAAGGTCAACACGAAAAGCAGGGTATGAAGGGCCACAGAATTGTTTGAGACTTTTTAATCCTGATCGATGAGGATGAGGACGAGGACGAGGACGCGGACGATGAAGATGATGTTACGGATTTCGATTCTGGTCTGAGACCGCATGACAGGGCTCCACAATACGCTTTCTTTCATGATGAATCCGCCGACAACCAGGCCGAGAGATACAGACACTGTGGTGTTGGTCAGGAAATTTGAGCAAGACCCTCAGAGATGTATCCATTATGTGGATGAAAGTCGACCGCGTGGTCCCAGAGTTCCCAATTGCACCAGCGGCAAACTCGGCTCTGAGAAAGTGACGGTCGGGTTAGAAAAATCCAACGAATAAACGGCTGCGATGGAAATCGAACTCACGACCTCCCAGCTGGGAGTCCGCGACGCTGACCACTTTGCCATTGCGGCTGGTAGGTGCACGCCTTTATTTTATTTTTTAAAACAGAACAAGATCAGAGCACACTTTTAACTGAATAAGAGTGGTGTACATTTCTGCTAACAAAACAAGACGTCATCATTTCTCTATGAGGAAAACCAAATAGGCGTGCATTTTTTTGTGCGGAACAAGACAGGTGTGCAATTTCTTGTTGAGCAGAAAAAGACAGGTGCACGCTTTTGTTTTTGAGGAGAAAATACAGCTTTACGTTTTAATACACAGAACAAGATTTCAACACGTTTTACGCAAGTGAATAAGACAAGCACACATAAAACAAGAAAGATGTATATGTTTATCAACAACAACAAAAAGACAGGTACACATTTTGTACAACAACATGAGACAGATGGACATTTTTTCTCTGATATGACAGATGGACGTCTCAATCAATAAAACATACGGATGCACAGTTCTAGCTTTCAACAAAATTAGACAGAAGCACATTTTCGTCAACGAAACAAAATTGTCTATCTCTATTCAGTCTCCGTTTCCTCTCCGAACGTAACCTCCACTCTCTCTCTCTCTCTCTCTCTCTCTCTCTCTCTCTCTCTCTCTCTCTCTCTCTCTCTCTCTCTCTCTCTCTCTCTCTCTCTCTCTCCCTCCTTTCCTCCCTCCCTCGCCTGTAAAAAAGAAATGTACACCTGTCTTGTTTTGTCAATGAAAATGTGCGCCTAACCTAATTTGTTGATTTAAAAAAAAAAAGAACTTATCTTAGTTTGCTCGTAAATTTTGCACCTTCCTGGTTTTTTTAAAAAAAATATGCGTCTCCTTCATTTTGATGATAAGAATGTATATCAATCTCTTGTTGCTCGAAAAAAAAAGTGCTTCTGTCACTTTTGTAGTCAACAGCCTGCGTCCGTATTGTTTTGAGAATCAATGAAGCTGACACATACGTAGGGATATTGACGAACGGATCTGTAACAATTTAATGTGAGAGAACAGGAAAATGCAGCTTCTAACTCACTTTCGCCTCAACCAGTTTTCGGGCGAAAGTGACCTAGAAGCTGCATTTTCCTGTTCTCTGACAAGTATGACTTCAATAACCAAAAAATAACGATTATCTACAAACAAACATACTGTGTAGGATTATCCGTTTTTAATACTAATTTACTAAACTTTTCAGATTTTAGTTTTTGCTTAATCCTATGTTTTTCCTGATCATTCTCAATAACATCATTTTCACGCAAACATTCATCAAATGCATCTCTGTCTTTCATGTGAAATAAAACTACAGTCTTTAACTGTTCTCTAAAGTCTTTTAAAACTGAGTTATATTTTTGGCATAAAATCCACACACTTATCCCAGCATGCCTTCCACTGAAAGCTAGTTTCGACAAAGTGTTTCTCTTTTTAACTATGTCTCTTTCTGCTGAACAGTCATCTATAATAAATAGTGTCTGCGTTCCTTCAAACATATATAAAAAGCGTTCTAGACACTCACTCAGTTTATTGCTAGGATTAACTAAAAATATGTTATCATCAGCCCATATAAACCTTCTATCATGATATGCTTTGTTCCATTTAAGTGTTGGGCAGAAAATCACAATATGATCAAAATTATAACGATAAACTGTTTGTAACAGGTCGAGGATAAATATTGTTTTTCCACAACCAGTTTGTCCACAAATTAATGAACAATGAGGGGTTTTTTATCATAAAGTTTAACTGCTCCATAGTTTTATAATAGAATTTAATCTAATCCAGTTATTATGTTTATCATACTTTCTGTTAAAACTTGTTCAGTATAATAAAATCCTATAAGGTCTAAATGTGTAAGATTAATCCAATTTAGTTCTGTAAGATTGCTTCTATTTAGACTAATATTGATTTTGTTGCTTGTTGTTATGACCTTAATATCCTCACGTTGGGTGAATAACGACGACAGTAACTTTAAGTTTTTCAACGTCTAAGTTTTGCCAGCTAATTAGAATTCCTTTTAGAAGGACGTCGCTAACGCCACAGCCCCATTCCTCTTCACATCTTTTAAGACAGAAATTTCAAATATCATTGTGAACGCATCTCCTAATTTCATTTGTGGAATGAATTGTAATTTTGTAGAAGCATCTTTTAAAACCGTTTCTCTTCTGTGGAGGATGAAACTGTTTATTCCCATACGGCTTTATTTCAATCTCTTTCCGACTATTGTCATCTGGCATAAGACTTACATGTAAAGGGCCAGAGTTGAATGCTTTTCTGAAACTTTTTTGACGGCTAAAAATGTAAATGGGCTTATGAATTCAAATTTTATTTCCCATTCTAAATATGGTTCTAAATGCCATTTGAGGTCAGGTTTTCGAACTATTTTTATTCATACTGGCCAACATTATTTGCTTCTAGATTGCGCAGTTGCTCTAGTTTAGGAAACCTTTTGTTGTCGCCAACCTCTTTGCGTTTATAATCACCATCTTTAGTGTACTCAAAACCATACAAAGCGCCTATCTCACCATTTTGTTCAAAGTCCGCAACGTCTGCAAGGTCTTTTAATTCTAAAGTTATACACCTCACAGGCGCTAATGTAACTCCGGATTCTTCTGGCCCACGCGACATTTTTTAGTACAACTTATTATTTTATTTCCAAAACAATGTGCAGGTTATCACATTTTACACTTTCCCTGTTTTGTCTGCAAATTTTATATTAAATGATCCGACCTCTCACAAACTAATCTTTTAAACTGTAAATTAGGGAATTGTATAATTTCATAATCGCAATATGCAGCTTTCCCTGACGGAAGAGCTCTTAAAACAGTTGAGGGCCTTCCATCATATAAGTTTTCATCAGTGCTAGCTCATCCAAATGAACATAGAGTAATGAATGTACTGCAGATCGAGCGGACTTTCCCCTCATAAGTAGTTTTATCTGGCGTAACAATAAATCTTTGAGCGTCTTGTCTGCCAGTTGCAAAGCCTAACATTTTAGCTAGCTCTTTATCAAAAAAGTAACTTGCTTCTTCAGGTTTGAATGTTAATATTGTTTTTAGATTTGCAGTGTTAAGTTTGAGAGCGATGCCAAAGTTACTTAATGCTTCTTTTAGTGAGCAAAACCCGTAATAACCATCAGGTATTGCTACCTGGTCAATTAAGCTTCTTTCTGTGTCATATTTTCTAATCTTATTATTCTTCTTGGTTTCGCTTATATTAAACCATACGACTTTGTAAAAAATTTCATGGAGTGCGACCATTTTGGTTCCGCAATTGTTATCAAAAGCATGTTCTAAAAACGAAGGACGGTCTTGAGTTGTTATTGTTACAAACATTTTTTTAAACGAAATAAAAATGAGCGCGTTTAAATATACTAAAGATGCAAATTTTACTACAATCCA
>CM031616.1:70314683-70317183 GCA_018398815.1 Conus ventricosus
TATATTCATACGTAAAATTTTCTCCGTAAAATCTTAGATCAGTTGCAAAGTGTCAATTTCTTTCAGAAATGTAAAATCACATCAGGTGGGACACCTCTGATGCATCTCCTAAGACACGCAACCTCCCAGTGACCGACCAAACAACAGCACACTGAACAAACGAAGGGGGACTGGCGACAGGACTGAGGAGTGGGATAACATAGCAGGCGCCCTTTCGCAGCGGAGGACGGCATTCCTTTTTCACGCTCTGGTTATTTTTCAGCATCGAGGTTATTCTCCATAACCACTCGCCCCTCCCCTCCCCTCTTCTCCCACATCCAACCCCACCCTCTTCCCCCGCCCGCTCCACGCGCCGTCCATCCCCATCCTCACCCTCCGCAATGGTTTGTTTTTAACACACTTCCAGTCCTCGTCCTTGATGTGTAGTTTGTAGTTGGCCACATCCGTGTTGGCTCCGGTGTCCCGGATAAAGCTGCTCTACGAGCCACACGCCGCCATTAGAATGTTGCACTAAATCACTGCATCATCCACATCAGCGTTTTGAGCCCAACAAATCACTCCATAATCCACATCAGCGTTTTTGAGGCCCAACAAAAGCGTGAGCCAGCATTTAATGTAAACTGATGATGATTTCTTTTTTAATCGAAAGAACAACTCCCCACCAATGATGTCAATTATTTTAGGAGATTTCCACCTAAGACATCTCATACAATCTTCAAATACATGACCATCCCCTTAGTTCATTTTCAGGCCTTTCCACCCATACCCCCCCCCCCCCCCCCCCCCCCCCCCCCCCCCCCCCCCCCCCCCCCCCCCCCCCCCCCCCCCCCCCCCCCCCCCCCCCGTCAGTTCGCTGCGAGGTGGCATAGCAGCGAACACACCAAGGGAGAGGCGGCAGCTCTCCTTTGAAGGACACTGATGTGAGAGGTCAGTGTCAGGCGGCGCAGCGATCCTTCCAGCCATGTGGGTGACGCGGGTCTAGCCTGTGTCGCCGGGGAACGGCTCCTGGAGATGTGGGGCGGTCGGCGATGGAGCGCTGCCTGACTACGATTACCGTGGCTCGGGGTACCATGTTCTGAGCCAGGCAGGCATGGGAGGGAGGGGGGGGGGCACTCCTAATGGGGGTGGCTGAAAAATGGCCCTCTCGGCCGTAGTCTGCGTGGCCCGCCGAATTTTAGGGACTCGTGCAGCGCTCCAGCAACGGCCTCACGCGACACAGGACCACCGCCACCCGAGCACAAAGATGGCCGCCTGGTGGTCCTGAAGACAGCCTCTTGGTTGGGAAAAAAGAAAGAAGCGAAATACACCGACGCCCATCGTCGGCCGACCAATGGCCGAATTTGAACTAAAGTTCAAAAGGAACCCGAGCTCGGAGAGAGACATACGACGAACTCGCCCGCTGCTGCCAGCGACAACAGTTGCCACAGAAGATGCAGACCTGTGTCTGCGAGTGCACCTGTCCTTAAGGGCCTCAGGCCAATGGGACGTTGACGTTAATCTCACCTACTGACTGACTGACCCGAGATCCTATCTGTGTGCCAGCTGGAAGCGCCCCAACAGAACCCTTCCTCTGATTGTACCCTGTCTGCTTGGAACCACCTGGCTTGGACCTTGATGGCGCTATAAAAGAAAATGAGGAGCATCAACTTTCACACACAATGCACATTCTCAAACGATGTGATTGCGCCAGTCTATAGATACTCGACTCCTTGCTCAATAAACATTCTCAAACGATGTGATTGCGCCAGTCTATAGATACTCGACTCCTTGCTCAATAAACATTCTCAAACGATGTGATTGCGCCAGTCTATAGATACTCGACTCCTTGCTCAATAAACATTCTCAAACGATGTGATTGCGCCAGTCTATAGATGCTCGACTCCTTGCTCAATAAACATTCTCAAACGATGTGATTGCGCCAGTCTATAGATGCTCGACTCCTTGCTCAATAAACATTCTCAAACGATGTGATTGCGCCAGTCTATAGATGCCCGACTCCTTGCTCAATAAACATTCTCAAACGATGTGATTGCGCCAGTCTATAGATGCTCGACTCCTTGCTCAATAAACATTCTCAAACGATGTGATTGCGCCAGTCTATAGATGCTCGACTCCTTGCTCAATAAACATTCTCAAACGATGTGATTGCGTCAGTCTATAGATGCTCGACTCCTTGCTCAATAAACATTCTCAAACGATGTGATTGCGCCAGTCTATAGATACTCGACTTTTTGCTCAATAAACATTCTCAACCGATATGATTGCGCCAGTCTATAGATACTCGACTCCTTGCTCAATAAACATTCTCAAACGATGTGATTGCGCCAGTCTATAGATGCTCGACTCCTTTCTCAATAAACATTCTCAAACGATGTGATTGCGCCAGTCTATAGATGCTCGACTCCTTGCTCAATAAACATTCTCAAACGATGTGATTGCGCCAGTCTATAGATGCTCGACTCCTTGCTCAATAAACATTCTCAAACGATGTGATTGCGCC
>CM031616.1:70324683-70344683 GCA_018398815.1 Conus ventricosus
AGTGGTGACAATTTGTGCAGCAGTGATTTCAAACAAGGCATGCGGGTGCACAAATTGTCACAATTGTGACATTTTGTGCAAATTTATGCAAATTGTGACAATATGTGCAGTGAATAACTGCACAAAATGTCACTGTGACATTTTGTGCAATGTGACATTTTGTGCGGTAACAGTTGCTCCCCTTTTCCAGCGGGACAGGTGACATTAGCATTTTTACTGAGTTTCCGGGGCTGGCGTCTCGGTTTCTGTGTATGAAAACGAGAGGACTTCTGCCCTATCTGTCAAGCTCTGTATGCATGCGTCTGTGCATGAAAACGAGTGTGCGTGCCAACGCACACCCGGGCAAGCAAACATTTCGTCCGTTGATGATTATTCCCCCTGACGGCGCAAAGATGGTCTGTCACCCCACCTGCACGATGTGCATTTAACTGGTTTACTTTCATAAGCATTTTTTTTCATAATTCAGTTTCCGAACGGTAAGGAGAAATATCAACGACCGCATGAAAAAAAAAACAAAAAAAAAAAACGATTGCTTGGGTTGTAGACGGTAAAATGACAAAGACACGGACTGGCATCCTGAGCCGTGCTTGTGCATTTCAGCGCCTTGAATCCCGCGGGAAAGGGAAGGTGTTTGCATTTCATCCAGACTTGGAAAAAGAGGTGGGGAGTCTTGATTGCCATTAGGAAGAACTTAGCCAGTGAGTTTTTATATCAAGGCAAAAATAGTGAAAGTTTATTTTGTAGGATTAATTTTAAGAATAAGAGACCTGTCATTGTTGGATCAGTTTACAGACCTCCAGACTCAGATGAAAATGTATGTTCGTCTATCTGCAGAGACATTTCTAACATTGTTTTGGCCAATAGGAAGGCAATATTATGATTGGTGGAGACTTTAACTTACCAGATATTGATATGGGTGAAGATGCCATACTTGGTAATCAATACAGTAAAAATATTAATACATCAGTTTTTTGATACCACCAAAGACCTTGATTAGTGCAGTCTGTTGCAGCACCAACTCGTGGTAAGGCATTCCTGGATTATTTTTTACCAAATTGTCCAGCGCTTTAGCAATCAGAATAATTGCACCCCTGGGTGATCATGACATAATTCTCTTAGAGAGCAACTTTCAACCCTTTCGAAGAAAACCCCCTAAACGTACCATCAGAGTCTGGAACCAAGCAGATTTACCAAAATTGCGCAGGGATACTCATGATTTCAGTCGTCTTTTTTTTGAGTCCCAAGTGTTAAAGATAATGTCATGTGACCTTTGGAAGTGTAATAAAAACTAACTTGGAATTATTATGGATACAACATACCACTAAAATAACTTCAAGCAAGAACCACCAGCCATGGATTACTACAAAACTAAACGTTTGTTGAGAAAGAAACATCGTCTCTTTAAGAAATTGAAACTACATCCTAATTCAGAAAGATTACTGGTTAGGTATAAACATATTAAGAGAAGGTGTCAGAGAGAATGTAGTGCTTGCTCACTCCAATTATGTTTAATTCGATGATTCAGAAGGTGATCATCAAAACAAGAAAATTATGGTCTTACATAAGGAGTAAGAGACAGGACAACATTGGATTCCAGACCTGAGAAACAACCAGAATAACCTAATACAGACCCTGAAGGAAAGCAAACTTACTAAACAAGCAGTTTTGTTCAGTTTTTCTCAATCCCAAACCTTTAATTAACGTTAGACTAAAGATGATGATAAACCCCTGAAATGCAAAACATCAAAGTAAACAAAGCAGGAGTATTTAAGTTACTGACCAACATCAATGAAACAAAGCTACTGGTCCCGATGGCGTTCCTGGCAAGCTCTTAAAATTATGTGCCAATGAATTGAGTGAGGTATACCAACTACTTTACCAAGCTTCACTGGACCAGGGAGTAATACCTGATGAGTGGCGAGATGCGAGCATTGTTCCCTTATTCAAAAAGGGTGACAAAACAAAAGCAGAGAACTATAGACCTGTTTCTCTTACATCCATATCAGCTAAACTACTTGAACACATAAATATAGTAGCATAATGGACCATCTTGACAAATATGAGTTCTTAAATAACGCCCAGCATGGTTTTAGACAGCGAAGGAGTTGTGAGACTCAACTCATAACAACTCTCAATGATTTAATAACTGTCTTAACAACAGACAGCAAATAGATGCAATTTTATTAGACTTTTCTAAAGCCTTTGATAAGGTTGACCATGAGGGCCTGCTGCTTAAATTAGAACACATCGCATTGGCGGTTCTTTGCTAAAATGGGCTAGATCATATCCTCGTGGGAGAACGCAGAAAGTTGTTGTGGAAGGGTCGTCATCCCATTGTAAACCAGTCTTGTCAGTGTACCACAGGGAACTGTTCTGGGGCCTTGTTTTTCTTAATTTATATAAATGACATAAGTAGAAATCTCTCTCCTGGAACTACTATAAGGCTTTTTGAAGATGACAGCTTAGTATATAGAACAATCAGAAGCAAGAATGATACACACATCTACAAGAAGATCTAAACGCTTTACAAGAGTGGGAAAGAACTTGGAAAATGGAATTTCATCCCCAAAGTGCCAAGTGTTGCGTATATGTACAAACGCTCACCAATTAGATCAGATTATTCTATCCATAATACTATTCTTAAAGAAACTAATGCTGCAAAATATTTAGGCGTGATTATAGATAGTCGTCTCAAATGGAAAGAACATTACAATTTAGTATGTAAGAAAGCAAATAACATCTTAGCTTTCTATACAGGAATATCAATGACTGCCCCCAAAAGGTTAAAGACGACTGCTACAAAACACTGGTTAGACCAGTACTGGAATATGGTTGTGCTCAGTTTGGGGTCCTACCACTAAAGGACATTGATAACCTCGAAAAGATTCAGAAGAGAGCAGCACGGTTCGTAACAGGGAACCACATCAGACAAAAGGGGAATACTAGGAAGAACATGAGGAAATTAGAATGGAAACCCTTAGAAAGAGAAGAGCTTTTATCAAACTTAACATCTCTTCAAAGGCAGAGCTAAAGTAATTGATATTCCAATGGAACAACTAGTATTGAATAAAAGTAGCACCAGGAGTGGCGGTCAATGTTATACCATACCTGCATCAAATATTTACAGCCACTTACATTCTTTTTATCCCAGTTCTGTACGGCTGTGGAACTCACTGCCGGGTGCCATCAAGATTGCCACAAATGCAATCTCATTTAAAAAACAAATTGATTCGACAGTTTTGAGATCTGCATATGACGATTTCTATTTTTACTTCCCCAGATATTTTACTATTACCTGGGCCTGAATTTGCCATGCTTTTAACTTCTTGAATATCGACTAGGACCCCTTGTTGCCAAATTTGCTCCAGGGCCAACAGTCTGGATCGCACTGTTTTATGTTATTTTATTTTACTTTTTAACATGCGCGCTGGTGACCTACTCAGTTTTTGAGTGAACCATAGTTTTAGGAAGAAGAACAGTAAAAATACCCTACTTGTTTATGTTTTACTGTTCCCTGCCTCGTTTTAATCTTCAACTTTGTTTGCTTGTTTGTTTCGTTGATATTTATTTGTTTGTTGTCTGACTCCATCGTCATGTGAACTTGCACGTTTGCCTGCGATCTCGGTGTTGTGTTACTGCGTCATGCTGTGACGTAGACCTGGTCCGCCACTGAAGACCGCCTTTTGCTGCCTCGTTCTCATAAATATGCACTGGGCCCTCGTGCAGGCCTCCTTTATTTACTGGAGAGTTGAGAGTCCCCCCCCCCCCCCCCCCCCCCCCCCCCCCCCCCCCCGCCTCCACCAACAAAGGAAGTCGGTGACGATGTGGTTGAAGCGTGCAGGCAAGGAAGGGCAGGCCAGCTGACAACGCAGAGGGCCGTCTCCTATGAGGTCCCCCCCCCCTTCACTGGAGTCAAAGTAATCGATATGTTGTTTTATCTGGTTGTGGTTTACCGACTCTGACTAGATCAAACGCCCCCCCCCCCCCCCCCCCAATCCTCCTCACCTCCTCCTCCTCTTCCCTCTCCACGCACACGCAGAGGGATGTGTGTACACAGTCAGAAGAATGGGACTGTCACATGAGCTGAGAACAAACCCGAACGCAAACCATTTCTACTGGAGCCGCAAAATCCAAACTTGCTGAGCTACTTTTGATGTTTCTGGCCTCGCATTGCTGTGGGGAGGGGGGGGGGGGGACATTCGTTCCAGGACACAATCAGTTTGTTACAACGCTTTCACTATCATCATCTTCATCATCATCATCATCTTCATCATCATCATCCTCATCAATTGGTGAAATAACTGCAACATTTAGAATAAAATCTCCCTAGTTGTAAGTTCCAGACAACAATACACTCAGGTTGCTTCCTGAGATAAATTCGTGAACAGTTTCACATGTATTTGACCCCGACATTTGTGAACAGTTTCAGCTGTATACACACAGCGTTTGAACCCGGCTTCGCATGGGTGATCCCCCACCTCTTCCGTCATCCCTCCCGCTTGCCCCTCCACCGCCTCCGTCCCCTCCCCCATCCCCATCCCCAACCAATAGACCTTCCTTTATTGTGTAACCACAAAGGCCGACTGACGTATGTACCAGCACGTTTTCATGAAATCAACCAGTATATATCGATGGAGGTATGTACCATGCAGTACGTTTTTATGAAATCAACCAGTAAATATCGACTGAGGTATGTACCAGTACGTTTTCATGAAATCAACCAGTAAATATCGATGGAGGTATGTACCAGTACGTTTTCATGATATCAACCAGTAAATATCGACTGAGGTATGTACCAGTACGTTTTCATGAAATCAACCAGTAAACACCAGAAACAATAATCACCAGTAAGGACCGTAAGATCCTTGTCATTGTACAAGCGGCACTTTCGTAGATAACTCTATCTCTCTCTCAACACAAACACACACACACACATGTACACACGCACACACGCACGCGCACGCGCGCGCGCACACACACACACACACACACACACTGCCTCAACTACACGGAAAGACGCAAACCGCGTGAGATAAGGAGCCTTCGTTCTACTCGTGAACGCACGACTTCTCTTTCCTCTCTGACATGCGCAGTATGAACACAATGGCCGCCATCCTTTGTTCCCTCTGCCACGTGGCTTTTCGCCCCTCCCGGTAATAAGCCGTCACGCGGATCGCCCAGTAAGCCGTCACGCGGATCGCCCAGTAAGCGTCACGCGATCGCCCAGTAAGCCGTCACGGGGATCGCCCAGTAAGCCGTCACGCGGATCGCCCAGTAAGCCGTCACGCGGATCGCCCAGTAAGCCGTCACACGGATCGCCCAGTAAGCCGTCACGCGGATCGCCCGAAAACTGTGCATGCTTTAAGATAACGGGAGTCGCTGAGGAGCCGCAAAACCCCAAAGCACCCGGTGAGAACTGGAAAACAGAGTGGATTCCACCCTTTATTAGCACTCCTCGCTTGCCCGGATAGTTCTATTTTCACATCAGTTTATCCGCAGTGCTAGCTGCCTGCTAGTGAAGAGTTTTCATTTCTATAATATATTTTCTTAATTTCATGTTCCCATTTCTCCATCTTCAACCCCCCCCCCCCCCCCCCCCCCTTAAGTCTAAATCTTTACCAAGTCATTACTATGAAGACAGTTGAGTTGTTGGCCTGCGCATGTTTCCCCCCCCACTATTAGATTGTTCGTCTTTGTATTTGTCTGACTTTATCAAGTTTAAAAGGCTGTGCCAGTCTTGAATAAAAGTTACTCTGTGTTAGGTTTTCTTACGGGAGCAAAAGTTACCTTACTTGTTTATGTTTAACCATTCAGAATGAATGCAACATGTGTCTATCGTTTCACTACTGTTTTCCAGCATGACACTGTGTTTCAGCGGATTTACATACCGTTAGAGGGAAAATGGAGAAGTAAAGAACGAACGACAAAAGCAAAAAAAATCTTTTTCCCTTGCCTTATCTCTCTTCCCGTTTGACAGTGTATGCAGTTTCCCGTAGCAACAATGAAAACATGCAGGAAGAAGGCAGGAAGAAGGCGGAAGAAGGCAGGAAGAAGGCGGGAAGAAGGCAGGAAGAAGGCGGGAAGAAGGCAGGAAGAAGGCGGAAGAAGGCGGGAAGAAGGCGGGAAGAAGGCGGGAAGAAGCAGGAAGAAGGCAGGAAGAAGGCGGGAAGAAGGCGGGAAGAAGGCGGGAAGAAGGCGGGAAGAAGGCAGGAAGAAGGCGGAAGAAGCAGAAGAAGGCAGGAAGAAGGCGGAAGAAGGCAGGAAGAAGGCGGGAAGAAGGAAGTGCAAAATTTCACTACAATTCACTGAGACAGATTAAAAGAAAAAAATGACTGCAGCTCGCACCCTCTCTTTTTTTTCTCCTAAGCTTTAGGCAGAGTGCTTCCTGTTTGTTTGTTCCATTTTTACATTAAAAAAAAATTAGTGCTTCCAAGTAAATCAGCTTTTGGTTTCTCCACAAGGACCGATTCCACCGTTCGCGTTTTGTTTCCTTTAGTCTGGTTTCAAACGAAAGAACAATTCCCTCTCTGCAGAGAAAACGGTGAAAATCTAAACGTTCAATTCAAAACGAAGACAGAGAGACAGGTACGCGCGCATTCTCTTCTCCTGGTGATTACCTGGGTTGTTGTTTTTGTGTGTGGTTTTTGTTGTTGTTGTTGTTTTTTATTGACATGCTGTCTTTGTCTTTCTGAAACAAGTGAGTTGCTTAGTGAGGCGACTGCAAGGTGGAAATCTGAACAAATCTTAATTTAAAAAGTGTTTGAAATGACTCTGCCAGACAACATGGACAACGCTCATCTTGTGCCGACTGTGACAAGATCAGTGGTGGCTCGTTCTTCATTTGAGCCGTCCTGAATGTTGTGTTCTCTTGCCTGAAGAAGACCCAAGAGGTCGAAACGCGTCGTGCTTTGTCTTCCGATGCGTTCGTCCATGTTTTAGTCTGGTGGCGATATTTCCGACACCTTTCAAGACTTCCTGAAACCAGTTTCCCCATCAAGCCGACTTCCCTGCAGACCAAACCACCAACACTCCTCTGACACACGGCCGCTCCATGTCTCGGTAATGCACACCAACAGGGTGGGGGTGGGGGTGGGGAGGGAGGGATGCATGGTAGGGGAAGGGAGCTGGACGAGGGAAAAAGGTGTGTGTGTGTGTGGGGGGGGGGGGGTAGTGTAAAGTTCAATGAACCAAATTTTCCAAATACCGACCCTCCAACCTTTTCGCCCCCGTCTCTCCAACCCTTCCTCGTAGCGGGCTGGCTTCTCACACAAACAACATGACGAGCATGTCCTGTTTGGCAAACAGAAAAAAAAAGAAAAAGAAAAAGAAAAGAAAGAAAAACAAACGTGAGACGGATCAGGTGTGAGATGGCTCGCAAACAGGACGGCGGGGGTGAAGAACGAAGGAAAGAGAGAAGGACAAGGAGATATAGAAGAAGAAGAAGAAGAAGAAGAAGAAGAGAGAGAGAGAGAGAGAGAGAGAGAGAGAGAGAGAGAGAGAGAAGAAAGAGAGAGAGAGAGAGAGAGAGAGAGAGAGAGAGAGAGAGAGAGACAGACAGACAGACATACAGACAGACAGACAGATCACGATCCTCTCCCCAACACCCCTTCCCTCTCCATGCACGCATATACACATTCTTACAGCGCACAACCGTCATTGATCTGTAACGACCTGCGTGTCTTGGACAAACTTTTATCGACAAAACATCGCAGTAACAAGGAGCAGAACTCTGTCTACAACAAGCAAGATTTTGCTTCAGCATGATGTAAGAGAGTTCGTTCTTGAACACATATCACAATTAAGGTGATTCAACAATAAAGAATACTAGTTTTCAGAAATTCTGAAATTATCTCTTGCCTGAAAATGGCATTAATTTAACCAAAGTTATGATCGAATCGACGCCACGACTGTTTTTGTTTTTGTTTTTTTTCTTTTTTTCCCATAGAAATGGAGCAGCTCAAGAACAACACAGATCAATACCAGAATCTTGGGAGCCTGTCTTTTGAATTTTTGAATTATCAGACAACACTGATGTTGAAATACTGCAGTCAAAAACATCGGAGATGTAAGTACGGAAACATCACATGAATGCACGCATGCACGCACAGGCGCGCGCGTATACGCACGCACACACACACACAACACACACACACACACACACACACACGCACACACACACACACACACACACACACACACGCACACACACACACACACATACACACACACACACACACACACACACACACACACACACACACACACACACACACACACGGCAGTATCGATCCATTCAAAAAGCTGAAAATACCAGTACTGCGTCGTCAGCGAACATACAAACTATCGCTTTTTTTTTAAAATTCACGCTCGAAAGAAAATATCTATGGTCAAAGATCTGTGCGTTTTGGTTTCTGGGCAAACGCTGTCACCTATTTCAAAAGGCCAGTGACCGCACGAATATGTTACGTTGGTTGTTTTCAATCTGATCGTGTTCGTTTCCTGCGAACGTCAACAACTTCATCGCAAATTTGATGTGACTGATGCCCGTCTTAATACTGCTGTTTCCATGGAATCCACAGAACGACGTTGTAGATAAAAATAAAAAAAAGCAATATTCTAAATAATATTCAGGCGAAAAAAATTCTCTGATTTTGCTTAAAGCAAGTCAAGAAAAAAGAAATTGTACTTCATGTTCAATGTTCCCTGTAGACGACTGAAACTGATGAACCATGTATGCAGGACTGGATTCATTCTGCATGTTTATAACAACAATTAAAACAGATAGATCAAGCCTAATAGCGTCATCGCACATTTCAGGTTTTCATTTACATTAAAGCAAATGGTTTCACATGAAAGGTATTGTAAAAATGACTTTAAATGTCAAATGTACCATTCTTTGAGATGATCAATGTCTACCATCAACACCATTAGATATTGTCGAAACAACATTACAGAATTTTTTACAGTGCCAAAAACTTGATTTACCCACCCACAATGAAAACACCATTCAAACATATTAATGCGTGCAGTCACTAACTAGTTCTTTTTTTCGCAAATTTCATATTTAAAAAAAAATGTAACATTTGTTTCTTTTTTTTCCCTCGGCGAAAGGGGGAGGGGGGGGGGTAGGCATTCTTTAACCCCCCCCCCCCCCTCTTTCCCCACCATATGCACAAGTAGTGTACAGCAGTTTTTGCATATACTGGGCATATGTTGTACCATAAGATGAATCATTTTGTGTGTACTTATATCCGCAAACAAAAAAAATGTATGTAAAGCAAACAGATTACAAGCAGCCACAACTCACAAGCATGCTGCGTAACAGATCGTACTTGGGAATCAATATGTATAGGAACTTGCAGGTGACATCGTGTATCGATCATCTGTTCATAATCCATGGTAGACATTTTTGGCTGGGCAGAATGTGCAGGAAGAGAGGCAGGAGGGGGTATATTTGAACTGTCGAGCACATCTTAATGTGTCCATTCCATGGAGTAGGCATAGCATGGTAGATCACTGGCAACATAGAATCGCCTTCACACTCTCCTGCCTTACTCTAAAGACTTTGAAAACGAACTTTTTTTAAAATACACTTCTCTGGTATTGGAAGGCCCCACTGCAAACCTAAACATACGTGAAAGATCGTGATTTCTTTTCGGTGCGAGTTCTCATACACAGGTTTCACAAGCACGGCAAACACGCACAAAACACAGTTCCGTCCCTTGCATATTGCTCTTACATGGGCATTTCATGCCTCTGTTCGGGGGACTTTTAAGCAAAAATAAAACATAAATTCAATGGGGACATTCCAACTCTGAACCTCAAAAACATGTAACGCAATCCGATGTTCATAATTTTACATCGACAGATACGAAGCGAAAAAAAAAGACAATAACCTTTATATAACCTTGCCAAAGATTACACGAAAGATGCACAGACGTTGTCCAAACGTGTGATTCCATGCTCGTAGGCCGATTATGCTGCAAACAATTCACACGTCTCAGTCCACGAGTTCCTATAAACAGGTCCATATTGTCAATTTTTTGTGCTTCAAAAACTTCTCCCAAAGCGAAGCTGGATAAAGCGTTTGTGTTTTACACTCCACAGTGTCACTATGTGGGCTTTGTGGGCTTAGAAACATATCAAAGGCTGCCTTGGACATCTGTCGCTATATATCAGTACAAAGCATGGAAGTAAGCAAAAGTTTACACATCTCAGATTCGTTGCCATTTGTTTTGCCGTACATCAAATGTTTTCGTTGTCTTTCCCGTTTTCTATGTCGTTATTTTTTTTTTTCGTTATTGTTATTATTATCATCACTTTTTTCATTATTATTGATATTATTCTTAGAATTATTATCATTATTATTACTACTGTTGTCGTTATTATTATCATTATTATTATTATTATTATCATCATTATTATTATCATTATCATTATTATCATCGCCATCATCATTATTATTATTGTTACCATCATCATCATCAGTATCATCTCTCTCTCTCTCTCTCTCTCTCTCTCTCTCTCTCTCTCTCTCTCCTTTATACGTTTGTTTGTTATGTAAAGCTGTTTGCCTGCTCAGCTGAATAGATAATTATTGTGATATGGAGTAGTTGTTCAACTATAAACTTTCTGGGTGGGTGGGTGCGGGAGCACGATACTCGTTCGTGTTTCTCTCCACTCTCTCCTCACTCCACCCTTCCCCCTCCTCTCCCCCAACAAAGCCCCTCACGTTTTCTTTCTACACATCTGCTCCCTATCTGCATAAGGTCAGATTGACCTAGGAGATTCCAGCAGGAAGACTTGTGTTGCACGTTGTTGCTGTTGAATAGCTTCACTTCCTGCTTAAATTGGCTGTTGACAGTCCCGTGGATATCACATTGAATACCTCATTGTGCGCCGGTGAGAATGTTGGGTCTGTTAACATTCTTTAGGGTGAAACGAATAACCCTCTCCCCTCCCACCCTTTTCAACCCACCTCTGTCTCTCCCCCTGCCTCTGTACCCCCTCCCCCTTCTCTCTGTCTCTGTCTCTGTCTCTCTCTGTCTCTCTCTCTCTCTCTCTCTCTCTCTCTCTCTCTCTCTCTCTCTCACACACACACACACTTTCTGTTGTGGTTCACAGGTGAACGTTCACCCGTAACTTTTCATGAAGATTTCTGATCGCCACACACAGCCTGTCTTGATTTATGGAGCTGAAATCTGAAGTTTGACCGAATATCACAAATTCATAAAATAAAAGCTACATTTCGTTTGATTGAAAACGATTCACGGATGTTAAATAGAATGACTGAGCCGCCGAACAGAACAACATCCAGTTCACAAAACAGACAACGCGTTTCCACCTATTGGGTCTTCCTTGAGCAGGACAAACAACATTCAAAACAAAGGAAACAAAGGACGAACTTTGTGGATCTGGCTGTACACTCAATAGAAGAGGAAAGGGGTTGGAAGGGGAAAGATGCAGCTTAAAATGATAAAGATATTTTCATGAAAAGAAAAAAAAAAAAGAATAACAATGGTGTCTTAATAATAATAACAATGAGGAGGAGGAGGAGAACAAACTTGGGTGAACAATTTCTCACTTAGATCTAGCTGCACAGTGAGGAGACTGCTGGCGGAAATCGGGACACATTTTAAAAATGAATCATAAGGCTTCGCCAAACCAGACAGACCAACAAAAACAGACCGACATTTCTTTCTTCCATGTTTATTTGTTGCCGTTATACCTGAAGAAGGTCAACAGACCAAGACTTGTTACTTCCATGTTTGTGTGTTGCCGTTATACCTGAAGAAAGTCAACAGACCAAGACTTGTTACTTCCATGTTTATTTGTTGTCGTTCTACGTGAAGAATATCAACAGACCAAGACTTGTTACTTCCATGTTTATTTGTTGTCGTTCTACGTGAAGAAAGTCAACAGACCAAGACTTGTTACTTCCATGTTTATTTGTTGCCGTTATACGTGAAGAAAGTCAACAGACCAAGACTTGTTACTTCCATGTTTATTTGTTGTCGTTCTACGTGAAGAAAGTCAACAGATGAAGACTTGTTACTTCCATGTTTATTTGTTGTCGTTCTACGTGAAGAAAGTCAACAGATGAAGACTTGTTACTTCCATGTTTATTTGTTGTCGTTCTACCTGAAGAAAGTCAACAGATGAAGACTTGTTACTTCCATGTTTGTTTGTTGCCGTTATACCTGAAGAAGGTCAACAGACCAAGACTTGTTACTTCCATGTTTGTGTTGATGCTGATCTGCCGGTTCAGTCCTTCATCGTGACCTGAAGAAGATCAACAGTTCAAGACGTGTCACTTCCATGTTTGTGTTGATGTTCATCTGCCGGTTCAGCCCTTCATCGTGTGTTGTCATGTCAGGGCCTCCGCCTGCAGTCACTGTACTCTGAAATAACAGTACTAGGACTACGTCTCATTGCCCCAGCCACAGCGTGTCCACTTCCACAACTTTGGATCTCTCTCTCTCTCTCTCTCTCTCTCTCTCTCTCTCTCTCTCTCTCTCTCTCCCTCCCTCCCTCTCTCTCTTTGATACACCCTGCTGCACGATATTCCCTCTGTGTGATACTCTCCCTTCCACAACAGTACTGCCTCTACTAAAGTTAGAAAAAAAAACACACACACACATGCACACGTACACACACACATACACACACGCGCGCGCGCGCACACTCACACACACACACACACGCGCGCGCGCGCACGCACACACACACACACACATAAACACATGCATGCACACACACACACACACGCACGCACGCACGCACGCACACGCACACACACACACACACACACACACACACGGGCGTGCACGCACGCACGGACACCTACGCTTATGGACAGAAAAAGAGAGAGAGAGACAGACAGAGAGACAGACAGACAGAGAGACAGACAGAGAGAACAACAGACAGACAGACGCCATTCTCCAGGAGGGTTCACACTGAAGTACAGGTAATTAGCCTTGTCAAAGGCCCGTAAGCCTTTCCACGCCTCAGGCAGACCAACCGTTAAACTCCGGAGTTTTCTGTCATAAAGAGCGCACTCTGTCGTTAATATGACACTGCATTGTGAACTCATTTACCTTCTTCATTGAAAAGACTATTTAACACACACACACACACACACACACACAAAAAACCCACGAAAGTTTTAGAGAGAAAGAGAAAACTAACTGAACAGACGGTTCTTTTATGCTTTAAAAGTATAGTTGCAAGGCCACAGGCCACTGAAGATGTCAAATCTTTCGAGCGATTTGCTTTAACTTAGCTCTTTTTTCCCTTTAATTTTCCAGTTACAGGATTTCGCAAAAAGAAATGTAACTGCTGTAAGTTGGTTTGTTTGTTTGTAACTTATACCTTGATTACTTCAGGGTTGTTGTTTTTTTTCAAATGCGCGCGCGCACGCACGCACGCACACACACACACACACACACACACACACACACACACACACACACACACACACACACACACACACACACACCATTCTTTCAAAAACAACTATAGCCAAATGCAAAGTTTACACTGGATGAGCACATTGCACAGGAAAAGAAGAAGATCATCTTGTGGGAATTTCAGAAGTCAGTGTATGTATACGTCTGCTAGAGCAAGTGAACGAATCTTCAGAGTGGTATCATCCTTTCTGTTATTGGAACTACTGACTGGTTGACATCAATGGGAAGCAGCGATACGAGTTGTCGTGGTATATGTTGCCTCAGTAGCCATCATAAACATGTATGTCACCACTCCAAGAGTGTCCATGCCAACATGCTGAGAATTTCTCCACATTGCCACTGTTCTGTCTAAACCCTGGACATGAAGTCAGGATTCTTTTAGTGACGCCCTACACCAGAAGCGCCACGTCGACTGCTTATTTGATGACGACGACTTGTGTGATGACGCCCTACACCAGAAGCGCCACGTCGACTGCTTATTTGATGACGACGACTTGTGTGATGACGCCCTACACCAGAAGCGCCACGTCGACTGCTTATTTGATGACGACGACTTGTGTGATGACGCCCTACACCAGAAGCGCCACGTCGACTGCTTATTTGATGACGACGTGACTTGTTTGATGACAACCTACATCAGAAGTGCCACGTAGACAGCTTATCTGATGACGATGTCGACCGGGTTTTTTTTTTCTTTTTTTCTTTTTCTGGAAGCGTTGTGAACCATCCACTTTTTCTCCCCTAAAGTACAACTTTCCCGCTTACATCCTGCAGCTTTTGTGCAAAAATGTTTAAGCTTTGTTCACTCCTTTCTACGACAGGTTTTAGCCCAGTAAAGTGGCGAAAATCGTGAGGTGAACTGCTCCAGACAGATGGAGCCGAACATCAAAAGGAAGATTCACCGACTGATTTAGTTCAACAGGAATACCAATTAAGGAGTCACCCTAAACCGGAACCTGTTCGAAGTTAGCGTTGGGGTGTGCGAATGTGAATTTCTCTCTGAAAGTGTGGAGCAGCGTCTGTGATAAAAGTAAACCATTAATTTTTATGTCAACTGGTTTGGAGAAAAGGGTTAAAAACCATGCACTGAGCTGACCCTTGTGTAAATGAGGCAGAGCACACTACAACCTAACAAAGAAAGCCAACGTACAAAATAAACGTACTGACCTGGATACAATGAAACGCTTACTTCCCATACAATACCAAACGGATCACCAATTTGTAAAAAATAATGTTCTGCTTTACGTGGACCGCGTGCGCAAAATGTAACAAAGTTACAAACTGTTAAAATTTGCCCCGGGCAAATTCCAACATTGTGACAGTTTGCGCTGTCGTTACATTCTATGCTGTTTCAGAGACCTCCGACAAAGTAAAATGGATTTTCTCGCATTCGCTCACCGTTTTATTGTCAACAAAACAAAACAAAAATTCAACGTCTGCCTCACACTGCTTTCTAGTTGCGGAACTATCCCGGGCATCCCGACTCGCGCATCCATCCACTCGCGTTGACACGATCTGTTGTCGCTGGCCGCTGGCCGGTACTTCTATTGTGAAATCAGATCGTCACCATCACCACCATTCTCGCAGACATGGGAAGACCCCGGGATCTAGGAGGAAGACTGGGAGGAAGAGGGGGGGGGGGGGGGGGTGAGTGTAACTTGTGAGGGTGGAGATAGGCACAGAGAGGGGGGGGAGGGGGGCAGGGAGTGAGAGAGACGAGGAGGAGATGGGGAGGGACAAAGAAAGGCCAGGAGTAAAGCCTGAGGGCGTGTTTCTGTTGGCATAAACGGTGTGATGTTGCTGTTTCTGTTGGCATAGACGGTGTGATTGTTGCTGTTTCTGTTGCTGTTTCTGTTGGCATAAACGGTGTATTGTTGCTGTTTCTGTTGCTGTTTCTGTTGGCATAAACGGTGTGATTGTTGCTGTTTCTGTTGGCATAAACGGTGTGATTGTTGCTGTTTCTGTTGGCATAAACGGTGTGATTGTTGCCGTTTCTGTGGGCATAAACGGTGTGATTGTTGCTGTTTCTGTTGGCATAAACGGTGTGATTGTTGCTGTTTCTGTGGGCATAAACGGTGTGATTGTTGCTGTTTCTGTTGGCATAAACGGTGTGATTGTTGCTGTTTCTGTGGTTTAAACGGTGTGATTGTTGCTGTTTCTGTTGGCATAAACGGTGTGATTGTTGCTGTTTCTGTTGGCATAAACGGTGTGATTGCTGCCGTTTCTGTTGGCATAAACGGTGTGATTGTTGCTGTTTCTGTTGGCATAAACGGTGTGATTGTTGCTGTTTCTGTTGGCATAAACGGTGTGATTGTTGCTGTTTCTGTTGGCATAAATGGTGTGATTGTTGCTGTTTCTGTTGGCATAAACGTGTGATTGTTGCTGTTTCTGTTGGCATAAACGGTGTGATTGTTGCTGTTTCTGTTGGCATAAACGGTGTGATTGTTGCCGTTTCTGTGGGCATAAACGGTGTGATTGTTGCTGTTTCTGTTGGCATAAACGGTGTGATTGCTGCCGTTTCTGTTGGCATAAACGGTGTGATTGCTGCCGTTTCTGTGGGCATAAACGGTGTGATTGTTTCTGTTGGCATAAACGGTGTGATTGTTGCTGCTGTTGCTGCGCCTTCAGTCCCGCCATCTTCACAGCCCGCACGGTGTGCCGTGTTGAACCAGAGACGTAGAGGTTTTCTTTCACGTCTCTGTTGAACAGCCTCCTGTGTGTCTGGTGAAGAACTCATCAACAATGCACAAGGGACAGATAAGAGCAGTGGTGGTTCTGTGCAGAAAAAAACAACAACTTTGAACCGTCACTGTGACACTGAGGTCTCTCTTCACACACACACACACACACACACACACACACACACACACACACACACAGACGCTCGCATGCGTGCACACACACACACACACACACACACACACACACACACACACACACACACACAGACGCTCGCATACGTGCACACACACACACACACACACACACACACGCACACACACACACACACACACACACACACACACACACATGCTCCACTATGCTGAAGAAGCAGGTGGAGGCGGAGGTGTGAAAGGGGGGGGGTGAGAGGGAGGGAGGGGGGACAGCGCAGACGTAAAGGCGACAAAGTGAATGAGGCGAGAAAACAGAAGAATGGCTGAACAGGGCAGGTTGGGTTTGTGAAAAGCCTGGGATCTCCTCACCCCTAAGACAGTCTGGTGTCTGCGTCAACCACCTAACCGGCGGCCGTGACTTGGTCGGCCCTATTCACTGCAGTGGGAAAAGGCGCGGCCGTAACACTGGGCACCCCAGATCTCATTAGGTCGGAGAACGGGTGGCCTCACACGGGCGCGTCATCTTTTCTTGCGTCCTTCTTCACACCACTCCTCGTAGTTTTTTCCCCCTCGACTCGTCTGCTATGTTCCCTGCCCCCCCCCCCCCCCCCCCCCCCCCCCCGTCTCTCTCTCTCTCTCTCGCTCTCTCTCTTCCAGAGGCTGGATATAAAGAAATATTTATGCTCAATCCATTACCTTCTCAAAATAAAATTCGTTCTGTGTGTGTGTGTGTGTGTGTGTGTGTGTGTGTGTGTGTGTGTGTGTGTGTGTGTGTTGTGTGCGTGCGCGCGCGCGCGTACGTGAGTGCGTGCGTGCGTGTGTGTGTGTGTGTGTGTGTGTGTGTGTGTGTGTCTGTGTGTGCGTGTGCGACTGCGGTGCGCAAGCGAGCACGCCCGCGCGTGTGTGTGTGTGTGTGTCTCAGTGAGATCTCATTTAAAAATAAAGTTCTCTCGCGTTCACACAACGACAGGCGGACACAACCGTAAATACTCTCTCTCTCTCTCTCTCTCTCTCTCTCTCTCTCTCTCTCTCTCTCTCTCTCTCTCTCTCTCTCTAATCACCGTCCTCCTTACTCTTTATCTTTCTCCCATTTCCTATCTGCGAGTCATTTTGACTGTTCAAAATGGACACACTGACGCGCGCCCACTATCTACAAAACGCCCTACTCGTCTTTTTTTTCCTTTTAACCCCCACCCCCAATCCCCTCTCTATCTTTTCGTCGCTTCATATCTCGAAGCAGGCAGTGATTCATCCTGAAATGCAAACCACAATAGCAGCCAGTAAGCTTCATGATATCACCTGACGCCCACAGTGTGAGATTAGATATATTCATTCGCATAAAAAATGTTGACATGCTGGATCTTTCAAAGCAGACAATGAAGGGCGTTTTTTTTTTTTTTTTACTTTACTAGACCACAGCAAAACATGCAGAAAGAACCTAGCCGGGCGGGATATCCTTCCAAAGGCCGAGGTGTTTTCACATTAACGTCCAACAATCCAGAGGCTCTTGCGTACGAAAAAAAAGGATGTGGCAACGGATTTATGTGTTTATATTTTAGATAGGACTACGAGCCACCTGGAATGACGGAAACATCTCCATCAGTTCCAAGATCAGACGGATGGGCTCTCTGGTCGTTGCCGTATTTCTCTATGTCTGTGAGACGTGGACACCTCTCCCTTTCCCCCTTCTTTCTTTAGGGATCCCTTGCAGCCCGACTTATCCAAAGTTCCATTTTTCTCAAATGGACTCCTGCATGGGCCTTTTCCTTTGTTGGTTTGTTTTTTTCTTAACAGTTCTTTGGTTTTAATTTTTTTTTAAATTATCCTTCAACAGTAAGTACAAAACTGCAAACCGTGACAAAAGAGCAGCAACAAGCTTACAGCTTACAGTTTCTTCAAGCCAGAGAGAGAGAGAGAGAGAGAGAGAGAGAGAGAGAGAGAGAGAGAGATGGAAAGAGAGACAGAGATAGAGAGACAAAGACACACACAGACAACACACACACACACACACACACACACACACAGAGAGAGAGAGAGAGAGAAGAGAGAGAGAAGAGAGAGAGAGAGAGAGAGAGAGAGAGAGAGAGAGGTAAAGACTGAATCTTTCCTTAAGCAAAGCCATGCACCGAGGAAGTAAGACATGTCAAAACCACACAGCTCCTTTTCTATTCTCAGCCGATCATGTAGTTCACTGCACAGTCTAACACACACCCCACATCAAGTCACTATGTGCAATATGTCATTTTGTTGGCAGTCGTGTTTCCTCTTTGTATGGCTGGCTGTCAGACATGTACGTGGTCAATGTGACTTCGGTCTGTATATAATGAATGCTTGTTACTATGGTCACAGTCATAGTCTACAGTTAATTCAGTCCTCCTTACCCTTCTCACCCACCTCCAACTTGACCCTCTCTCTCTCTCTCTCTCTCATTTTGCCACACGTTTGCTTCGCCTTTTGAGTACGGGTACCTTTTTCTAGCACATTCTATTCTGTAGTAGAATTACGTGCTATGTTTGAACATGTTCATTTTCAACAAATTTTAAATGTAATTAATAGCGAACCGCCAAGAAAACGTAGACAAACGAATCACAAGACAAAACTCGATGCGTTTCGACCTCTTAGGTCTTCTTCAGGCATGATACAAAACACTCAGGCCAACGAAAATGAACGAGCATTTTTGTTTCATCTGTTCCCTTCCCCCCCCCCCCCCCCCCCCCCCCCCAATTCCATGAGTCTTGCTATTACTGAATCAAGTTGAACTGTTCCGCACCGCTGAGTTTTGCGTACTTTGAGGGCAAGATGTCGTTACACACACGCGCGCTCGCGTGTTTATTCTTTTCTCACATAAAATCTCTCTCTCTCTCTCTCTCTCTCTTCCTTGGCGCATTATATATACGCTGACACATCATCACCATATTCACGCACGTGCCCCCCCCCCCCCCCCCCCCCACCACCACCACCACCACACACACATAGAAGGGAAAGGTGTGAGGAGAGAGAGACTCAGACCGAGAGACAAAGAAAAAGAGGAGGACGGAGCGTGGAGGAGTGGGTGAGGGAACGGGGGAGGGGAGGGGAGGAAGCACACAGACGACACTCGTCATAATGCTCTTGATGACGTCGCCCCAGCTGTCCCCCACAGCCAATGACGTGCAGCCAATGACGACAGACGGCCGTCAGGCGGGGGGACGGAAGGGAATCTGAAGACTCTCTGCCCAACAGTGGGTTGTCTCCACTTGGCGGGGAATCGGAAGACTCTCTGCCCAACAGTGGGTTGTCTCCACTTGGCGGGGAATCGGAAGACTCTCTGCCCAACAGTGGGTTGTCTCCACTTGGTAGGGAATCGGAAGACTCTCTGCCCAACAGTGGGTTGTCTCCACTTGGCGGGGAATCGGAAGACTCTCTGCCCAACAGTGGGTTGTCTCCACTTGGCGGGGAATCGGAACAGACACGAGCACACTACCAAAGATAGGGTAACACGAGAGGAAGGGACACCAGCACACTACCAAAGATAGGGTAACACGAGAGGAAGGGACAACAGCACACTACCAAAGATAGGGTAACACGAGAGGAAGGGACACCAGCACACTACCAAAGATAGGGTAACACGAGAGGAAGGGGCACGAGCACACTACCAAAGATAGGGTAACACGAGAGGAAGGGACACCAGCACACTACCAAAGATAGGGTAACACGA
>CM031616.1:70352183-70357183 GCA_018398815.1 Conus ventricosus
TACAATATGCTTCTAGATATGGACTCTAAAGGCAAAAATAACTGGGCCTCCAAAGTACGTTTTTGTTTGACAGAATATGGGTTTGGGTATGTTTGGTTAAACCAGGGTGTGGGAAATATCAAAATATTTATAAATATTTTCAGGCAACGATTAATAGATTGTACATGGCAAAAATGGTCTGACCATATTCACAATAGTGACAGATTTAGTTTCTATAACAATTTTTGCAGTGTGCATGATTTGAAACCTTATTTGACCGCTAATATTGATAGACATTTACAATATGTTACAACACGATTTCGATTAGGAATATCAGAATTAAAAGTGCACCATTATAGATACAGAATGGCTAACAACGAGGATCTGATTTGTCCATTATGTAAAGCAGCACAAGAAGATGAAATACATTTTGTTCTTTGCTGTCCTGTTCTTAGTAGTATTCGTGAAAAGTTCATTAAACCTAAGTATTATAGTCAACCGAGTTTATTCAAATTGTGTTTATTGATGTCTTCTCAATCAGTTGAAGTTGTTAGAGGTCTTTCAATGTTTCTTTCAAAAGCATACAAGTTCAGAGAAACTGCCACATCTTAAGAATTTTGTTTGTATCATCTTTGTTATGTTTTTGTTAAGTCATAACTAGCGCTGCTTCAATGTTTTTTTGTTGTTCACATTCCCCTCATAAGGGGCCTTGGCCTAAATGAAAATAAACGGGATTCCGAATTCCGAATCCGAATCCGAATTCCGAATCCGAATCTCTCTCTCGTAGTTAGTACTAGCTTCGTAGAATACTAACGGTAAGTATGAAAAAAGGCTAACTTACACCGTTATAAACCAAAGAATCATTGTCATTTCTCTCTCTCTCTCTCTCTCTCTCTCTCTCTCTCTCTCTCTCTCTCTCTCTCTCTCTGTGTGTGTGTGTGTGTGTGTGTGTGTGTGTGTGTGTGTGTGTGTGTGTGTGTGTGATAGACATGTTTAGTTTTTTGTTTCCCACTTAATCACCCTGGTGAGGGGGTATGAGGGGAGGGGGGTGGCGTTTAACGCGTGGGCGGGGGTGGGGGTGGGGGTGGTTATGGCCGGAGATCTATGTATCACGTCGTCAAGATGAACTCCGACAACAACCTGCCTTGGCACTGACAGGATTTACCATTGTTGCACTGGTATGCTTGTAGTAACCTTCAGGTGCTCTCCCTCTCTGTCTCTCTCTCTCTCTCTCTTTCTCCCTCCCTCTCTCTCTCTATCTCTCTCCCTCCCTCTCTGTCTCTCTCTCCCTCCCTCTCCCCCCCCCTCTCTCTCTCTCTCTCTCTCTCTCTCGCCCTCTCTCCCTCTGTCTGTCTGTCTGTCTGTCTGTCTGTCTGTCTCTCTCTCTCTCTCTCTCTCTCTCTCTCTCTCTCTCTCTTCTCTCTCTCTCTCTCTCTCTACTAACTTCGTAGAACACTAACGGCAAGTATGAAAAATGGCTAACTTTCACCGTTATAAACCAAAACAACAATCTCTCTCTCTCTCTCTCTCTCTCTCTCTCTCTCTCTCCTCTCTCTCTCTCTCTCTCTCTCTGTGTGTGTGTGTGTGTGTGTGTGTGTGTGTGTGTGTGTGTGTGTGTGTGTGTGTGTGTGTGTGTGGACTTCCCTTGTCTGGTTGCCAGCAAGACGAACTTTTTCACAGCTTCGATAAAATTTTGCTCGTTTTTCACAAGAAAACGTGTAAAATGCCCGTTGAAGGTCTTCCCGCGAATTTAGAAAATATGCTGAACCCCGCGCTGTGCGATATGACTTTGTCATCATTCAAAATGGAAGGCAGTGAAAATCAGACTGTGGTGATTGTTAGGCTGACAACAATGTCCGACCGTTCCCCTGTCACGCGACCCCCAGCTCACAGTGCGGTGTTCAGGAGAAAAGGTCCGTCGCAGATCAACAGGGACAGGAGAAGGGCTGAAGAGCATCGCAAGCAAAAGGCAAGTGAAGCTGCATCTTCCCCGTCCGGTCTGTTCCTGCCGACTCCACCTAGTTTAATGTACAATGGCGACAGAAGCGACAACAACCGTGGAGTCTCCTGTGCTGACACTTTTCAGCCTTCACACCAACCCCCTTGCTCTGTGCCTCTGCCTGCACCGAGGTCGATGTCCCACCACGGAACACTGCACATCGAGATGGCACCGTGCGACCCAGACAGTGAGTCAGTGACGGTAATTTCCAATTCAGACCTGCTGTCTGACACAGATGTTAAAAAGCTATGTGTTAACGAGGACGATGATGATAACTGTGGTGCATTTTGTGAAAATGATTCGTCTGTAGCTGAATCTACGCAACAAGGAATTCAAACATGTGTTGCAGCAACAAATCAGTGTGATACAGACAGTAGTAGTGATTGTGCAGGTACCACTGGTGTTACGGCACAGACACCCCATGCAGAACACATCACAATCTCAGACCTAATGGCGTGCTTGGAAGAAACAGCGAGGAACATGAATGATCGCGTGTCGGAACTGCAAGAAGAGGTGAAAGGCAGCACTATACGCAGCAAAGGGGTGGAAAACCGAAATCCTGACAATCCTTCGCGTTTATTGCACTGTTGTAACTGATGAACATCTGGAAAATCCGATGGACGGTTACCTGTGTTATCATTGTATGTAACGGTCTATACAATTCCGTGATCTGGGATCCAGTCGCGACGTACTTTCTGGTATTGTATTGATGTTTATTTCTAATTTTTGAGTCTGTACAGTCCCCCACCCCCATCGTCTTCCAATCTTGTGAATGGGCTTGTTAAGCTTAACACAATAAATCATTCATTCATTCATTCATTCATTCTCTCTCTCTCTCTCTCTCTCTCTCTCCTCTCTCTCTCTCTCTCTCTCCTCTCTCTCTCTCTCTCTCTACATCTCTCTCGGCATAGTCCCCCCAAGTTGGAGCCGACTGGCCGTGTCCAGGTCCACAGGGTGCACCGCCTGAGCCAGCAAGCCCAACTCACCTGTTACCGCATGCTGCACCTTCTTCACAACGACCAGGAAAACACAACAACTACAGGCTGCACCTTCTTCACAACGACCAGGGCACAACAACTACAGGCCATGAGGAAGCTGAAAGGCAGTGACGTGTATGTGGGCGAAGACTTCTCCCTACGGATCCTGGATCTGGTACAGACACTGTCGGCTCACTTGTGAAAGGCAGTGATGTGTCTGTGGGCGGAGACTTCCCCCTGCGGATCCTGGATCTGGTACAGACACTGTCGGCTCACTTGTGAAAGGCAGTGATGTGTCTGTGGGCGGAGACTTCTCCCTACGGATCCTGGATCTGGTACAGGCACTGTCGGCTCACTTGTGAAAGGCCAGGAGCGAGGGCAGTGAAGAAATCATGGCGAGCGACCACCTGTTTCTCGACGGGAGAAATCATTATCTTGGTGAGGAAGAAACGCTCAGAGTGGTCGAGCAGGATGATGGTCAGCCAACCGGTCAGCCAACAGGTAATTACCATAAAGATATTTTTTTTTTCAAAAATGGAAAAAGCCCCATAAAGAAGTGAAAAGCAAACCCAAAAGAAAAAAGCACGTGTGATATGTGAGCGGTAAGCTCGCTTTCACGCAGGTACAATGCGTTAAGCGTACTGCAAATATTTACCTGTTGACGTCTGCAGGTATGGTTCGGCGAGTCCAATCAGACAGACAGACAGACAGAGACAGAAAGAAAGAGAGAGAAGAGAGAGAGAATGAGACACGAGGGAGGGAGGGAGAGAGAGAGAAGAGAGAGAGAGAGAGAGAGAGAGAGAGAGAGAGAGAGAGAGAGAGACAGACAGACAGACAGAGAGAGAGAGAGAGAGAGAGAGACAGACAGACAGACAGACAGACAGACAGACAGACAGAGAGAAAGAGAGAGACAGACAGAGCGAAAGAGAGAGAGAGAGAGAGAGAGAGAGAGAGAGAGAGAGAGAGAGAGAGAGAGAGAGAGAGAGAGAGAGAGACGGAACTTTATTCAATAAGGCCATTTGACGGGGGAGGAATCAATAAATGCTATACGATAATAAACCAAAACAAAGCTGAGCAAAGTCGAAACAAATAACGAACTCCATCATGCTACTTTTTTCCCATAGATCAATGAAATATTTACACAGATGATCAGAGTTTTTGTTGTTGTTGTTGTTGTTTTTCCTGATTCCGTTATCAAATTTGTGCGTCGTTTGAAAATGTTATACAGATGTAAACACAGGTTCTTCATAATGCGTTCGTTCTGGTTTGACGTAAGTAGAAATACAAGGAACAGACACAGGTGTGGCTAATACTTTCGAGGATTTTTTTTTAGGTCATTGAGAGCAGGACAATAAAGTAAAACATGTAATTCATCTTCCTATGTGCCTTAACACTGTTGGCAGGTCAAATCAGTAAAACATGTAATTCATCTTCCTATGTGCCTTAACACTGTTGGCAGGTCAAATCAGTAAAACATGTAATTCATCTTCCTATGTGCCTTAACACTGTTGGCAGGTCAAATCAGTAAAACATGTAATTCATCTTCCTATGTGCCTTAACACTGTTGGCAGGTCAAATCAGTAAAACATGTAATTCATCTTCCTATGTGCCTTAACACTGTTGGCAGGTCAAATCAGTAAAACATGTAATTCATCTTCCTATGTGCCTTAACACTGTTGGCAGGTCAAATCAGTAAAACATGTAATTCATCTTCCTATGTGCCTTAACACTGTTGGCAGGTCAAATCAGTAAAACATGTAATTCATCTTCCTATGTGCCTTAACACTGTTGGCAGGTCAAATCAGTAAAACATGTAATTCATCTTCCTATGTGCCTTAACACTGTTGGCAGGTCAAATCAGTAAAACATGTAATTCATCTTCCTATGTGCCTTAACACTGTTGGCAGGTCAAATCAGTAAAACATGTAATTCATCTTCCTATGTGCCTTAACACTGTTGGCAGGTCAAATCTTTTACTGTTTGCTTTTAATATCGATTGCGATGTACTGACGCTCCTCTGGGCAGGTCAAATCTTTTACTGTCAG
>CM031616.1:70362183-70364683 GCA_018398815.1 Conus ventricosus
GTTTTTGTCTTTTTTTTTTTTTAAGCTGATCAAATAGAATGAGGGTGTTAAAAATGATGTTACGGGATCTCCAATCCGGTCTGAGAGTGCGTGGCAGGGCTGTACTCTACGTTTACTTTCATGATATATCCCGGCGTCAGCCAGGCCCGAGAGATACGGGCACCTGCAGTGTTGGTCAGGAAATCGGAGCAACACTCTCAGAGGCGTATCCATTAAGTGGATGAAACTCAACTGTGTGGTCCCAGTCTTCCCAACTGACCCATAGCAAACCCAACGGTGGATAGGAGTCGGTCGGGGCAGAAAAATCCCACATGGCTCTGATGGGGACCGAAGCCACCACCTTCCAGCCGGGAGTCCGCGACGCTAACCACTTCGCCACGGCGGCTGGTCCTTGCGACGAGTTTGTAACCTTCATTCTTTGTCAAGCTTCACCTCATGGGGAAGAATCCCAGTTGAAGGCTTCTCACCACTGCTGCGAAGGTCCCCAAACCGTCACTTCACTTGAATCATCCCACAAAAAATTACATCTCTCTCTTCAATTGGGTACTAAATTTACCACCCTGGCTCACTCCTCTCTCACTGTGTGTGTGTGTGTGTGTGTGTGTGTGTGTGTGTGTGTGTGTGTGTGTGTGTGTGTGTGTGTACGAGCGTGCGCGAGTGTGTTTGTATGTGTGTGTCTGTGTGTCTGTGTTTCTGTCCGTCTCTCTCTCTCTCTCTCTCTCTCTCTCTCTCTCTCTCTCTCTCTCTCTCTCTCTCTCTCTCTCTCTCTCTTTCTTTCAGGCAGCGTGGGTGTTGAGAATAAGTCCTGCTGGCCGTAAGTTCATAGAAACGAGTTGTTCACTCGGTGTACGGGGAGTCAGGGAGTCAGGTCTAGTGGTTCCCATTTCGCTGGCAGGTAGTTGGTGTTTTGCCGTCACACAGACAGAGGCCAATGGCTGTCATTGTACAGTCCACGTGCATACTGGGCATGGCTCGCTGCTGTCGTTTCCACACGGAAATCCCATTTCACGTTTTCTACTGTTATGATTTTTACTTTTGGTTTTAATTGTGCTTGAATTATGAATGCAACCACACGTTTTTTGTGGATTTTTTTTTTTTTTTGGGGGGGGGGGGGGGTTGTTTGTTTGTTTGTTGTTGTTTTCCAGTCACGTGAACATTTTCCGACAGAAAGTAGCTATCTTAGTTTTGTGGCACCACTTGAATAATCTGAACCCTTTTGAGATTTCATCATGACAAAAGGTGCTGGAATGGTTGGTTGGTTTTTGTTTTGTTTTGTTTGCTGTCGACGATCAGTTCACTTGAAACATGAATTCGATTTATGACGGAATGGTAAAAACAAACGTCTTTCGATCATCAGAATTGTTCTCCTGCTCGAAGTGATGACGTCAGACGTAATTTGTGTGCATTCTTGAATGACGTCGACTGTGTTGTTGATGTCATCAATGTTTTCCAAAGATATGTATGTGTGCATGTGTGTGTGTGCACGCGTGTGTGTGTGTGTGTGTGTGTGTGTGTGTGTGTGTGTAGGAAGGAATTCTGTTTTACGTCTCGTCACACATATAGGTGATTGCAGACGTCTAAATAACATAGTGTTTACAATTTTTGACAATTATCATAAAAGAAGAGAAGAGGACGATGTGGTTACATAGAACAAAAATAAAGGATAGATGAATTATAGGACAGTAACTATGAAAAATTAGAGAAAAATAACTAAAGTAATCTAACTTACGATTATGATTATAAAATGTTCCTTAATGGACTTTCCAAAAGGTTACTCGTTAATTTAACAAGAGAAACAACTGGCAACGAATCTAAAAAGTCAAACACATTAACGTGCCCAGTGTCAGCACTTGGTACAACACCATTCAAAAAGGGTTTTGTTAGTTCACAATCAAAAATCACATGTTGAACTGAAAGTTCTCCACGACATACGCACTAAACAGTCTGGCAATACTTGGTTCGTAGGGAATTACATAAAAGTCTAAAAGTCAGGCTTGAAACCGGTCGGCTAATCGACACAAAGTTTGACAGAGTTTGCTGACGAGGTTTTGATGAGGAACTGAATTGACTCAAGAAATCCCTCTCGACTGTATGACTAATTTCCTTGTATGCCAAAGGACAATCAACCTTAATACTACCTAATATATTCTTTGCTCCCCTTTTTGCTGCTCTATCTGCTTGATCGTTAAATACGAAGGAGGTGTGCGATGGAACCCAAGAAAATACAACATTAGTACCTTTCATGTAAAGACAGTGCAACATGTACTTATTCTCAAATAATAATTCCTCTCTCTGTGTATTTTCAAAACAATGCAAACTTTTTAATACTGACTGTGAATCAACACAAAACAGGATATCAAATATTTAGACTGACAAGGAAATTAAATAATTTAATGCCATCAGGACAGCAACTAGTTCAGCTGTAAATATGGGATGACCCTTACCTAAATAATATGATTTTTCAGCTTTGAAATCTGGAATTGCAAAGCCAGATCCCGCA
>CM031616.1:70379683-70403648 GCA_018398815.1 Conus ventricosus
ATCATAGAAAGAAACATCAATGCATATGGATCAAATAAAATAAAACATTCTCTCTTTCCTGAACTTCATAAAATCATTTATCTAAAACATCATTAACTAACCCGGGTATAAATAGATTTCTACTTTACCTGGCCAGGTGATCTTAACTATTCACGAATCACTGTGTCTTTTTCTTTTCCCTTTTTTTTTTTCTTTCACTGTCACTTTCACAACGCGTCACAACTGCTGGCGCTGGTGTTGGTCTGCTTGCACCGGTCAAGCCGGACTGCTGGCGTTGGTCAGGCTGGACTGCTGATGAAAGTGGCGCTGGCCAAGTACGAGGTCGAACCCCAGTGAGGATAGAACAGTGACTATCAACATCGATCTGTTCTCCTTTCTTTCTTCCTGCATTAACGCATTGCACTCTCTCTCTCTCTCTTCTAGTCTGCTCTTATCAAATGGACATGGTTGCTTTTCTTTTCTTTTTTCTTTTCTTTCTTTGTTAATTAGCAACTCTCTCTCTCCACATCTCTCCTCAGTCCTTCCTCTGCAGACTATCTCATGCTAATCTCTCAACTTGGTTCTCTTCTCTCCTCCCTCATCTCTCTGCTTTTCTCTCAAGCAGACCTAGAACCTCTCCCTCTCTCTGTCTCTCTGTTCGTTCTCCCCTCGTTCTCCCGTTCTCTCACTCTCACATCCTCTTTATTCGTTCGATCTCCCAAAAAGGGCGAGTACCATTGGTCAGTATTTTTACCGCCCTGACACCCGAAGTTATCTCCCTCTAATTCCATTGGATATTCAAATCATGACAGTCACGCCGACACGCCTTACTCTCTGTGGTGGTCAACTGGTCATTTAATTGATTAGCTAGATTTCACCCCCACCACGCACTACCTTCCCCCCTTTCCTACTTAACTGGTGCCGTGTGGCTTAAGTCGTGGACACTGGTCAACCTAAAGTGGCTAGCTGAGTCAAGGTGGGCGCCACGACGTCTGACTAACAATGACGCTGGTTCCACAAAGTGGCTAGATGAGTCTGGGCCAGGCGCTGCGACTCGTCTCGCTAGACATCGAGGCGTCGGTCAAAACGGCTTAGTCAGTCTGGGTGGATCGTACCGTCTCTGTGAGGCCTCTCCACTAAGCTTAATTGGCCGGATCCGAACCATGGGCCCGGTCTACGTGGCGCCAAGATGTCTGCGTTTGGACTTATGTCCAGTCGAAGTGGCCGGCGACTTCCCAAGTTGGGTTGTTTCATTTTTTTGTCCGTGACAATTTCCCCCTTGCAAAAGACCATGCTCCGCATTGTCTCAAAACAACGGTACAAAAAAAAAAAACAACAACCGAATTTGCTGACACACAGCTACACGTGCAAAGTTTTTAAAAAATACTTTACAACCAACCGGTTTACAAATTACAAAATATCATTAGTGAATACCACTCCAATGAGTTATCATTGACGTGCACTCTTGCGTTATTTCGACTCATTTTATAACGACCTCTGTGCGCACCTATGCAATTCCCCTACTTGCGGATTTGCCACATCTTCTCTTCACAATTCCTATGAAAAGCACAATATAATATGATCACGATCCATGACACTTCACTGAGGAATCTCCATCCTCACTCATTGCAATTAATGCATCACTACACAAGCGACTGTATGCTCCAAGCATAACTACATTCACATGAACAAGTCTCACAAAGAAAATATGAACAAGTCTCACACAAAAAATATGGACCATAGCCAACTGGGAATGGACCCATATCCAATCAACATAACTGTCATCAACACATATTATCAACAAAGCACCCCGGATATGACTGACTTCCTCTGAGTTGCAGCTTGCTAGACTACACGGCTTAAATAGTCAGCTCCGACATTCTGTCGACCTGGGATGTACTGCACTCGATACCTGTAGGGCTGCAGTGCCATTGCCCAACGCAGCACTCTGCTGTTTTTCAACTGCGCCTCCTGCAGGAATTTGAGTGGTTGATGATCCGTCTCGATCACGAACTCTTTCCCATACAAGTATTTGTGGAACTTCTGCACGGCCCACACGACCGCTAAACACTCCTTCTCCACCGTTGCGTACCCTTCTTCACACTTTGTCAACTTCCTGCTAGCATATCTCACAGGAAACTCGACCCCTTCATGCTCCTGCAACAATACTGCACCTATCCCACCACCTGATGCATCTGTCCGCAACAAAAATGGTTTGGACATATCTGGTAGCTTCAAGATGGGACGGGAACCTAGTCTTCCAACACCGTCTGCAGTGCTTGCTCTGCAGCGTCTGACCACTCGACCACTGCCGGTTTCCCTGCCTTGACCAAATCACTGAGAGGACTCGTGATTGCTGCGAAATTTGGAACAAACTCCCTATAGAACCCAATAAAACCTAGCAGACTCCTGACTTCTGTTTTGGTCTTTGGTCTCTCTGAATTCATCATCTTCTCCACCTTTCCCCTTTCTGGCTGCTTTGTGTCGCCTCCGACAACAAAACCTAGGAACTCTTACTGTCTAGCCCTTCATACAGTGACACATCCCTGTATGACTCTTCTGGAAACTTAGGCAACAAAATCTCCCCTTCTTCTGCTGGGTCTCTTTCACCTCATCAATGATTGCTGCTGCACCTATGTGCTGAGTCTCACGCTGAATATATTTGCGGAGAAAATTCGCATGGAAAAGTTCTGGTTTCCCATTCACATCAATTCGGTAATCCCGACCGACCTTTTCAGTGATGGTGAATGGTCCTTTCCAATGCATCAGCAGCTTGTTGTGACCCGTGGGAAGCAGTAACAGGACTTGATCTCCCACCTTGGGGGATTGCTTCTCACCTTCCTGTCATATTGCTTCTTCTGACCGACCCTAGCCTCCTGCAAACCTTCCCTTGCAACCTTACATGTCTCATACCTGTGCCCACCTTTGGAACAGGGCGAGATTGGGCCAATCAGATCGACGGCCACTCTCCTGAATGGTGTGTCAATTAAAGGGGGATGTTTTAAGAGGCGCCTTCCTCTTCACCCCTCTTGTGGCTGACCTTTGACACACGTCACATGACATGCAGAACCGCTTTATGTCTGCCATTGCCCCTGGCCAATGAAAGTCATCAAAGATTCGGTCAGCTGTTTTGCTAGTGCCGAGATGACCCGCCATGAGCGACTCGTGACCCACTGACATGACAGTGTCACGATAACACGCTGGTACCTCTAACTGAGTGGTCACCTTACCTGTCTTCCCCTGGTGAACACTCGGTACAAACAGCCCGCCTTTCACAAGAAATTCTGTCTCGCCTCCTCTAACTCCTGTTTCTCTCCACCTCTTGCCAACTCCCAAGACTTCACGAGCGAAGGGTCTTGTTCCTGCGCTGCCCTAAACTCATCAGGCGACACATCTATGCCCGACTTCCTTCCTGGAACAACTAACGGTTTAACAACCTTTTCCTCCTTCTTGCTCCGTGTTTGAACTGCTGCCCCTGTAGCAGTCAACAACTCAGGATCCCCTGGATCCCTTGCACCTGGAATATTTCCAATGATCAAATCGTGAAGGGGTTTCTCCATCACCAACGCAGACAACTCGCCTGAGAAGTAAGGGGTACGTACTTCTATCTTAGCAACTGGAAACTCCCTCACAGTGCCATCGATTAGAGTACAGGTCTGGATTTGCCCTGTCAAATCCCCTTTATCGACCAGCGTTGTTCGTACTACCCCGCATGAACAACCAGTGTCTCGTAACACTTTCACCCTCTGCTGGCCAATCCACCCTTCTTCCACTGGTAACGAACCACTCAGCCTAGTGCCCTCTATCCCTGACACTGACTGCTGTCCAGTGCTAGCCATAGGCTGCACTCCACCCTCTTCAGACTGAATCCCTTTTGGTTCCACTGCAGGTCGTTTCCCTTGACGACCCTTATCCACCTCTTGCAAGGCTGCTGCCTTCTGGAACCTCATGCGACAATCCCTCGCCACATGTCCCTTCTTGTGACAAATGAAAACACCTAATGTCCCTTTGCCCTTCCTTCTGCCCCACCACTGGGTTTGCAGACTTTGCAGAAAACTCTCCTAGTCTCCTTGCACTCTTCTCACCTGTGCCTAGCACCTGTTTCTCCTGCACCTTAGTGCCCAAACGTGCCTCTCTATACACCTCTGCGAACTTCAACAACTCCCTGCTGTCTCTGGCTGTCTTTCTTTCAAATGTATGGTTAACTCAGGGCCGCAACCTGACAAAATCTGTTCCTTCATAACTAGCTCTTTCAACTCAGCGAACTCCTTCTTCGTACCGCTCAACTCTAACCATTTCTCAAAATAGTGATCTAGACGTGCACCAAACTGAGTGTACGTTTCCCCTGCTTGTAATTTAGCTGAACGAAATTTCTTCCTGAACCCCTCCTCTGTGAGGTCAAATCCCTTCATCAACGATTCCTTCACAGCGCCGAAATCAGGACTGTTGTTCTGCTGGTAACGCAGTGAAAATCTGCAATGCCTTACCCGTCAATAGCGCTGACAAAATGACTGCCCACTCTTCTGGAGGCCAACCCTGACTGGTTGCAAACGTTTCGAAACGACTGATGTATGCATCGATCGAATCGGTTCCTTCCGAGAATTTTGGCAACTTGGGTCGGGGAGCGTAGCTGCGCACAGAGTCACTGGAAACTGAACTCCCATCCTCGGTGGTCTCCCTCTGTATTCTCACTTTCTCTAATTCTAACTGAACCTTTAATCTTTCCGTTTCCTGCTTCATTCTTTCTGTTTCCTGCGCTTCCCTTAGTCTTTCTGTTTCCTGCGCTTCCCTTAGTCTTTCTGTTTCCTGCTTCATTCTTTCTGTTTCCTGCGTTTCCCTTATTCTGTCTGTTTCCTGCTTCATTCTTTCTGTTTCCTGCGCTTGCCTTATTCTCTCTGTTTCCTGCGTTGCGCTAGCTTTAGTCCTTTCCTGCTCTGCTAATGCTATCTCTACGGCAACACGGCGTCTTTCCGCGCGTTCATCCCTTTCCATCTTTTGCTGGTTCTCAACGAACGCTCGCAACTCTTCTCCGAATAGCCTAGATCACGAGCGACGCTCACAAGTTGTTCAATAGGTGTGTTCTTTTCTTCCGCCATTATATCTCTTTTTTTTTTTTTTTTTTTGAACAAGATTTTATGACAACGACAGCCGAACTGGTGGTTACCGACACGAGTGACGTAATAGCACAATCCTATGAATGATAATATTAGCTTGGGACAACGTAGTTAGTTTTTATAAGACGCCCAGCGCCTGACCCAACTGTGAGAGCGAATTATAGGCAATCTGTGCGAAATGAGTACTCTGGGGCTGAAATGCCAAGCCTAGTGTTACTATCTTGGAAGCAATGCCAAGGCTAGTATTTAACTATCTTGGGAACATACAGTAAGACAACCCCTTGTCTTAGGATTACAATACTTGAATCCCACCCAGCTTCCTCTCTGAGAAGTTGAACAATTATAATTAATGGGCCAGAATATCCTGGCAGGCTCGCCAATAAATTGTCAACCTCGGGTGATGTCGATGGAGGAAGGACTAGCGCACAGCCCAAACACACTCACAGCTTGCTTACAATCTCATTCATATATCATGCATTCGTCACATCAAACCACTAGTAAAGTCTATAACTTTACTACACATGATCATAGAAAGAAACATCAATGCATATGGATCAAATAAAATAAAACATTCTCTCTTTCCTGAACTTCACAAAATCATTTATCTAAAACATCATTAACTAACCCGGGTATAAATAGATTTCTACTTTACCTGGCCAGGTGATCTTAACTATTCACGAATCACTGTGTCTTTTTCTTTTCCCTTTTTTTTTTTCTTTCACTGTCACTTTCACAACGCGTCACAACTGCTGGCGCTGGTGTTGGTCTGCTTGCACCGGTCAAGCCGGACTGCTGGCGTTGGTCAGGCTGGACTGCTGATGAAAGTGGCGCTGGCCAAGTACGAGGTCGAACCCCAGTGAGGATAGAACAGTGACTATCAACATCGATCTGTTCTCCTTTCTTTCTTCCTGCATTAACGCATTGCACTCTCTCTCTCTCTCTTCTAGTCTGCTCTTATCAAATGGACATGGTTGCTTTTCTTTTCTTTTTTCTTTTCTTTCTTTGTTAATTAGCAACTCTCTCTCTCTCCACATCTCTCCTCAGTCCTTCCTCTGCAGACTATCTCATGCTAATCTCTCAACTTGGTTCTCTTCTCTCCTCCCCTCATCTCTCTGCTTTCTCTCAAGCAGACCTAGAACCCTCTCCTCTCTCTGTCTCTCTGTTCGTTCTCCCCCCGTTCTCCCGTTCTCACTCTCACATCCTCTTTATTCGTTCCGATCTCCCAAAAAGGGCGAGTACCATTGGTCAGTATTTTTACCGCCCTGACACCCGAAGTTATCTCCCTCTAATTCCATTGGATATTCAAATCATGACAGTCACGCCGACACGCCTTACTCTCTGTGGTGGTCAACTGGTCATTTAATTGATTAGCTAGATTTCACCCCCACCACGCACTACCTTCCCCCCTTTCCTACTTAACTGGTGCCGTGTGGCTTAAGTCGTGGACACTGGTCAACCTAAAGTGGCTAGCTGAGTCAAGGTGGGCGCCACGACGTCTGACTAACAATGACGCTGGTTCCACAAAGTGGCTAGATGAGTCTGGGCCAGGCGCTGCGACTCGTCTCGCTAGACATCGAGGCGTCGGTCAAAACGGCTTAGTCAGTCTGGGTGGATCGTACCGTCTCTGTGAGGCCTCTCCACTAAGCTTAATTGGCCGGATCCGAACCATGGGCCCGGTCTACGTGGCGCCAAGATGTCTGCGTTTGGACTTATGTCCAGTCGAAGTGGCCGGCGACTTCCCAAGTTGGGTTGTTTCATTTTTTTGTCCGTGACACACCTCCCCTACACATCAGCATGCAGCAACGTCGTGATGGGAAAACTCCGAGATCTCGTGATCACTGTGAAGGCCAAATGTTTCACAGACACACGCGCGTGTGCGCGCGCTTGAAGCGCTTACTACAGGTTTTGATGCGAGAGTGAATTGAGTAGGTCTGCTGAATATGTCCTCTTGAATTGTTTTTTTTTTCTTTGATAGCGCTTGACAGTGCAGCTGGATGCGAACTTGAACACCACCGTGCACAAATGTGTTCTTACCGTTGTGTGTGTGTGTGTGTGTGTGTGTGTGTGTGTGTGCGTGCGTGCGTGCGTGCGTGCGTGCGTGCGTGCGTGCGTGCGTGTGTGTGTGTGTGCGTGTGTATCTGTGTGTGTGTGTGTTCGTGTGCGATAGAGAGACAGAGAGAGAGATGTGCAATCCTTGTGTGTGTGTGTGTGTGTGTGTGTGTGTGTGTGTGTGTGTGTGTGTGTGTGTGTGTGTGTGTGTGTGACAGAGAGAGAGAAAGAGAAAGAAGAGAGGAGAGAGAGAGAGAGAGAGAGAGAGCTGTACAATCGTTAGTCGTATGTAAGTGGCACCTGTATATGACAAATGAACAGAAGTACAGATTTACCTGAAGCTTACCGTTCCTCCATGACTACCTACAGCTGATGTGCGGAGAAGCCGAGGCAAAGAAACTGTGCTGCTGAGATCTGATTATTGTTGACTTGTCACATCGTCCGTCCATCCTTCTGTTCGTTTGCTTTTTAGATGGTTTGTTTTATCACTCCTCACTGGACACACCGTCATCAGAAGATGGTTTGTTTTATCACTCCTCACTGGACACACCGTCATCAGAAGATGGTTTGTTTTATCACTCCTCACTGGACACACCGTCATCAGAAGATGGTTTGTTTTATCACTCCTCACTGGACACACCGTCATCAGAAGATGGTTTGTTTTATCACTCCTCACTGGACACACCGTCATCAGAAGATGGTTTGTTTTATCACTCCTCACTGGACACACCGTCATCAGAAGATGGTTTGTTTTATCACTCCTCACTGGACACACCGTCATCAGAAGATGGTTTGTTTTATCACTCCTCACTGGACACACCGTCATCAGAAGATGGTTTGTTTTATCACTCCTCACTGGACACACCGTCATCAGAAGATGGTTTGTTTTATCACTCCTCACTGGACACACCGTCATCAGAAGATGGTTTGTTTTATCACTCCTCACTGGACACACCGTCATCAGAAGATGGTTTGTTTTATCACTCCTCACTGGACACACCGTCATCAGAAGATGGTTTGTTTTATCACTCCTCACTGGACACACCGTCATCAGAAGATGGTTTGTTTTTATCACTCCAGAGAACAGGGAAACCTTCATTCTGGGCCACTTTCGCCCTCAACCAGTTTCGGGCGAAAGTGGCCTAAAAGCCGCCTTTTCCTGTTCTTTGACTTCCAATAACCAAAAAATAACGATTATCTACAAACAGACATACTGTGTAGGGTTATCCGTTTTTAATACTAATTTACAAAACTTACTTGTCTTTTAAAACTAAGTTATATTTTTGACATAAAATCCGCACACTTATTCTGACTAATTTCTACCTACAAAACTTTGCCCACACAGACAGGCAGACACGAGGCTGAAACCTGATCACTTAATTTATGCTATGGCACGGCTAGCGCAGACAAGCGACCCTCGTTCACACAGTGCACGGCTCGCTTACAAACTGCGACCAAAAAATCAATAAAGCACACCTGACGGCCCCGTTAACTGCAACATAAGCGAATGTTCTAGACTGTCACGTGTCATTGCCACTTTGTGGCCGCCACGTCAACAAGACCGGCTTCGCCATTGTTCACCGGATTACTTCACAAGAAGGTTGTGTTTTGACTGTGCCTTAGCTGTCTGTCATTTTACATTGGAAGGCTGTGCTGTGGTGCTTTTTCAGTGAGAAAAGTGTTTAATTTAACAAGGCGAAATGTCACAAATGTCTGAAGATAGTATTTCTTCCGAATTAGATAGAGAAATTCTTGAATCACAGGCTGCTCATCAAGAATTGTTAGATTATTCTAGGCAGGCAACTAGTTTAATTTACCTGACATGGATCAAGCTTGCAATGTTCCATTACCACCTCCAACCACAACAGAATTGTGGACCGAAGAAGAAAAGAACGTACTTTAAGAGAACAGGCTATTTCATGAAGAAATGGCAAACATTACGTACGCAAGCTACGTACTTTTGCAAAAGTACTTCAACCATTTCCTCAGTTTTACAATATTGGTCTGCCAGTCAGTTTTATCATGAATAAACTGAAGCAAATTGAAAACATGCTACAGATTGTAGAATACAGAAACTACTGGTCAAAAGTTCCAAATATCCCGGCTGAACCTCAACTGTCACAGCCCTAGTCATACATGTTTGTTTGTGTGGCGTTTTAGCAACAGTGCGCGCGACTGTAAGACCACTGCAGTCCTACCACTGACGTAAGATCTATTTTAGATACCGCTCATGCAGGAGCGGTCGGGTTTGTTTAGAGTTGGCTGCTTTAGCAACAGTGCGCGCGGCTGTAAGACCACTGCAGGCCTACCACTGACGTAAGATCTATTTTTAGATACGCTCATGCAGGAGCGGTCGGGTTTGTTTAGAGTTGACTGCCTTGAATTTCCACCAAGCACTTCATGACTTTGTATATATTGCTGTGATTACTGGCTTCACTGCTTCGCTTCAACGTCCTGCTTCAACTTTTTTGGCTGCCTTCGGGCGGCCACAGAATGTACTTTATTCAACTGTCTTGTTTATTAAATCAAGCTTTTGATAATGCACTTGGTGGCTGCTTTGAATAATCTTCAGTTGACAGAGAGACCGGCAGCCGTCTTGAATTTACGGCGCTTAAGCGCCAACCATAAAACCCTTTCCCATTTCCCTATGCAAGCACTTCCCTATTTTTTAAATGTTTGTGCGTGTGTGCTGTTATTGTTGTTGTTTTGTTGTTTTACTGATAATAGCTATATTATATTCTGAACATTCGTTTCTTATAAATAATCAAAGGTGCGCGCACACACATGCACGCACGTCCCCCCACCCCCACCCCCACCCCACGCACGCACACTCAAGTCATCCACAAGTTCTTAACTGAAGTTACCCCAAGTCACTTCTAAGTTATTCTTAAGTTCTTACTTAAGTTATTCTCAAGTTGTCTCAAGTCATCCTTAAGTCATCCCCAAGTCACCCCAAGTCACTTCTAGTTCTTAACTGAAGTCGTCCTCAAGTCATCCTCAAGTTCTTACTCAAGTTAACCTAAGATCATAACTAAGGCATCCTCTAAGTACAACCAAGTTCTTATTCAAGTTATCTTATAATTATTAAAAAAAATACAATCTATGTTTTTGTCTTAAACAGCAGATGTCTAATATAGTACACACACGCCTCAAAAAACGCGTCATCACTGAGAATATCTTGCTCGGCGTTCTCTGCGCGGGATCGGTCAGCATAGATCTTAATGAAATTCTTACATCCTAAGCAACCGCATTGATTACAATTCTGGTCTATGGAAATGTCTTTTATAGACTCCATGTCTTTATTTATTGACTTCATCATTTTATAATACGCCATGATCTATTTTTATTAAAAAATTTAAAATTAAGTTCTTAAAATATTTATTGCATTATAAATGGATCAAAATGATCTTTTGTTGTTGGCGGTTTTGGCGTGCAGTTGTCTTTTTCTGTATTTAGTGGTTCAGATCTTTTTGATTGCTTTTGTTTCTGTTGCCATTGTGTATTTATTTTATAACCGTAATAACTGCCCCCAACAGCAGCAATGGCGCCAAAAATGGCAACAGTTTTAAGTTCAATATTCCATGAAGACTTTGGTGCTGTAGGTCTTGTATCACATGGAGTTTTTATAGCGGGCATTGAATCAACTTGTTCTGGCGCTGGCGGTGTTATGTTTTCATTATGAGTCATATTCTGTAACATTAATTTTTTTGTCTGTTCCACTCTGCTAATTTTTTTCCTGCTTTAACACGCCCAGGATGAGGATGCTTTTCACTGGCCCCCACCTGGTTCAGTGTTTTCTGATTCTGCTGATTTTCTGGCTTGGTTACTTTCTCCACCTGATTCAATGTTTCCTGATTCTGGTTCTGATGATTTTCCAGCTCGTTCATTTTGAAGGGAAACAAAATCTATATGATTTAAAAGTTATTAATCCCATGATTAATGGCGATAACAATGTTCCAAATCTATAGTATAAATCACATCCTAGAGACTCTAATGACTTTGTTAAAACTGGATCTTGCGTTAAATCATACGTAAGATCTTGTTCAGAATCAATGGGAGCAAATCTACTGACTAGTTTAGTGTACAAACTAAGAACCGTTTGCCCCACTTTTCACCATTCTAGACCCCAGCTGCGCTTCATACCTGTTATGATACTTTAAAATGTCTTGTGGCGACATCTGTTGAATCTGTTCAATGCTGAATTCAGTTCGAGGAACTGTTTTGTTTTTCCACATGCTGCCAAAGAATACAACCTTTCCTTTTTGGGCATAATAGCTTGGTCATCAACTTGGTCATTCATAAGTTCAGGAAGGTTTAGGCTGCCTTGTAGCTGTAGTAGATCATCACTGTTCATGTTTTTTATTATAATTATTTTATTTTAAAAAAATGAGCACCGAAAAAACTGTTACCAACCTTGTATACCATTCTGCTGTTATTGGAGGTCTAAGTGTAGGATACTCAATGCTTGGTAAAAGCTTGTTAAGAATTAAACCAGCAGATCTTGGCAAACTAGACTTTGAGGATTCAGCAAGCTAATTGCTATCATTGCAGCTTCGTTTGCTACGAAAGATTTTCTAGTTAAGCAAGGAATAATTCCGGACAATATAAATATGTAAGAAAAAAATACATTTATAAAAAATGGCTTCACTCGTAATGATGATAGGCGGCGCTGTGGTGAATGCTCTTGCTTTTAGTGGAAGTAATTACGCATTTAGTAAACTGCGAGATGAAGGTGAGAGAAAAAGACATAACAAAGCTGTGGAGCAACTAGCCGCAGCACAAGATCGCTATGAAAAGCAGAGAATTGAGCAGTTAGATTTTATTAATGATACTCTGAAAAAACAGGGCCATGCAGCTTACACATTTAAAGATGTTGATCAAGCAATAAAACAATATTATCTAGTAACAGGCAAACCAATCGAAACATTGCCCCACCAAAATTCAGTGACTTTTATCAACCATCAGAAAAACAAAAGATGCAAGAAATCGGGTTTATTGTCGTTGGTATGACCGTTGTGTATTTTGTTGCGCATAATATTGGCTGAGTAAAAAAATGAACAAAATCTATTATTCGCCAAAAGGATATTGGAAGGGAATAACAGCAATTAAAAGCTAAGCCAAGCAGCTGGAGTCAGTGAACAAACAGCAAAAGAATGGTTATCTAAACAAGCGATTTGGCAAATTTATTTACCAGCGCCTAGACGAATACAGAGGCCACACTTTGTGAACGCAATACTGAACGACACCCATCAAATGGACCTTCTATATTTACCCTCTGATACGATTAGACGAAAAAGATTTAAGTACGCACTTACAGTCATGACATAGCTTCAAGATACAAAGATGCGGAACCATTAACACAAAAGAGTGCTTCTGCTGTTGCTGTTGCCATACAACTGATATATCAACGAGGCCCTTTAACTTATCCTCGCATGATTCAAGTCGATGATGGAAAAGAATTTAAAGGGCAAGTGAATCAATTATTGTTAAAACATAGAGTTACCATTAAAAGAGGCATTCCAGGAGTTCACAGATCACAGGCTTTAGTTGAAAACTTTAACAAACAGTTAGCTGAAAGACTTTTTTCCTACCAGTATCACAGAGAGCTGGTTGACAATTCTCGTAAACAGAATGGGTCAGAAGACTGCCCTCAGTTTTGCGCGCAATGAATAATGAAGAATTAAAGGTCTAAAACCAGTACAAGCAATTAAAAGAAAAACAATAAATGTTGCTGAAGACTCCAGTACACCCAGCAAACTATTACCGTTTGGTTTAAAAGTAAGGTACCTTTATTTACCGGGGGAAGCAGAAGGGGACACTCGCATCAGGGCAACAGATCCAGTTTGGAGTGTTGATCCATATGAAATAAAAAGAATTGTAAAAATGAATCCACCCGTGTATTATTTACGAGAAACTGACACAACAAAACAACCAGCTCCTCAAAGATCTTTTGTGAAGGAAGAACTGCAGATAATCCCGCCAGACACAGTTCCAGTTGCTTAGTTAATTTACGTAAACATATTTTGGTTTAAAATGGAAGGCCAGAAGGAAGCGCAGAACGAAACAAGAATGGTAAAGGAAGAGACCTTGAAAATGATACGGGAATCATTTCATGCGTGTAATGCTATTAAGGAAACATTTTCGGGGATTAATCAATGCATGCTAAATCATCCAGATCACCTACAAACTCAAACCCCAAATTGGGAAAAAGAATATCTTGAAATAATAAAAAAAATTCGAACGCATCAAGCAAACATGAGAAAAGATTTAAATGAATTGGATGAAGCTATGATCGATCTTATAACAAAGGTTGATGAAAAATATAAAACCCCCTGTTTATGCAGTCCTCCAGTGTCCGATTGCATATGAAAACTCTGGATTAACAAATACTCGTTTTGTGTTTGTTCTATCTAACGACTTCTTTGTTACAACTGTTGTGTTGATTTCATGTAGATTAGATCGCAGTTTTACGTTTGTCATGATGAAAAGTCTTATTGCCAAACAATGCTTCTTTGTAGTTGTCATGTGATATGTTTGACTGCACAACGCTGCGAGATATTCCCTTTGCTTTCTTAATGATTTTCTCCTGGCTCGAAATACTGTACATTTTTGACCTTAAACCAACAAACTCCTTGATCACCTTTCCAGATAATTCATCCTTCATCTTTCCTAAAACCTTCTTATTAGTAATTGAATGCAAAGGCGAATCTTTAGGATAATCGGACGTGTCATACCATCCTGCATGCCCTTTAGCTACTTCGGTTTCCATGTCTTTATAGATGTCTTCAGTAGGGATATCTATAACAAAACTGTCTGTATCTGTGTAAAGTACTCTGGACTCAGGATACGAGGGCCTTAAAGTGTCATAATGAAACTTCTAACATCAAAAAGCTCTTGATTATTCTAAAACAGTAAACCTAATTAAATACCAGGTTTGTCTAATGTGATTTCTTTTTTTTCATCATTATGCAAAAAGTGTCATGAAATCTTCTAATTTTCCTGATAATTAGGTTTTGAAGGCAGCTTAATTGCTTCGTTCTTCTTGGTGACTAATCTGACATCTTTACAGCTTCGTGCGGATTCTCAATATGTCTTTCCAAAACAGCTGGTGTTCTTCAGCTTGAAACAGTCTTTTTCTTGAAGCATCTGTGGATTTAGTTCTAGATCAGTGTTTTCATGATGTTTTGGTTTCATGAACTGTTCTGATCAAAAGCAATTATGCGATGAACTGCTGTCAACTTCAACCCATGTTCTTATATATAAAAGTGCAGAAGTCTGTAATGACAGACATAATTTTTTTTGCCTCGAAGATTTGGCCACAAAGTTTTGGGTGGTTCTCTGGATCCATCTTTAGTTCGTTCTTGCTGCTATGGTTAGTCATTATGCAGGTCATGGAGTTCATGAGGATATATAAGTCAACTTTAGAATGGAAACCTCGCTGTTGATTCTGGCGTCAAACTGCCAACCCACTTTTTATGCCTTTTGAATATTTTTTTTTCGGATTGTCGTCTAGTTGTACATCTTGAAGTTGCGTTATGGAAAGTGATTGCGCATAGCCCATCCATTACAGTTGTTTGACATCTAAAATTCATGAGATAGTTAGACCTTTTACTTTGGATCATGTCGTCCAAGTATTTGTTGTGTGCCTTGACAGAATGATGCGTCGCCATACTTATTCCCCCACGCAATCGTTTTCGATCATCTGATTCATTGGTAAATCTGGACAATAAAATCAATCTGTACTTCAGTATACTTAAGAAGCATTCCCACGTCATCCCGGCGCAGAATTGTAATGCGCAGGATCCAAGGCTATAATGTTTCTGCAGGGTCTTTCTGTAATTTTCAAATGACGGTCCGCCAACAAACATGTATCTGCCTCAAGTAGGAGTCCTGATAGTCTCCATTGTTTTACACTCATAAACTTCTGCACGCATCTTGAGCATGCGGTAATCAGAATCACTGATGTCCTTTCCTCTAGGACTATGAAAAGACCGCGCCTTTAGGATGGATGTGATCTTCATCAAACCTTTCCCATACTGTCATGTACTCATTAAAGGTAAACGCCCTTTTAACAAGAGTTGAGTCCAAAATATTTTTGTTATTGGGCAGGATTTAAGGACATAGCCAGTGACTCTAATGAACCCATCATGTGTTGCATAGAGTCATAAAAAGACTGTTAGTTAGATTAATTGCACATGTACTTTTCTGAGACTGTTATGCAAGCATCATGAACCCTGAAGGCATCGTTCCCTGCTTTCTTATAAAGTGAGTCGTATCCTCGCAAGTTATGAACGAAGGGGGCAGCTTCCTGTCTTTAGGATCAAAATCTTTTGTTGAAGATTGCTTTTAACTGTTGCGCTGCTCCCTGAACTTTCCGCTATTGTGATCATGGTCTCTTACTCGTTGGATTCTCTGCGTCTGATGAGAGACCTAAACCACAAATCAACCAGTGAGTGGCTGCGTTCATATGTTCTTGGTCTTCAGGCGTCAATCATGATTCAGATAAATTAGATTTTTAGACAGTCATTACGCACTTGTGCATGTACGTTTTAAGAAGTATTCTGCAGAATTAGGCCCCTCTATATAATACTGGCTTTGAATATGAACCGCCATCGACCTGACAATAATGAGGCAATGAACTAATCTGATGATTACTCACTATGGCTGTTTTATCTCGCTCAGTAGTCTCTGTGGGGTTGGCCCCTCTCATAAGGAAACAATGAGTGATTCGACAGTCTGGTAAACAACTATGGACTAGTTTGCATCCGTTTCCAGTTTTTAAAACAACTTTAGATCCGGGTGGGGGTGTAATTAGTTCCGTATTACAGTCTACAGGAACTTTTTCAATGTTTTCTTATGTTCGCTCGCGGCTTTGAAAACAGATGGAATAATTCTTGTTAAACATTTTCTACAGAATTCTTGTGTGCCATGATCTTTTGAAGTTTGCATTCAGTAGTCTACTCATCGTGCGTATCTTGGTGTAATGGGGATCCTGCTGGTGAAAACATCAGCTGTAAGTCAACATATTTGTCTGGTTCGCCAATTGTTGGCTGTTCTTGGACTATATAATTGGCACCAAATTTGTTTCCTAATCCCATGTGATACATTATAACAGTTATTGTTTGTTTTGCTCTTCCAAACTGATCAATTTGCGTCTACACTACAGGGAAAGGACACCCCACTAAAGTTATGATATTTGGGGGTATTGCCGATGGTAGTCACTCTCTCTGAGTGTTCGCGGACACAATGCAGCCTTGCAAGAACACACCACATGAAACATTTGTGTCTGAATTCTTTATGTTGATAACTGCTTTTTTCGCGGCCAGTGCTGGAGGTTGTGGAATGATAAGCCTGGCTTACAATCGGTGCATTACTTAGCCTGTTTTAATCTAATCTCTCTAAGACTTCGCCTCTGACAACAGGCCTCTCATTTTAGCTATCTTCTGCGCAGCGTCAAACTGTGGCAAGCAGTTCGTCTCCCAACCGGGTGTTTAAGTCATTATGAGATAGAATAGTCTGCTGTTAGTTGAGGGACCCAGACTTCATAGATTTTCTTCATTCTATTGTTATATAGTCGATTTAAAACAGCTAACATACTTTATCTGGCGGGTCTATTGTTGTTTACTTGGAAACTGAGAAATTGCATGGACAAACGCTTGCCCGCACGTTTTACTGGATTAATAACTTCTAAATCAATATTCATTCAGTGCTCTTGACAACCGCTCTTTCTCGAGCTTTCTTCAAACAATTCATCTGGGCCTTCATATATCTTAGCCATGCTGTCTTTCTTTTCTAGCAACATATTTTTTTAAATTAAAAAAAAATACAACGGCTTAATAAGAATCTAGTTCATCGGTCTTTTTGGGCTTGGCCGCTTAAACTAAAGTATAAACACCTTCGATGTTGTTACTGTGTGCTGTTTAGAACAGAGTTTAATGTTTCGTTTACTTTTTTAAGCATTCTTTTTTTATCTGCTCGGAGTCTGTCTGTTCGAGAAAAACTTGTCCTCGCCTTTTCTTTGAAGATCAATTTTGTCTTTTGTAGTCATCAAAAATCGGCCTGTAAACGATTAACTCTTCTTCCGTGATGTTTGAGTCAACAAGCGATTTTTTATTGACAGTTTGAACTGGGAAATACTAAGGGTTTAGGGCCGTTATTAGTTTGAACCAAGGCTGTGTGCTTTTGGAGGTGGTAGTTTTAATTTTTTGCCAGCCGCCAACTCACTTATAAGCTAATGAACTAGACCGAGAGCTAAGACAAACTCCTAGAGGTAAAGTGCGGGTGCGCTCGCCCGTTGGTAAGAGGCCTACACTCGTTCCTGCTGATAGGGCACTTATAGTTTGTTGCTCCAGTATTAACATATGTCAACTGCATTAAAGGCAGCAGAATACCTTGACTTTGGTTTGCGTATTTTGAAAGGGCTTGCTCTAGTACTTGACTGCTTTGCGTAAGGTTTGTTTTCTAAAGTTTTTAGGTTAGGGGTTTCTACTATCTCTTCTTTTGGTCGGCGCTGTAGGCACATTTGGATAACTTGACAGACATGCTTTTTTTATAAATAAAAATAATTTAGTATTGTATATCTTTTAATCTGGTTTATCTGCTATATTCAGCTGCGCATCATATATTCAATACAGATGTACAGTGAAGCGGTTTTTATCGAGCTTCTTCTTCTTTATCATTTGAATGTTATTACGTCTCTCACAGTTTCTCCCCGCTTCCATGCACTGATTATCTCTGTTGACTTAGTCAATCCATTTAAACGTATTGCGGTACGTTAAATATTAAGCATCAAAGTATAAACATTGTGAAAGGTGCAGATCTTTAGACACAAGGTCTACTGTTGGATTTCAACACCTCTCCCGCCTCCAACCAGTTTTCTTATTTCATCAAAATGTGATAAGTTTAAGCCACGCTAGCGTAGATTTGGTTAGGAACTACCCTCAATCGAACATTGTACTTTGTTTTTTTTTGGATTAAAAAACCTTTTCACTTCTCTTTTGAACGGGTCTTCATCTTCGCACAGCAATAAAATACCTTTAAGCGATTCTTGCTGCGACACTATACTAATAGTTCCCATATTGTGTCTGCCCTGCTTTCTGGGATATGTTGTATGATGAATCACTCTTTCGTAATATATTGCTAATTTTGATGATATTGTGCTCATCTTGCCTGCTAAAATAAGGGTTGCTAACTAACGTCAAACTCTAACGAGATGTCAGAAATGCTGTACTTTGCTTCGGTGTTGATGATCTGATAACACGTTTGCTATTCATTAAAAGTTAGTTCATATGACCCAATCTGTCTTTTAATGCTCCTTGAAAGTATGGCGCTGCGCTTTAACAACTCAAAATTCTAGGAATGGAAAAAGCGATTTCCATAGCAAATGTTACAGCTACATACTTTTTGCCGTCTTTAGTATCTCCAGAGCCTATTCTATGTTTTAGTTGTTTTCTTTTTTTTTTTCATTTTCGATTCCTTGAAACGCAAGATCAGCCCTTTCAGTCCAGTTAGACATGATCAGATAGGTAAAATATGTCTGCATTGTGTAAAGAATATATTGCGTGCCCCTCAAGTTTATAGAAGAAATTTTCTTAACGATTGCCGCCCAGATTTTGTACATACTGTCCTGTTTGGGTTGTTGTTGATGCGAGTACTATTTTGTAAGTAAGAGCGCAGGAGCTGGCACAATCACTGCATCCGCTCCCTAGGTATGGAAAATTAACATGTAAGAATTTGATCTGCATCAATAGGCAGATGGATTATTGGAACAGTAATATTTCCGTTTATTTCCCTTCTCGCCAAGGGGCTCCTTTCGCCTTCTAGTCGGTTCAAGAATCGAGCCATATGCTTGTGACATTTTTTTATAAAACAAATAAAAAAGTTAATTATTTAAAAAACTTGGGCAGGCATTGAAGGTGAAGAAGATTATGATGTTGTTGATCCTGGAGACGACATGAGTGAAATGATCCCTTTGAACAGATCGCTCAGCGCTCGCATTGCGGCGTGAAAATAACAGAAAGTAAGGTTAGATATTATACCTAAAGTTTAGGCAAGAACCTCCCGAATTTATAGACCCTAATGATTTTGAAGTTAAAAAAAAACAAGAAAAAAAGATGACATTTTGTTTGTGAGGAGCAGCGACCATGGACAACTTGTTCAGCTTACATCTAAACCAGACTCATCAAAGTTTTTTAATAAAGAGTACAATTAGACAAAGGCTCAGTAGTGAGCGATCAAAATCGCCTTGGCAGTACTAAACCAAAATTAGATAGGGATGCAGTTGTAACTTCAAAAACCACACTGCAGGAACTCCAACAGCAACCAAATACAAAAATGGAACTTAAGAATAAAATCAATCAGCAGATGAAAAAATAAATTGCAAATAGAAGCAGTAACAGGTTTTTCAGAAGAAAGAAACACATTAAGATCTACTACAGGACTCACCACTACCCATGCGAGAATAGCGGCCTTGATCATGCTTTAAGAAGCCATTAGAGGCGAATTAACAAACATATTTAGCAAAACTGGGTGAAATGATGAGCATATAAAGAAGAAAAAGAAAAAACTCGTTGAGGCTGATGACGCCAAACTTAGGGCTGATATTAAAGAAAGAATACCCAAAAGACTAAAAGATCTTGAACATGAGAGATCAGCAAGACTTAGAAGTGTTGTCTACTAACCAAGAACATTACGAACTCAAGGGACGCAGAATAAGAGAAACAATCCAAAGAATTTTATATGAAGACACAATACGATAGCAGCAGAAAACGAAATACCGAACACTGTTTAGAGAGCAGGGGTCCAACATTTAGCAAGCGTTATAACAGGCCTTAGGATTTGCAATATGCACACTGGTGTTGGCTATTACAGGCGGCGGTGGGTCAAAGTCCAGTGCCTCACCACCATCGGCCCTCCATCACCCCTGATAATCATGGGTGTAAAAAACAACTTGACCAATCTAGGGATTTATTAAAAAAATTAGCGGTCAAGCTATAGACTCTTTACCGGGTATATTAGGGGGTATTGTTTGCTGGCCTTTTGTCTACTGCAAGCAAAGTAGTTGGCTTTATGGCCGAGCACTTATGGACATTATTCTCTTAATAGTTGGGTTAACTTTTAGTAAGATAAAGACCAAGTATCCTAGGCCAGTTAATCCAAGAAACAAGCGCTGTCTTTTCATATCATGTCATCGCGAACAGAGTCGCGTCTTCTACGGTTTCTTCGGGTTTGGACCGCGGGGATGGATGACTTATTCGTGGGGGGTCATCTTGTTTTTTTTCTGCTTGCATTATTACTGGCTCAGAATTTATTTCGTTTTTTCGACCTTCTGTTCTTTGCCTGCCCAAGGATTTCATTATGTAGGTTATTATTGTTCCTATCTGGAGCCTGAGGTAAAGAGGGGGTAGCATGTATAAACCGTGGCCAACAGCAAAGTCTACTTTCGTTCTTGCGAATTGTAAAACATTTTGGTACCTTTAATACCTTGAAGGGTAAATGACTGTAGAATTAATGGCGTCCTCCTAAATTTGCTAAGTACTGTTTTTGTGCTTCCAAAGCCGGTAGAAGGCAAAAAATTTTTTCCCAGCTTATGCTCGATTCTTAGTCTTGTGCTTTGCGAGCCTAGCAAACACAAACGTAAGTACGAACGAGGTCGTTTATTAGTTCTATTCCTGCTTTAGTTAGGCCCTAGAAGTGTCTAAGATAAATGTTGTCCATGCTATTTTATGCTCTTGCTCTATAGGACCGGAGGTGAAACGCCTGTGCCTGAAGAGAAAAGATGTGTAAGGAGGATTCCAGTCATAGTTATCTTTCTGGTGCACGCCCCAATAAATATGGGGTTGACTAAAGCCATGATTAAGCTCAACATTTGTCTAAAGTCTGTCTTGATGTTATATTCAAATTCGTTTACGATCCTTTCAAAAGCCATTCATGTCTATTCGGTTGCTGAATGATTTTAAAACGGTTTGGTCATTTGGTAATGGCGCTTGCAGTTCAGTCAAAAAACGTCTGACCGAAGGTGTAATAGAAATGAAATCTATACACTGACCTCACCCAAAGGTCAGGATGATTTAGATGATCAGCATACGACACTCCGCACCCCCCAGTTGATGCACAAAACACTGCCTAAGTTTAACTGGTTTGGTAAAACAGCATCGGATGGACTGAACCCACTTTCGCGTGTAGTCTTTTTTAACAGGGGGTTAAGATATCTGCTTAATGGAAGTAATTACCTTTTATGAAAGGTCGTCAGTCTGGCGTCACAGAAATGACGAGGGGTGTCGTTGTTTATTTTTAAGATTGTAGTGCGGCCCAACAGAATTATTTTGCTTCAGTATATATTGAATGCATATTTTTAATTTGTTTTAAAAAAATGGTTTGTAACAATAACAACTCAGACCGCCCTTGTTTTACTGCCAATTCTATATAACGAATGCGGAACCAGAACTGGTCGCGCTCCATGAATTATTCTTACAAAGTCGTAGGGTTTATATAAGCAAAGCAAGGAGAATATAAGATTAAAAAAAGTTAATAATAGAGGACATTAGTTAGCCAGTTAACCATACCTGATGGTTATTACGGGTTTTGCTCGCTAAAAGAAGCAATGCAGTAACTTCGACATTGCTCTCAAACTTAACAATGCGAATCTGAAAACAATGTTGGGACCTTCAAACTGAAGAAGAAGAAGGTAGGGTTCTATTTTGATAAAGAGCTAGCTAAATGTTAGGCTTTACAACTTGTCATGGGCTTCAGACTGTTTAGAGTTACGTTCAAACAAAACTACTTATGAGGAGAAAATCCGCTCGATCTTGCATTACATTCATTATCTTTTGTCATTTGGTTGAGCTGAGCCTGATGAAAACATATATGATGGAAGGCCCTCAACTGTTTTAAGAGCTCTTCCGTCAGGGAAAGCTGCATATTGCGATTTGAAATTATACAAATTCCCTAATTTACAGTTTAAAAGATTAGTTTGTGCGGTGGGTCGGATCTTTTAATATAAAAATCAAAGACAAAAGCGGGGGGAAAAGTTGTGAAATGTGATTAACCTTGCACATTTGTTTTGGAAATAAATAGACGTTTACTAAAAATAATGTCGCGCGGGCCAGAGAATCAGGAGTTACATTAGCGCCTGTAGTGTAGAACCTCTAGAATTAAAGGACCTTGCGGAAGTTGCGAGGACTTTGAACAGAACGGTGAGATAGGCGCTTTGTAGGTTTTGAGTACACTAATAGATGGTGATTATAAACGCAAAGAGCGTTGGCGACAGCAAAAGTTTCCTAAACTAGAACAACTGCGCAATCTTGAGGCAAATAATGGTGGCCAGTATGAATATAAAATAGTTCGAATAACCTGACCTCAAATGGCACTTTAGAACCATATTTTGAATGGGAAATAAAAATTGTATTCATAAGCCCAGTTTACATATTTTAGCGCCAAAAAAGTTTCAGAAAAAGCATTCAACTCTGCCTTTACATGTAAGTCTTATGCGGACGACAATAGTCGAAAAGAAATTGAAATAACGCGTTATGGGAAAAAACAAGTACATCCTCCACAAGAAAAGAAACAGTTGTAAAAAAAGCTTCTAAAATACTGTTCTTTCCAAGCAGATAAATTAGGAGACTCGTTACAATAATATTTGAAATTTCTTTCTTTAAAGATGTGGAATTGGATGGGGTTGTTGGGCGTTAGTGACGGACCTTATAAAAGGAATTAATATTAGCTGGCAAAAACTTAGACGTTGTAAACGTCTTAACGTTACCATGGCGTTCTTCACAATGGTGAGGATATTATGATCATAACAACAAAGCAACAAAATCAATGTTGACTTAATTAGAACAATCTTACAGAACTGAATTGGATTAATCTTACACTTTTAGCCGCTTAGGGTTTTTATATACTGAAACAAGTTTTGAGGAGAGTATGATAAATATAATACTGGATTAGATTAAAATTCTGTTATAAAACTTTGGGAGCAGTAAAACTTTATGACAAGAACCCCTCATTCGATCATTTATTGTGACAAAACTGGTGTGGAAAAAAACAATATTTATACCTCAACTGTTACAAAACAGTTTATCGTTAAATTTTAATCATATTGTGATTTTCTGTCCACACTTAATGGAAACAAAGCATATCATGATAGAAGGTTTATATATGAACAGATGATGACATATATTTTGTTGATCCTAGCAATAACTAAGCGAGTGTTTTAGAACAGTTTTAATAGATTGTTTGAAGGAACGCAGACACTAATTTATTATAGATGACTTTCGGCAGAAAGAAGACATAGTTAAAAAGAGAAACCACTTTGTCAAAACTAGCTTTCAGTGGAAGGAAATGCTGGGATTAGTTGTGTGGATTTTATGACAATAATATAACTCGGTTTTAAAAGACGTTAGAGAGCCAGTTAAAGGACTGTAGTTTATTTCACATGAAAGATCAGAGATGCATTTGATGAATGTTGGCGTGAAATGATGTTATAATATGACCAGAAAACATAGGATTAAACAAAAATTAAAATCTGGGAAAATCTTTTAGTAATTAGTATTAAAACGATAGACCCTAAACAGTATGTTTGTTGTTGATAATCGTTATTTTTGGTTTATTGAAGTTACTTGTCAGAGAACAGGGAAAACCTTTGTCTGGGCACTTTCGCCCGAAACTGGTTGAGGGCGAAAGTGGCCCAGAATGATGGTTTCCCTGTTCTCTACTCCTCACTGGACACACCGTATCAGAAGTTGGTTTGTTTTATCCACTCCTCACTTGATACACCGTCATCAGAAGATGTTGTTTTTCACTCCTCACTGGACACACCGTCATCA
>CM031616.1:70403748-70456248 GCA_018398815.1 Conus ventricosus
AGGCAACATGTCCGTTTAATGTCCCGGTACAATAAAGTTATATGACGGCTAATCAAAATGATGACATTACTCAGTCCTCACACACATACATTCAAAAAGATAAACTGATAAAAGGTAAAATGATCATCATTTGTAATGGTTTTCTGTTTTTCCCCCCTAGGATGTTGCCCCTACAAAAAAAAAATGAACATAGGATTGTCTGAAGATGTTCAAAAAAAATGGTAACTAAATTCTACAAATCACTTTATCAAAATGTCAGAAGTACTTTTATAAAAACCGCCAACTTTTCTTTTTTTTTTCTTCCTTCAAAAGGGAAAGAAAGACAGAAAAGGTTAACATGCACTTGTGAAAAACTTGTTGTTTCACTAATGTAAGTGTGGGGATGGATGATTTTATGTATTGTCAAAAACCTCCCACTTTAGCACCTTTCTCTAAAAACCCCATGCTGGTAGAAGTTCCCCAACAGAAAAGGGGATACACTTTGATGTATTTGTTTGCACCCCACCCAGAGGGGGGAAAAAAGCCCAGAAACAAGCCCGCATGGAAAAAAACAGGATTGCAAAAAAACTGGTCACGGCTTCATGTCTGTACAGGAGATCCCTTAAAAGGGTCTTGTATCCCCCCCACAGTGAAAAAAGGTTTGGGGGTTAAATTTTTTTCTCCGCACACACGGCATAAAACCTCAGTTAGACTTTGTCACATGAGTGAGGCACACCACACAACACGCAGAGTAAAAGTAAAATACAGTTAGCATTGTGCTGTGTGAGGCACACAACAAAGCTCAAAGAAAAAAGAAAAGTCTTGTATGCCCAAAAAATAACCTTTATGATTTTTAAAATGGCCTGCAACAGTCTCTTATTACAGTCGGGTAGTATACATGTTTACTTTGATTAGTATAACGGAATGGGGGTTTATCAAATTTTGCATTTGAATGTCCTTTTGACTGCCTAAAAATTTAACGGGAAAATAATAAAACATTGCTTCTAAAAATTGATATGTTCAACATTCCCAAAAAAAATTCCCCAAAAAAAACGTGGAATGATGAAAAAATCAAACAGATGTCAAAAATTTACAGCTGACCGTGACAAAAAAAAAAAAAAATCACACAGATTATACCCGTAAAATTATAAAAAAAATGGGTAAAGACTGTAAATTCAAAATGATATGTCCTATCATTTCCCTTTTGGGGTTCCATTACTTAATGCAAAAAATTATACAAAATTAACTACAAGATCAAGTAAAAGGCTGAATGAAAATAACTCCCGGGCCACACCTCAATAAATCGCAGATTTGCTCATTACAGTTGGCGCAACGCAACAAAATTTCAATATTTTCCCCATGTTGATAGTTGCTTTCATAATTTCTTCGATTAAATCCCGTCCCCGCAGAAGAAAAAAAAAACTTAGCTTTACAAATGCTAAGGGTTTAGTGCCGGTATGTGAACCAGTTTTAAAACAATCTAAAGTAAGGGTAATTTAAAATTTGTTTGGATTTAGGGCAAGCCATTTGGATTCAAAAGACCGATTTTTTTAAGTTTATGGCAAAAAGGGATCAGTATCCAGTTTCTTTTTTTTTTTTTTCCTGGCGAGTTGAGTGTAGGTATTTTTTTTCCAGTCTTAAAATTTTGATTTTATAAAATGTTGATCAGTACCAAGAATGTCTTTTTTAAAATATATTTAGGTATATTGGAGCAGTGTGCTTTAACAGTTTTGAAACTCTTTCCAGGAAGAGGGGGGGAGGAGGGGGGGGAGGAGAGGGGGGAGAAGAGTGGGGAAGGGTATAAGGGAGAAGGGCAGAGGCACAAGACGGGGGAAAAAAAGGGGGGGGGTGGGGGGCAGCGGGGGGAAAAGGGAGGGGAGAGCAGGAGGGGGACAAGGTGGGAAGAGAGAGGGAAACAGCAAGGGAGAGACAGCAGGGGGGAGACGGGGAGCAGGAACAGGGGAAAAGAGTGGGGAGAGAGAGGGAGCAGAGTGGGGAGAGAGAGGGAGCAGGACAAGGGCCAAGAGGGGAAAGCAGGAAACAGAGGGAAAAGAGGTGGGAGGAGGGGGGCAGGAAAAGGGACAAGAGAGTGGGGAGAGAGAGGAAGCAGGGGCAGCAGGAGCGAGGGACAAGGTGGGGGGGAGGCAGCAGAGGGAGAAGGAAGGGGACACGGGACAAGAGAGGAGACGCGGGGGGTCAGGGAGGGGAGGGACAAGAGTGGGGAGAGAAGCAGAGGGAAAAGGGGGGGGGGGGACAGGGGGGAGGGACAGCCAGGAGGGGGGGGGACAGCAGGGAGGGGAGGGGAGGGGAAGCAGGGCGGGGGGGGGAGGGGAAACAGAGGGGGGACGCAGGGCGGGGAGGGAGGGGAAAAGAGGGCGGGGAGGGGAGGGGCGGGGGAGCAGGGCAGGGGGGGGGGGAGGGAGGGGGGAGGGGGGGGGGGGAGGGGGGGGGAAGCGGGGGGGGGGGGGCAGGGGGGGGGAGGGGGGGGGGGGGGGGGGACAGTGGGGCGGGGAGGGGGACAGCGGGGAGGGGAGGGGGGGAGGGGGGGGAGGGGGGGCGGGGAGGGGACAGCAGGGGGGAGGGGAAGAGGGGGGGGGGAGGGGGGGGAGGGGCAGAGGGGGGGGGAGGGCGGGAGGGGACAGCATGGAGGGTAGGAGAAGGAGGGGGGACAGCGGGGGAGGGGAGGGGAGGGCGGGGGGGGGGACAGCAGGGGGGGGACAGCAGGGCGGGGAGGGGGGGGGGGACAGCAGGGGGGGACGCGGGGCGGGGGGGGGGGGGACGCAGGGGGGGAAGGGGCGGGGAGGGAAAGGGGAGGGGCAGCTTTGGGGGGGCCCCCCCCCCCCCCCCCCCCCCCCCCCCCCCTTCTGTTTGCCCCCCCCCCCCCCCCCCCCCCCCCCCCCCCCCCCCCCCCCCCCCCCCCCCCCCCTTCTCCCCCCCCCTTCTCCCTCTGTCCCCCCAGCCCCCCCCCTTCCCCCTCTGCTGCCCCCCACCCCCCTCCTTCGTCCCCCCCCCCCCCCCCCCCCCCCCCCCCCCCCCCCCTTCTGCTGCCCCCCCCCCTTCCCCTTGCTGCAGAAAAGATATAAGATAAGTTCTTAAGCCCAGCCAACCGCAAAGGGCCACATCAGGGCTTTTATTAAAAAAATCAATCAAAGTCATTTAAAAAAAAAAAAAAAAAACTTCTAGGGAAAGGGGACCAGGGGAGAAGGAGAGCTAAGGAGAAGGGAAAAGAGTTCCAGCTGGATCTGGTCGAAGGGAACAAAAGTGAATTCTGGCAAATTTCCCCCCAAATCGAACAATCGGTACGACATCGACGCCCCCCATCCAAAATAGTGGGTTCGAATCCCGCAGTGCCAGGGGGGAAAAAAAAAAAGTTGGGAGTAGAAAGGCATCTGGGCGCCGTGACCCTAAGAATGTGAGGAGTTCGAGCCCGGGCCCTGTTGAGGGGGAGTTCTTCTCTGAAGACCCCGTGTCAAGTTTCCCCGTTTTTATCCTCCCACTAAATGAAACAAGTTCCAAGTTATTTCACCCTTGTGTTGTTTCAGGTGATGTAAAATTACTGCATTTCGGTTTTTTACATTTTGTCTGCCTTCTAAACCCCAAAAGGTGTTTTACATTAGGCTTTTTCTGCCTTTTATATCCTAAAAGGTATTTTACAACAGAAAATTTTTAATAGTGAACACAAAGGAAATAACCAACTGAAACAGTCAAAAAAAAACACAGGAACTTGCTTATTTTTACATATCCCACTCGCTGAAGTGTTCCTTAAAGTTTTTGTAACCGTCTCCCTGATTAAAAAAATTAAAATAGTCGCACACTCACCCTGCAAAATTCTGCTCGCCCAAGCCAAACACCCCCTCTTCCAAGCCCCCTCCCCCCTAACAAAAAGATGTTAGAGGGTAAAACCCCATGCCCCGCAGAACAAATTTTCATTAAAAGTTCTTTCATCATTCTTGCAGGTCCCCCGAGGCTAACAAATAGTTTGTAAAATGGAACACTTGAGTTTCTGAATTGTTCCATGCGGCATAAAACAAGAGATGGCCGCCCCCCGTGGTTGAAGGGAGAAGACCTTGCACCAACTAAAGATTTTTCTCAGAATTAACTCTACTTTGAGGGATAGTTAAGTTTTTTTCACTCCTTCTGTCTCTCTGCCCGCAAGAGTTGTCAGTCTTGAACTGAAAAATACTGCTTTTTTTCAAAACTTGTTTTCTAAAGCCTTCATACAGTATTTTAAACATACTTAAAGTTTTAAAAAGTAGAAAAGGAAAAAAAATTTCCCCCCACAGTTGATTGTTTAAAAGTATCCTCCCCCCCAAATTTTTTAAATAGCAGGAAAAAACTTTGTATTTTTTTACTCTTGTTCATCATTTTGGTGGTGACATGAATAACTGTCCCCCGGGCTTAAAAAAAAATATGGGTGCTTTTTAATACATTTTAAATACTAGACTGCTTTGCAAAATAGATTAGGTGGTTTGTAAATTATTCAAATCTGCTGTTTCTAAAATTGTTCCATCCATAGGCATTATATGCAAGCAGTACACAATGGATTGTCCCCCAGTGCTTCAAAGGACAAAAGAAAAGCAACAAGCTTAGCTCTTTAAATTTAAAAAAGCTTTTGATGGCCAGTCAGTATTCTTCCCATCCTTGTCTCTTGCCCACAAAAGTTGCTATCCTGAATGAAAAAAAACTTCCTTACTTTTCTATTACAAAAATTAATTTTCAACCCAAACTTTCATCTATCATAAATTCATATACAATGATAAACAAAATTTCCTAAACAGCCCCCAAAAAAAAAAAAAAAAGTAGTGCAAAAACAAATTTCTAAAGTTTTGATATGTTTAAAATATAGCTTCCCCCTTTTAATCAGCAGGAATAATCCTAGAATTTTTTACCTCTTGTGCTCAATCGGAGGTACACACAAACTGTCTGCGATTTAAAGGCCAACACTAGTTTCCTCAGCCTGGGCATGCTCCAGATTAACAATGCAAAGAAAGCGCTTTTTCATCGTTTAAAAAGGTTATACGCGAATGCGCAGTTCTACAGTAACCCTAGTCTAACAGCAGCAAAATCATCCCTTCCCCCCCTCCCAACGATTTATCTCACAAGCAAAAACCAAGGGTAATAAGGTCACGGCGACAGTCGCCAAACCTGACCGAAAAAATGCCCGGGACCCTTGAGCCCTCCCTGTCGCAGCGGGGCATTTATGGTGAGCTTCCCGACCCCCGCACTTGACGCAGCCCCTGGGAAGGTCTTGGTCGGTACAGGCCCCCCCCTCACCCCGAGGAATCTGCAGAAAACCACAGGAACAAAAACGCGAGAAGTTCAAAATCATTTAAATATGGGCGATGATGACAAAAAAAAGCGGGGGGAAAAAAACGGGGAAAAAAAGTCCAGGGTGGATAAACATTCAAGTGTCCCCACTCCCTCAACCCCTTTCTCCCCACCCATCTCTATTTTTTTTTAAAACTATTTCCCGGTACAAAAAATGATACTTGTTTCACCTGTAACGGTTTTATTCCCTCCTACACAAAATTTACCACACAAAATTAAACCCCCCCCCCCCCCCCCCCCCCAAAAAAAAACTTTTTTTCAAGATATTTTATATTCCTTTTACAGGATTATTCATTAAAAAACTTCACTTTCCCAAGAGATTCAATTTTTTTTTTTTTTTTTAAACCTATCAACGCTTCTCTAAACGCAGATGATCAAATACCGAAAAAAAAAACTGATAGACAAGTCAAAGCTCTCGCTTACTCCCTTTACTCCGTTTCAATATACTTCTAAAAGTGACTTTGGGCCCTGTTTTTTTAAAACTCATGGGTTTTACTCTGATTAACTTTTTCACTGAAAAAAAAATAAAATTGAGTTTAAAACTATTTCAAATATGACCCAAAATAAATGGCAGTTAAAGATTCTATCATAAAAGGGACATGCTGTCCGTAAAAGGCTGTCTACAGAGGGACCTGACGTTATAATCCAGCTTTGTAGGATTTGGGATGAGTTGCTGGGCTTCAGTAAAACCCAAAATGACAAATTGTTCCAAACCCGACTTGAACCTCTTTGGAACCCTCCCGCAAGGCAATAACTGCAAACCCATTACAACCAATAGGCCCAGTAAGAGTTGCTTCCCCTTTTCCCTTTCCTCGGCTGACCGCAAAAGGGCCTATCGTGGGTTTTCACCCTTTAACTCGGTATGAAAAAAAGATCTATTTTTTTAAAAAAAAAAAAAAAAAAAAAAGGGGGGGGGGGGGGGGGGATAAATCGTTGAACCCGATTTTGTAAAGAAAGAAACGCACACACACCTGAATTTCCTTATCTTTCTTTTAGTTCAATATTCTTGGATCAGATGACAAATGTTGATCTCTTTGAGAAATTCACATCAGGTGGGACATCTCTGAATAAGACTTTGTCGGGCAAAGTCTGCTGTAAACTGTTTATGTCTGACAACATGCAAGTCCCAACACTCTGTAACTGTATAAAGTCCCATGTCTAGTAATTTGTTCATCTTTTAAGTTTGTACAAGGACATGTTTTACTCATTTTACTGTTAGCGGAACATAAAATGGAATGCACCATGGAGCTCCCCCCCCCCCCCCCCACTTATCGACACCACAAACTTTCCTGTAATAGTATCAGTTTTGAAGTAGACAGAACAGGACATTGTGATATCCTGTGAACAAGTTACTGGGCAGATTACTGTGGAACAGGTATTTCTTGCTTATATGGGACACCTGTGGGTCATCACCATCATCCATCTTGTGTGACATTGTGATGTTAACACCAACGCCCTAATCGGTTGAGAAAAAAACAAAAATACTCCAAACTGCTTGCAAATAGCAACAGCTCCTGATTGTGGTGACTATCTGCATACTGATGAGATTATTTTCATTTTTCACTAAAATGCAGAGTATTGTTGATAACACTTTACATAAAATGTATAGATTTGAAACTATAATCACATAAAGGGAGGTGCAGAAATTACTCCCAGCTTACTGGTTGGGCATTTGAGGACAGTACTTCTCTGGCACCTTTGGATACACCTTGTTCTTGTCTGCCTTTTGACTGACTCTGGGCAAAGGTCCAGTGATGGTGAGGAAAGCCCCACTGACCGCAGGCACAGTCCTGTTGATGGCAGGAAAGACTGCAACCCATGATTCTCTTCAGAGGGCATGAACCATGTAGCGAAAGCTTGGCTGCGGATGGAGCTGTGCTCTTCACCTGTCAGAACGGCTATGAGTAGAGCTGCAGGATGCACACGGCAGTCTGCCTGCTGTGTGGCGTCTGTGGCCAGTGGACTCTGCAGTCATGAAATGCCGGGCTGGTCAACCCATTGGGGCACAACCATGGAGGTTCTGTCGTGTCTTGCCCAATGGCCATCACACTATGGCATATGCCAGGGAGCAGTTGCGTCCCTTTACATCTTGGTGGCAGCACCCGTGTTTGCCTGCACCTGTGTCAACAGAGTGCAGACTTACAAACATGGTGCTGGGTTGCTCACAGTTGGCTGGTTTGGCTGTTGAGGACTGTACAAACATGGTGCTGGGTTGCTCACAGTTGGCTGCTTTGGCCGTTGAGGACAGTCCTCTGGATCCCATTGGCATTTTGGGGTGTATCTTTTTCTTCTGCATGCTGATTTTCCATTTTAACAATCTTAGAACATCGAAAGTAACATCTTTATCTTACTTAAGTATGCAGAGTTTTTAAAGTATCTTCATCTCACCCACCAACACAAAAGCTACATGACATCAAAGTTGGCAACTATGACGATCACACGTGTTCTCAACCACTGTGAAAGTGCTCTACTACAAGCTGTCACCTACAGTCTACCCCTCACACTGTCTTGTGAAAGTCCTGCTAACCATCAACTTCAGTCAAGAGAGACAAGTGCAATATTTCAAATTTTGGTGAAATGCATCTACCTGCACATTAAGTAACACTTAGCATAACTATAGCTAACTGAATTTGAAACATCTGAATTTGTCCTAAAGTGAATCACATGACACAAATTAGGAACAACGTAATAATTCAAGTATTTGTAATGATGTGATAAAATCCAATGGGGTGTGATTTTAGTACACTGTCAGTTGCAGCAAGCTCTTACACATATCCCACCTCTCTGGATCCATGAGATATCACTTGTAAGGTCAGAGAACTTTTTTCCCCCTCGTTTAGATACTAGACTGGAATGCCAGTTTTACATGCATTAATATTTTCTAACTAGTCTCTTTGATGAACCATTGTAAAAAGTCTTAGCAGAACTGCTAATTTACCAAATTCAGGACTTTTCTTTTATTGTCCTTTATAAAAAAATTCATTCTTTTTTTATGTAATTATGTTCATACTGCCATTCCTGTGGCAATTCACTGTTCATGATCAAAGGGCCCCACTGGACTTCTTAATCAACCAGGCTGGAAAACCGATTAGAAGGGAGTGGGAGATAGGAATGGGTGCTTTTCAAATGTTTGTGAAAGCGGCAGAGAGGGCGGGGTAAAACATTTCGCCCAGATAACAATGTGCCGAAAATGCCCCAAAAGAGTGATCCTCTTAGTTTTATTCTTGACTCGTTCATCATTACACTTATCAAACCAACACCACCTTCACATGATCTTCAAGCCTGGCCCCTGCCCTGAAGTATCTTCAGACTTGCTCAACAATATCAAGGCCGTGACTGCCAACATACTTAACTACGGGGTGAAGCACCAAAATCACGAAAAGAAAGGTGGATCTGGTGATATAACTGGGTTTCGACCTGTGCGAACAGGGACAGCTTTGCTGTGTGCGAGTCAATCGGTTCAGTGCTCCACTGTTAAGGTGAGAAGCCCTCCAAGAGCCAGGCAAACTGGGTCCCTGAAGGGATAATACTGAAAGCAGTCTACCAACAACCTCCAAGAGCCAGGCAAACTGGGTCCCTGAAGGGATAATACTGAAAGCAGTCTACCAACAACTGGCAACTCCACCAACAAAAAGGATGCAGAATTCTTCCTTTAGGACCTCATTTCCTTTCCAAATGAAGGACAAGGCTAGGTAAACGACGGTAAGGTAATGTTGCTTATAGCCCAGCCGACCACAAAGGGCCATATCAGGGCTGTCACCACGTTAAAATCAACTCACAAGTCATACAGTTAAAATACATGTGCTAAAAACATACCAGAAACTTTGTTAAAAATCTGTCTTCTGTAAAATCTTAAATCGGATGAAAAATGCTAATCTCTTTCAGAAACTCAAAGATCAGGTCAGGTAAGTCTGTGGTATGTTCACCTGACAAGGACAAGCACACAAGGTGACTGTATGTTCACCTGACAAGGACAAGCACACAAGGTGACTGTATGTTCACCTGACAAGGACAAGCACACAAGGAGACTGAACAGGTCGGAAGGAATTTCTGCCTGGCGTGAACTGAACAGCATCAAAAAAAAAAATTCCTGACCCAGATTTCCAACTGAACCTAAAAAGTGGCATCCCTGGGATTATCTTACGGCAATAGTCACTGTATGAAAAGAGTTCAACATCTGACATCACCATGTGAGAATAACTGACCACCATGAAAATGGCAAAATCTGTTGTTTTTAAACGTACTATCCAGGCAATGTGCCTCTGTGTGCAGTGATGAACGCGCAACAGCCCATGTATACAAAGAAAAACGGAAACCAAAAAAAAGGTGAAATTATATATGAACCGAGCACGCATCGCTCGTTACAGTCCTTCAAGCAGATGACTATCTGAGCCCACCTGCTTCAACTATAACACAGTGACCACTGACCTACTTATCAGAGACAATGGCCATTCAAATTTTGTGAATTGCCACCACAAAAATGAAAAGCCCCTATGTCCTTTCTTTCACCTACTGTATGCTCATATTGCATCAATTTATATAAATAAGTTTGACCAGATACATTTCAAAGAGTACAGTACTGAGTCATAAATCAATCTGTATGATTGGTAATCATTTCATTATTTTCGCTTACATCAAAATTCCTTAAACTGTTATACTATCATCGCTACAGTTCACTTATAAGCTATTCATTTGAAAGTGTCAACAATCAATCTGAATTGATGATTTTAAAGCTATTTCCATTCCTGGACAGCAACGTGATGTTCACTTCATCGTTGATGGTGACGTACTGGGACAATGTGCTGCCAAGGTAGGTGAATTATTTCTCATTGCAGCGAGTCTCACACCACTGACTGTGATATTAGGTTCAGTGTAGTGTCTTCCTGATGCGGTTTAACCCTCTTGTATGCAGATTCTCTGAGGCCAAATTCCCCTACGTTTTCAGATTTCTGGGGGTGAATTTAGTCTTAACCCTTCCCGTACACCGTGGGTGCAAATGCACCCATACTTTTATTTAATGTTTCATATTTCAGTTATTGTGCATACAATCTTACTGAAATTTTATGACTTTGTTAGTAAAGGGACTGGGCACGTACTACCAAAAATGATGCCATTTTGCCTTTAAATAAACAAATAATCAAAACAACAAAAACATCGTATAACCTTCCCTGTACTTCGTGGGTGCACACACACCCATACTGCCAAAGAAGGAACTGTGCGGGCCGTACATCGTGGGTGCACACACACCCATACTGCCAAAGAAGGAACTATGCGGGCCGTACGTCGTGGGTGCACACACACCCATACTCCCAAAGAAGAACTATGCGTGCTTAGCCCTACTCAGTAATGGAAGTTTCCACACACTGTGCTAGCATCATCTAAGAGCTCGACAGAACAGTGCCGTGTGCAAAATATAGGTACTGCGTGGTTTACTGACGTCACATTCCCGCCACTGAAGCCTGTGGAAAAGTTCCACATTGCCACGTGTTGAAGTTTCGTTGTGTTTCAAAGTAAGTATACATTCACATTTTCTGTTTACCTATCTCTCATTTTATACATAATGTTACACTGCATTCCATAACAGGATCGATCTTCTTCACACTTATTGCTCATGCTCTTTTTATATTACAGGAGCTGTAGTCAAACGAGCATAACATTGTGTCTGTAGTAGGTGCGATGCAACTACATTCTGCGTTTGTGTTCTATGATTTGTAATTTTAGCATGTGAAACTAATTTCATTGATCGTATAGACTACAGTAATAAATTGATGGTAATTGTTAAACACTCACAGCAGTAAAAAGGCTTCATCGCCTGAAAGTACATGAAAGCAAGTCAAATTTATTGCATACAGCAAATCTATGCAGCACAGCTATAGAGCTGAAAACGGATGGTTAGATCAAACAAAATATGTATTTGGGAACCATGAAATAAAATGGTACATATGAATATTTGCAGGCTGCATCCATAATGGAACGTCTCAACATATTTGAAGCCCTGAATGTTGCCAATGGAGCTGAACCAGACGATGCTGTTGAAGCACTAAACTGTAAGTATTCAGCCCCTCATTTGCCTCATACGCTTTGAGCAGTCAATATAACCAGATGTGCATGTGTGCAGTGAGCAACGATCAAAGCGTGTATTGATGAACGTCAGTTTATGCTCTAAAAGTACAGACACACATTGAATTTGATGCATATACTTACACACACACATCTCAGCATAGAAACATGCATGCACACTTTACATATATTACACATACGTAAACAGAAACACAAACGCGGAACGGGAAAGAAATTTTATATTTCTTTTTTTTTTTTTTCAGCCCCAGAAGATGCACTGAATTTCATTCAAGACAACACGGATGGTGTGTGTGTGTGTGTGTGTGTATGATTGAGTGTGGTGTGTGTGTGTGATTGAGTGTGTACGTGTGTGTGTATGTGTGTGTGTGTGTGTGTGTGTGTGTGTGTTGTTGTTGTTGTTCTTTCGTTTAACGTCTTCCCACATATAGTGATTTCAGACAGTGTGCGTGTGTGTGTGTGTGTGTGTGTGTGTGTGTGTGTGTGTTGTTGTTGTTGTTGTTCTTTCGTTTAACGTCTTCCCACATATAGTGATTTCAGACAGTGTGTGTGTGTGTGTGTGTGTGTGTGTGTGTGCGCGCGCGCCTCTGTGTGTGTGTTGTGTGGTTGTGCGTGTGCGCGCGCGCCAGTGTGTGTGTGTATGTGTGTGTGCGTGTGTGATGAATGGAATGTGTGTGCGCATGGGCGCACGTGCGCGCGCGTGTGTGTGAGTGTGCATGCATGCATGCATGCGTGTGCATGCATGCGAGAGAGAGGGAGAAAGAGAGAGTGTGTGTGTGTGCGTGTGTGCACGTGCATGCACGTAATGTGCCCGCTCCGTGTGTGTGTGTGTGTGTGTGCGTGCTTGCGTGCGTGCGTGTGCGTGCATGTGTGCGTGTGTACGTGTGTGTGTGGGTGTGTGTGTGTGTGTGTGTGAGAGAGAGAGACAGACAGAGAGAGAGACATGGGTGTGTGTGCACCCACGATGTACGGCGAGGACTATTCACCGAATCGCCTATATAACGACCATGGGTGTGTGTGCACCCACGATGTACGGCGAGGACTATTCACCGAATCGCCTATATAACGACCATGGGTGTGTGCGCACCCACGATGTACGGCGTGTGAGTTTTTTGGCGACGTACGGGAAGGGTTAAAATGGGTATGTATGGTTCATGCCTCACCACAACCAAGAATCGACCTCTAGAGCTATGAAATTCTGCATGTACGGTCACAAGGCTTTGTTCTATACTGTGAGCAAGATTTTGTGTGTCTCGAAGTGAAAGGTCGTGTCACTGTCACCAAAATGTCGCCCAATGTGTCACATGCGATGGTGACAATTCTAATACAGCACACCAACATGCAGTTATCCCATGCACATGCATGTTAGTGTTGTAAAATGAAAGCTGCGGCCTAACTGAGATGATCCGTCTTCTGTCCACCTGTTCAGTCCCCACGGGTAATCCACAGAATGTCACACACAACTAGTGTCAATTGTCACTACTGAACAGTTACTGTAATTAGATTCAAGCACAGTTCCCCGTTTTTCTATCCCTGTTCTAAGCACCTTATACATGTCCATATGTATTTACACAATGTATAGCTGTACAGTGAGGATATTGATTAGAGTGTCACTGCCAAGTGTCATCGAAGCAGTGTCACCATAAACTACAGGTAAGCATATATACCCGTACACACAAACACAGAGACTAGCGAACTGCCCTACTGTTGAGCCATATTCTGCGCATGGTAGTCACGGAAACAGTCATTCTTATGAAAGCATAGAGGCACCTGGCAGAAAGAACTCATGTATGACGTTTCTATGCGTCATCCCTTAGTTGTCATACAGAATAATCAGTACAGAGACATAGCCCTGCATTTCGTCAGGTGGTGTGTCGAACCATAGGGAGTCGGGTGTCTTTGTTGAAAAAATGCGAGAGGTAGAAAAAAGAAATAATCTGGTGTGGAGGCAGTGTTCAGCAGTGAGTGCGCAGGGCCTGTCGGCTGTTGAAATGCGGCCACGTTGGCAGGATGTGTAGCCAGTCACCATGTGTTTTGCAGAGCGGCAAGTAGCACGTTGTTCTCGGGGTCGCTTTCACCACTTTCCTCTCCTTCATTGGTGCCGATTTCAACATCATTCTCTTCTCCTAACACTCCATTTTCATACTTCTTTACTTCTTGCATAATTTGATCCCACTCCTCCGCTAAACACTCAGGAATATCATCAAACTCGCTGTTGTTAGACGACGCCATTGTGAAAATCGGTCAGTCTCACACAACTCTCTGCTCATAGTTTCCGCTCTTTCTCTGTGAATGGAAGTGGTGCCAGCATCCAAAAATAGTGCTGCCAGATCACTGGGCTATTGTGGGAATTTCCCAACAACTTTTAGTGGCTCTCCGAGCATTTTCACAGCGTCAGCACATGATGGAAAAGTACCGTACACATGCGGCGGGCAGCTCCCGTTTGCGCCCGTTACAAAACCTAGCGCGCTGTCTCAGTGCTCCCGTCTCCACCCATTATGAATACAAGAGGGTTAATGCAGAACTTACGTCCGTTTTGCATTTGTGGTGAGACCAAAGTTGGCGCAGGTTATGGAAAACTTGTCAATGCTGGATTGCACGTCAGTTTCTGAGCCAGCGTTGAGAGCACAGTCATCAGCACTCTCGTGTGTTTTTGGGGGGGTGCAGGCAATATGTTTTCTAGCACTTATTAATGGTGACCCCCTAAATATTTTTGTGACCCCCTGAAAATTTGGAAGTTGGTTTTTCGTACCCAGTCTGACCCTTAATTTTTAGGAAATTTGTTATCTCTGTTCGTATCATTTGTGTCTCTGTCATAGGCGCCGTGTTACTTGTCAAGCTCTTTCATTTGTATTATTCTCTCAATGCAAATTGTGGCCATGTTGTATGAAAACTATTGTTCATGTGGTGTGCTTGTATCCATTTTATAACTGTGCTGCTACTGGTAGTATAAACAGTAATTTATTCATCTCCCTATCCAGCTACTTCAGGTGGGTTCTAAGTATCATTCATTCATAGCTTCGCCTGGCTATTTCAAGTGCGAGCTCTCGGTATGATTTAGTCATAGTCTCACTCAACTACTTAAGCCTGGGCTGTTTTTCATTGAAAGTACTGATAGTATTAATATTTTTTTAGTATTCAGTGGCCGTTACGAACAGAACCATTTAATAATTGGTGGTAAAGACTGAACTCTTAGCCCATCATGGATAGAAACAGTGTGTGTGTCTGACTTGCATAGGTCACTACAAGCTTATACTGGGTAAGAATAAGTGTTGTATCAGATATGGTTACAACATTCTGATATTCTCATTTCATGTTTACTGCTAGAAGTACAGTATTGCTGTATCACTGCTCACCATATTATTTACAATATTTACTTAATTTTGTATCTTCTCAGGTATGGCCTTCTCTTTGCTTCCTCTTAACGTAAATAAAAGAAATGACATATCACTGACTGGGCTCCGCCTGTAGGACTCTGGTCTGAATGGAATCCTCCCCCTTCACCCTTTTCCCCACTCTTTAACCCTCCTCCATCTCCATTCCAACTTCCACCCATCCCTCACCACTTTTGAACCACTACAACTGGCGCTGTGAGCAGGATAACTGTTCCTTGATGATATTATTCAGTTCCTCTCCCTCCCTTCCACCTGCACCTTTTTCAGAGAAGATACACAACACTCGGGACAATAAAAATGAACCAGTAATCACTTCTCTTCATCCAATTTGGTGCAAGATTATTAACTTGATTTTATTCTGCTGTATTCTATTCATTTAGATATCAAACTTTGAACTATGTTGAGAGGATGGGTAGGATGTTAACGGGGCCATTTTCCGGTGAGTGTGAGGGGTTGGGGATGGGGTCCAAAGGAAAATCTTTCTTTTATTCAAATCATTGTAATGTATCCCATTTCATTGTTATTATCATTGTTATTACTGTTACTGCTATTGTCACTGTCATTATTATTAATACTATCATAATTATTACCATCAACATTATCACTATTAAGATTAAGATAATAGTAATGATAATCATCATTATTGTTATTATTATTCTTTATTATTGTTACTATAACTATTATTATTGTTACCATGTTATCACTATCATTGTCATTATTATCATTATCACCACTATTATTATCATCATTGTAACAGTGATAATTATAATTGTTATTGTGATGATGATGCAGATGATTGTGATTATGGTTTATATAATGTGCAGTCAAATTTTAGCTTATGAGTGTGTGTGTGTGTGTGTGTGTGTGTGTGTGTGTGTGTGTATGTGAAAGGGGGAGGATGTGTGTCGTGTAGATAACTGAACGACTGGGTGGTGTGATCCTGAATATCATGCTTACTATAATTTTATTCCCAAGACAGTCCTACAGGGACCAGTACAAGGAGGGAGGGGAAGAGGCAGACAGAAAAAGAGATGAGGGAACAACATCATGGAATGGACAGGCATGAAACAGAGACACCACAAGGAAGGCAGAGAGAGGAATGGAGGAAGGCAGGTTGTCAGTCATCTGACACCATGAGGAAGGCAGAGAGAGGAATGGAGGGAGGAAGGAAGAGAGAGGAATGGAGGGAGGAAGGAAGAGAGAGGAATGGAGGGGGCAGGTTGTCAGTCATCTGACACCATGAGGAAGGCAGGGAGAGAGGAATGGAGGGAGGAAGGCAGAGAGAGGAATGGAGGGAGGAAGGAAGAGAGAGGAATGGAGGGAGGAAGGAAGAGAGAGGAATGGAGGGGGCAGGTTGTCAGTCATCTGACACCATGAGGAAGGCAGGGAGAGAGGAATGGAGGGAGCAGGTTGTCAGTCATCTGACTCCGTGAGAAGGCAGAGAGACGAGAGGAATGGAAGGAGCAGGTTGTCAGTCATCTGACTCCGTGAGAAAGGCAGAGAGGAATGCAGGGGGCAGGTTGTCAGTCATCTGACTCCATGAGGAAGGCAGAGAGAGGAATGGAGGAGGAAGGAAGAGAGAGGAATGGAGGGAGCAGGTTGTCAGTCATCTGACTCCATGAGGAAGGCAGAGAGAGGAATGGAGGGGGCAGGTTGTCGGGTCATCTGTGGCACCCCAACGGTCCACTAGGCCAAGGGACACATGAGAGATGATGAGATACTTTTTTCAATTGTATTTTATGATTTGATATTGCAATGCGTCACCACAAAATAATTTTCCTTCATGGACAAAATAAACAACTTGTGAACTTGAATCAACGCCCATCTTGCGCCAAATTGAATGAAGATAAGCGACTGCGATATCAACGCCCACGTTGCACCAAACTGGATGAAGATAAGTCATTGCTCATTCATTTTCATTGTCCTGAGTGCTGTTTATCTTGCCTGAAGAGGACCCAAGAGGTTGAAACGAGCCATGTTTTGTCTTCTGATTCATTTGTCTACGTTATTCGGCAGAGCCTGATTATAATTTTTCAATTTAATTAATTTTTTGTTTAGATTTCCGCATGCAGTCGCCTCACTTTACAATTGGAAGAAAGAAATCGTGCCACACAGCAGGACACGTGCCATACAGCAGGACACGTGCCATACAGCAGGACACGTGCCATACAGCAGGACACGTGCCATACAGCAGGACACCTTATCCAAATATCGTTCAACTTCACCATCATGATTTTTTAACGCACACGTCACTCTCTCATATGCGCGCACACACACATACACCAACCTCTTTCCCAGCCCATGATGTAGCCCGAGTCACGGAGTTTGACGACCGTCTTGTACTTGACACAGTGGGAGCCTGGGTCACACTCGCCCATGTTGTCTGCGTTCTCCTCTCCGTCGTACGGGTCTAGGCAGGCATCAGACTCGATGGTCACACACTCATGGCATTCCAAACAACCACCTGGAACATTCGTAACAATAGTCACACACTCATGGCATTCCAAACAACGTCCTGGAACATTCGTAACAATCGTCACACACTCATGGCATTCCAAACAACCACCTGGAACATTCGTAACAATGGTCACACACTCATGGCATTCCAAATCACCACCTGGAACATTTGTAACAATGGTCACACACTCATGGCATTCCAAACCACCACCTGGAACATTCGTAACAATGGTCACACACTCATGGCATTCCAAACAACCACCTGGAACATTCGTAACAACGGTCAAGTTTGTTATCTTTCTCAAATTCAAATTTTTTGTTGTCATTCAAACAGAGATGTTTACAAAACAGTTTTTCTCATGTTTTCCAGTAACAGTTTCCATGTTAAACAAAAAACAGATGTCTGCTCTTTGCAGATCAATCTCGTTTCTTCTGATCTAGCCTTCCGTATACCTATCTACCCTTAAACCCGTCAGTGCTCATGGAGTCCCGTGGTCGACTTGACCATAGCTTGAACAACTTGAATTACCTAAATGATAAATTCAAATACTTATAGCTAATTTAGTACATCATTTCAAATCACTTCTGCATCTGCAATCAAAATCACACGCACACACGCGCGCACACACACACACGCGCGCGTTGCGTGCGAAAGAAAAGCTGAAAGAAACACATTTTAGCAGGCAAATGGAACTTGGAAGGCTCTCGTTCAATGTAAAGTGGAAAGCTAGGCCTGAAATTGAAGCTTAAAGTTCATAAATACTTATACAACATAACTAAAATGCAATGAAGAAAATCAAAGAACACTTTTTCTTCAATTTTGTTGCGTTTCAAATTCAATCTGCACATGCCTTTACACCTTTTAATCTCCCATACACTGTAGATTGTATTCTGAAGAGAAGTGGGACTGAAGACTGTCTCCTGAAGTCACTCCTGGCTTTGAACTCACCGGAAACTAGAGCTACTACATGGATGTATTTTTGGCAGATGGTTGCAGGTATAAATGGTACAAATACAATACAGTTACTCTACAGATGCAGTCTTGGCATTCAATTTGAAATCACCACACAAGGGGAATGAAGTCACTATAAAAATGGCTCATTGGCTGTCATTATCCAACATCTGAAGAACTCAAAATGACTAGTGTGAGCTATCCACCTGACTCTGAGGGTCACTAAAAACTAGAGCTACCACATGAACATACTCTTGGCAGATGGCTACATTTGCACTGGGTATAAGAAGCCACAATACAACCACTCTACAGATGCAGTCCTGGCATTCAATTTGAAGTCACCACAATGGAGGAAAATTCGCTGACACTGTGCTACAATTCATCAGCAGATGTAGTCGAGCAAATCAAAGAAGCCACAATAAGTTAGACCTACTCATGTTTTGACAGATAGTCTCGACTCAAAAATCAAGACAAGATATTGAAAAAATTTAACAATCACGGGACTTCTTGAAAAAAAAAAAGCCTGATGTCACCAGCTCCTTTCACGGCACCTCCTTTTTCCACCCTTTGGGAGAGTACAGATGGGTTTGAAAACCACCCATTTGGCACGGCAGAATCACTTACTGAAATTGTAGTATCTGACAACACACTTGCTATGTTATTGACTACACCACCTGTAGCAGCAGCAGAAATTGTTGCTTTTGTTCAACTTGTAAATTCAGATACTTCAGATGAAGACGGACCACATGCTGGTCTATGACTAGTATGAGGATGAGGATCACAGGATCACCTTATTTTCTACTAATGTTACTGAAAAGCTCCTCAACTGTTTGACACATTTTTCTTTGATCTTTTCCGCTTTCATCCTCTTTTTTGCCTCTAGACGAGTACCTGCCTTTGCTCGTTTTTATCATGCTAATCACTTTTTGGCTGACCGGCATCTTCGCAGCAGATATTTAACAATACCAAGTGTAAAGTTCTTCATGCTGGTAAAAACATCCTTAGGTATGATTATAATAATATGGAAGGTGTATTGCTTGAAGAGACTAATGCTGAAAAAGACCTAGCAGTAATAACAGACCCTGATTTATCATTTGATAAGATGTGGCCCTTTGCGGTCGGCTGGGCTATAAGCAACATTATCTTATCTTATCATTTGATAAACATGTTAATGAAACAATTAAAAGAGAAAACAGACTAGCAGGTAGTACCGTAAAGTTCGGACTATAAGCCGCGACTTTTTTCCCAGCTTTAAACCCTGCGGCTTAAACAACGATGCGGCTTATTTGCGGATTTTTCCGATTTCAGGAGCATCACACCCTCGTCTATTCTTAGCTTCTCTGTAAACTCGCCATACCGTGTTTACTGTTCATGAATTTTTATTATGCTTTTAACTACGATTTTCTGTGTAATCGTGTAATGGAATCAGTAACCCGTTCAGAAATACGGGAATCGACATAAGTAAAGCCCATTTATTTACTGATATCTTTTTCATCAGTTTGTCTTCTACAAAAATACGATCGCTTCGAACGGCGCAATGTGTTGGCCGTTTCCAACCTGTTTAATCTTTAACACTAGCTGAATTACGAACAAAATAACTAAGCACTGGCACGGTATTAAGCGAAATAAAACAATCGAATCGTTTCATTAATGTTCTGGTTTGTTATTATATGCGTTATCTTACCAAGTGCGTCTTGCAATTCAAAAACGATTAGCGCATTCAACTCGGTCATTGTCAGACCTTGGCTTCGATCCGCCATTTTTGAAATCGTGGACAGGAGTGAAGGTTTGCATTTGATACCTTCGCTTTGATTGGCTTGCGCTTTCGAGTACTCAACCAATCGCTTAGCTTGATACACCAATGAATGCAGGAGAGAACTGCCTTTCTAGCGCATCGTTAGGCCCTAGGCTAATGTTCAGTTCAGTTCAGTTCACTTGGACTTTGATAGCCTCACAGCTTTTTGTGTCCCAATCATCTTATTTCATACACAGCTTTTTGTGTCCCAATCATCTTATTTCATAAACATTGGTTGCTTAATGCATGCATATGCTCAGGATATATTTTAATCTATTCTATCATCAAATTGAAATTTTAACATATTTAACTCAGCGTTAGTATCCAGAAGGTTTTTAAAAGTATTCAAATCTTTTGCTTTTTTAATGTGTGCAGGTAGTTTGCTCCAATACGGTGCCACTCTGTTACTAAATGAGAATTTTCTAATATTAGTGCGACAATATTTAATTTGGATTTTGTTATCAGAATTTCTTGTAATTTGATTAGTGGTTAGTTGAAAAAATGTGTTAAAATTTGTACTGTTAAGTCCCTTAAATAGCTTGAGTCTCAATCAAGTCTCCCCTTATTCGTCGGAACTTTAACGATGGTAAATTTAACCTTCGCAATCTATCTGCATAGCTAACATATTTGAATTCCTTAATTAACAAGGTGGCTCTTTTTTGTACTTTCTCAATACTTGCTGATTGCCTTTTTAAATAAGGGCTCCATATCGCATTTCCATACTCCAGGTGGGGTCTAACTAATGCCTTATATAGTAATGTAAAAACTTCAGTATCCAAATATGAAAAAGACCTGATTATGCCGAGCATTTTATTTGCTTTCATCATTACACTGTTTATGTGCTTGTCAAATTTCAGACTGCTATCAAACATTACACCAAGATCTTTTCTTCTGAAACGGAATCAACATCTGAGACAGCATCATTATATTTCATAGTATATGTATACTCCGGATTATTTTTTCCATAATGTATAACCTTGCATTTAACTGGATTAAAATATAAATTCCATGTTTCACTCCACTTAATTAGATTATCAATATCATCTTGTAATTTAAGATGGTTACTTACAGAATCATATATTTTCGTATCATCTGCAAATATTTTACATGAACTAATTACACATTCTGGCAGGTCATTTATAAAAACTGTGAACAGAATAGGTCCAAGAATACTTCCCTGCGGAATACCGCTTACAACATCTATATTTGAAGAATAATTATTTCCAACTTTCACCCTTTGTACTCGATTAGAAAGAAAACTCTTAATCCAGTTAATGCGTTGTTTTTTTCAGTATTTTTTTTTAAAGCAATGATGTTGGAAAGACAACACTTGTAAGAAGCCTCATAAAAACTTCGATTCTAATTGATTTAAAACATCGTACTAAAAAAAAAAAAAAAAAAAAAAAAAAAAAAAAAAGACTGAAGAAAAGCTGTAAACATGCTCTTGTATTCTGACCTATTTAAACGCCAATGAATGCAGTGAACACATTGTATGTGATGATTTTCGACACTATGTAAACTTAACGCTCGGCCAGCTGCCGCCTGCGGCACACCAGACTGTGTTGTATATATCTGCGGCTTATAAACCGGTGCGGCTTATTTGTGAAAAAAGTTCAGATTTTTACAAATTTAGTGGGTGCGGCTTATATACAGGTGCCTCAATAGACCGAACTTTACGGTATTCAGTGCAAAGATAGTGAAGTAATGGTTCCATTATCTAAAACATTAGTCAGACCTGTTATTGAATATGGTAATGCTGTATGGACAACAAATTTGAAAAGAAACACAATAATCCCATTGAAGATATTCAGAGAAGATTTACAAAAAAGTTAAGTGGTCTGCAGAAGTATTCAAGTATTTATATGAACAAAGGCTTTAGTTTTTAAGATTACCAAGTTTTATTAGTTTGGAATACAGGCGCTTACATGGTGACAAGATTGAAATTTACAAACTTACACATGGATTTTATGACATTAAAACTACTGGCACATTATTTCAGTTGAATACAGAATCTACAACTACAGAACACCTGTTCAAATTAACCCAAAAAAATTACTACAACTTCAAAAGCAGCAGACTTTTTCACTAACAGAATTGTTAATACTTGGAATAACTTGCCACTACGCCAGTCAATGTTGCTGAAGCAGAAACTGTTAACACTCTCAAAAACCATCTTGATAAACACTGACTACACCTTATGTTTCAAACAAACATTGACTTGCATTGATTAAAAATTTTAAAACCATGCATATATGCTTTATAAAAAAATTAAAAAAAAAGTGCTTTATAAAAGTATGAGGAAAAAGACCAAAATATCTCTTGCAAAAACCTTATAATCCACACTGACCAGACTAAAGGCTGGAAATGCCTAAGATGCCACTGATATATGACATGGCCACTTTGCCTTGATAACTGATCTCACTATTGCCGAGAGCACCCAACTTATCCTCATCCACAACATTCTGCAACACTGTTGCAAGATTCATGACCGACCTATGAAGTGTGTCGTCTGAAGCAGCAAGATCGGCTTGCTCCCTGAATTTTTTGTTCCCATTTGTGCCGTATTTCAGCAACTTCATGAAAACGAACAAAAAGCCATCCCTGGCATGTCTCGTCAACTTCTGTAGCCACAGGCCAAATGTTATGCCATTTGTATCCTTTTCCATCAGCCATTCCCATTGCCACCGATTTTTCACGCCTTTCTCCATCTCCTCTAGCCTTGAGGCATGATCTTCTGTCAAAACGTGCACACGTTTGTAGTGCTGAGTCGACCTGAAGTAAGTGGAGTAGTTCAACGTGCACCGAACATGAGAAGATAAACGGTTTCTCCTTCGTTTTCACTGTCCAAAATGTTATTTGTTTTTGCCTGAAGACCTAAGAGGTTGAAATGCATTGTGTCTTCTCCTGTACTTTGTCTATATCCTTGGCAGTACCTAACCCCCTCTCTTTCTAAATTTTGTTTCATTTTCCGCCCTAAGTCACTCTGTTTTTAAACATGCTTTGAAAATTCCTTGCTCCTCAGATTTAAAAAAAATAACCGGCATCGCAGGCACCAGCGTTGATCAAAACCGGCATTCCAGCACATAACCGGCACAGAAGCACCCATATACACACCGATGCATACATGTATGCATCGTTATGTATATATAAATGTAAAGTGTTTTCCCTACATTTTGGAGAAGTTCGTTTATTTACTTAACCACCTGCACATTCACACACACGCACTCTACCTTACCGGGTCAGTGCAGACCTGGCTCCAGGGTTTCGTCAGGATTCTTTCCCAAGCCCTTCAATGGCACCAACTACTAAGTCGAGTCTTCCACGGGCCTAGCAGTAGTAGTTGTAGTAGTAGTAGTAGTAATAGGGACCGGCTTTTTATTTTTTAGCCTTAGGCCTTACGGCTATTTGCGTCCCCCTCATTATTTTTCAATTTAATTTTGGTCTGCTTGCATGCCTATCTTATAAATAACATTATATTCAATCCACACTAAATACATGTCCCAATATGTCCTGTTTGTGCAGGCCGGAGAACGTTAAGCAGAACCATCCACACTAAAGAAAAGACCTTTCAATTTTGGGTCTTCATCAAGTTTTTTTTTTTTAAGCTGTTGATGTCAGGTGCATATTTGGTGTTAGTAGGCTGTGCATTTAATAATTAGCAATTCTGAAGGTAAAACAAGACTTTATTTTGTTAGTATGGCAATGTCTGATAAAAATCTTGCCTTCATTATTTCTCGTGCAATCCACTTCTGAGAATTTACTTTTGTTAGTATGGCAATGTCTGATAAAAATCTTGCCTTCATTATTTCTCGTGCAATCCACTTCTGAGAATTTGAAAAGCGCATGCACATTATCATCATAATTAGGCTATGGAATATTTTTTAAAATTGAAAATTTAAAACAGTGCTATACTGTCAGAACCGTCGAAGCCGCTGTAACTGTCTACGGTTGTTCTGTCGCAGTGCTAGGGCAGAACTGTCTCCTATAAACTGGACGCCCTAGCACTGGTCTGTGACTAGCGTCAATGTCAGCACGACGTAGCTCCTTCAACTAACTAGGCTGTAATGCAGCCGGTCCGCAGTCGTCGAGCCCATGTGCCGTTCTGTCGGAGTTCGTCTGCTTGTTTACCTGACTGCCAGTGAACACTTCCGCTGAGCTCGCCTATGTGCACAGAATCCGTGCGTCACTACATAATATTATGTATTAGATAAACAGTTTCGGAGAAAAACGCTTAATTTCAAGTGCCTTGTGATATCCTGTTTCCCTGAAATTGATATGCTGTTGACCTGAAATTGATATTCTGTTGACCTGAAATTACAGCAACTTCTGTTATCAGATCATTGTTTAATTTTTCTTTTTTTTATCTTCTTTTTTAATTTTTAACTTTGTACAGGACCAGACAACATCCCAGCCTTTATCCTGAAGAATGGTGCAGAAGAGCTTGCACCAGTGCTGACAGAACTATTCCCCAAATGTCACTCGACGAAGGAAAGTACCACAGGACTGGAAGACGCCCTAGTAGTGCCGATCTTCAAAAGGGAGATCGCCACCAGCCAGCAAACTACAGGCCTGTGTCCCTCACGTCAATAATGTGCCAAGCTCCTCGAGCACATCATACATAGCAGCGTCATGCAACACCTTGACAGCTTCAACATCCTCACAGACGTACAGCATGGATTCAAAAAATACGGGTCATGCGAAACCCAACTTATAGAGACCGTCCACGACATCGAAAAAAACCTTGCTGCTAAAGGTCAAACAAAAACGCAATCTTGTTGGATTTCAGCAAGGCCTTCGACAAGGTGCCACATCAGCGACTCATGCACAAACTTGAGGCCTACCGAGTTAGAGGAAACACACATAAGTGGGTCAAATCGTTTTTGACAGGGAGAACACAAAAGTAGCACTTGAGGGTGTATATTCATCTACCACCCCATAACATCAGGAGTACCCCAAGGCACTGTTCTTGGACCGCTACTTTTCCCTATGTCCCTCAACGACCTTCCTGATGTTGTGAAACACGCAAAAAGTAAAACTTTTCGCAACACAGCCTTCTTTATAAGCAAATTAAAGGAATCCAAGACCAGAGACTACTCCAAAAAGACCTGGGCGCACTTTAAGACTGGGAAGAAAAGTTGGCAAATGAACTTTAAAACCCCAGTAAAGCAACATCATCCGCATCCTAGCAGACAAGAATAAACCACCGCTAGTGTCCGACTACTACCTCCATGGACAGCTCTAGAGACGACCAAAGAAAGCAAATACCTGGGGGGGTTTCCATACCAGATGACCTAACAGGACCCCGCCACATCAAAAAAAATCACCGCAAAAGGAAACAAAACAGTGGGCTTCCTGAGGCGCAACTTTAAAGAAAAGTACAACAAAAGTTAAAGCAGCAACCTATACCCCCATGGTGCGCCCCACATTAGAATACGCGTCAACTGTGTGGGATCCACATGAAGAGAAGGACAAAAAATCACTCGAAGCTGTCCAAAGAAGAGCAGCCAGATACACCCAAACAACTACTTTGAAAGAACACCCGGCATTATCACCAATATGCTCAACACCTTAGGAGTCATTGGAAGAAAGAAGAACAAAGAATAGACTAATGATGCTGTACAAGATCAAGCACAATCTTGTTGGAATCTCACCTGCAAACTACATCAGGGACTCTGACCCAAGAACAAGAGAGCAAGGCTATACCAACAACAGGATTTCCACAAGGCAATAAACAACACCTTCTTCCCGAGGACAACCTCAGACTGGAACAGCCTCCCCACCTCTACGACATCAGCAACGTCACTGGAGATGTTCCGCTCACGACTCGGTGGCAGCAGGGCTCTGCAGCCACTTGTGGCACCCCATGACCCTCCCTACTGCCCTGTACATAGTTTTAATTCCCCCCCCCCCCCCCCCCCCCCCCCCCAAACCTAGCTTCCGCGGCCGGAATCAACGATACGTCACCGCAGGGCCACTTACGTTCAAAATGAACCCGCCCTTACGGAGAGAAGAAGAAGAAGTACAGCATGAAAATGAAAAACAGTTTACAACAAATCAAGTTTCATAAAGCATGTTTTTTTTTTCCAATATTAAGTTATAATATCAGAATGGCATACATATATTTTTTGTGTTGCATAGATCCTATCAATAAAACCTGATTTGCACTCTGCTACTGCTGTATCTGAATGAGAAAAAGAATATTTCATACGGACATCTGATCTCTGCCTACTTGTCTTTGGTTTGTAAGAATACATATATCACAGTCTGCATTAGTGACCAACTCCATGCCGTCAAAACATGTTTTATCTTCAGCCCGCATGATCGTGTACATGTAAGCAAACCACACTGTTTGAATTCCAAACAATGTGAGAAAAATGAATTTGTTTTCGTTACATTCTAATGTTATGATCACAAGAAACTGTGTATGGTGTTCACAAATGCTTTATAATCAAGTGATTCTTGACTTTCAAAAATAATCTCCTATAGCTACGGTCACACTATGGAAGAAAACATCAAAATCAGAATTCATGTGTGATCTGTAGTTCATTAATATATGCGGACTGTTGTTCTACCTTCTCATAAATGTTAAATAATATACAGAAAAAAGGTCAATTAAAACACAACAGATCAATACTACCTGATCCCTGGATAAATAAAATGACATGATTTTGCTTTCTTACCTGACCAGGTTCCCACACAATTACACACACAGTAACACACCATACCACAGTTCCATCTGTGTCACACAAACAGGTCACTACTGAATGCCTTGTTGTTCATGGACAGGCAGAAGGTGAAGGCGATCGATGCCTTGGGTCGCCTGGTACCAGAACTGAATCACTCAACAAGGTCTTCCAGGCATTCTGTCTGAGACTAGTAAGAGGAGTCTTCGTCTGTTTGCTTTTCCCCCTTCTGGTTTTTGACTTCAAGTCATCTCTTCTCGCTTCTTCAGTGCCACCCTTCTACATGTACAGATTTGTTTTCACTTCAGTCACCTGGAGCACAGTTCCCTCCCTCCAACCCTTTTCTGTCCTGCTTCTCTAAAGTCATGCATCTTGGGTTCTCCATTGTCCTGGCTATGCTCGCCTCTGCTACGGACCTCTCTACAGCAGTACACTTCCACAATAGGCGTCCTTCAAACTACATTCTTCCATGGACACTGAAATGCTCAGCAACTTCCAAAACATCCTCACACAATATTTACTATAAAAAAAAAAATCTTGGTCAACCAGCCTCTTTGCCCACATACCTCCAGAGCAGCCCGACAACAGCCTCAGCTCGGCACTTCACAACCAGTACAGACTGGACAATAGAGGGACTCCTATCCTTCAAACTGGGGGTCTTCAGGTCCGATTCTGTTCTTGCTCAAACAACCTGCGTGTTAAGGCCCTTGTGAGAGTGGATAATTTGCCTCCCTTGATTGATTCGCACCCAAACATTGAAGCCGAGTGTTGTATGCCAATTTTTCTGATCTGTCAATAAATATCCTCTTAACCTCTCACACTCTGAACTGTTTAGAGTCCTTCAACTGTTTATAGATTCTGGCTCCCTTGACAGTGAGTGAGTGCATGAGGGGAAAGTTTGTGAGTTTGTCTAAAATAAAGCCAGCTGACTCAACCATGAACATCAAATCGGTCTCTATTCTTCTGATCTTGACACTTAACAAGCCATTCAGCTCAACGGTTTCTGTCACACACACACACACACGCACGCACACGCACGCACACACACTGATATACGAGTAAAAATGGAAACAATTGAAACAAGCTAACATCAGACTGGAGACAAAATATTCCTTTAAAACTGTGAAGATTTGAAATGAAGCAACAACCTTGACATAAAGTATTATAAAGCAGTGTGCCACTGGGGACCAAGACTGTACTTGACATGAAGCAGCCATTAAAATCATGCGACCTGAATTATCAAATACAGACATGGTAACAGTGAGAGAAAATGCCTTCAGCTGGGAGTGGGACATCACATAAACTAGAAATATCTTATTTGTTCAACCCAGTAACTGAAACTACTGGGTACTGAAATGAAGTGACTGTCACTGTATTACTGCTCTGATTTCCAGTCATGCTGTAGAGACACAGGTTTCATTTTGGCTGCTGATTATGTGCCCGACATTGATGGCTTTTAGTTTTACCGCAAATTTGAGCATGATTTTTTTTGGTTGTTATTTTGCTTTGTTTTGTTTCACTTTCAGTGATGTTACATCAGCTGATTTTCTAAAGATGCTGTATAATTTCAATGGTTTTCATACTTTAGATCCTTTCACTGCAATGATAAAATGTAAGTTAATTACATTTCACTCTATTATGTCACCTAGCATAATGCATGTGGATGATCACCGTGGTCATAAACCTGTCTGCAGTTCCAATGTCAAGTGAACTCTCAAAAGCTCACACTCTGACCTATCAAGTGATGTACATCTGAAGTTAAGTCAGATTCAGAGTGCAAACATGTTTCAGTGTATGGATGGCAAGACTGAATTAGCTCCTCTGAACCTCTCTCCTAAGTACTCACCGACATCCTTCATCATCACATGTTCTTCTAGTACCACCTTTCAGACTGTACAATAAAACTAGGTCTGATTCAGCATTCCACTCTGTAATATCAATGGTTGAAGAAAATGATGCATCGATTATCAGCCAGTCTGTCCAATTTTTCATATTAACTAAAAGTTGAAAATTATGTGCTAAAACATGTAACTTTATTTGGATTCTTTTTTCTCCCCCTGTTACACTACTGTCTACTCTTATTTGCTTCCCTCTGCTTCTTTTCTCTCTGGCTTCACTGATTCTGCTAACCTGCCATTGTCTAACAGTATGCGTTATCTTTAGGGCATGGATGACGGCAACCAGAAAGCTTGCAGTCTTTCTTTTCTCTCTGGCTTCAACCGATTCTGCTATCCAGCCACTGTATATTTGCAGAACGCATTATCTTTAGCGTGTGGGTGATGGCACCACAAAGCTTCCAGTTTTTCAAATCTTCACCAACTCTCAGTAAAATCTCAGAGCTCAGAGCAAAATACAATCTAAACGTTTTTTTAATTCAAACAGTTTGTGATTAAAAAATGTCAGAGGCTAGGCGCCCAAACTGATCTAACTTTCAATCACTTTACTGAAAAGATTGTGCCAGCAGCCATTCAAACTTCCATACATACGGGGCTAGCAGATCAATGACGCTTAATCATAGTATTTACAGAATAGCTTGACAGAAGAAAAACGTCCACGACTGTGCCAGCAACAATTCTATCCCTCACATGGTAAAGTTGAACATCTGAAAAGTCTTACCATCATTGTAATTTGTGTATATACATGGCTGGCTGTGCCTAGAATGTGTGTGTGTGTGTGTTGTGTGTGTGTGTGTGGTAGTGTGCATGTGAGTGTATGTGTGTCAGCATGCACACATGTGCTTAATATGTGTATACGTGTGTGCACACATATGCATGTGTGAGTGGGTATTCTTTTCAGTTCACTCTAATTAGTCTAAACTCTAAAGCCTAACAACCTGTTTGATGCAGTCATTGAAGCTTCTTTTAACATACAGTACTCCCCCCCCCCCCCCCCCCCCCCCCCCACCAAAAAAAATGCTGAATATTTTTTTCAGTCGAATGAATATTTACAAAAAAAAAACTGTTTAAGAATGCAATATCGTGTTGTACTGGTTTGTTAGGTGGTCGTTAGTACATTCAGGAAAACAAAGGCCAGCCACTCTCATACTGGCTTACCAAAGTAAGCTCATTTGGGTGATTTTTGTAATTTTTTTTCAGGCTGAGAATTCATATTAAAACACATCTTAAGCACATAAAGTGCTCTCTATGACAAGTTACCTACTAAGTCTTTGATAATGGGTGTTGAGAACAAAATTACCAGATGAAAGAAAACACAAATTACCGTTTACGACACAAACATTAGTCACCCAATCTGAGGAGATTGTCACTATGCATGCTTTGTTTTCATTGTCTTGAATGTTGTTTGTCTAGCCTGAAGAAGACGAAAATGGTAGATACGTGTAGTGTTTGTTTTGTGATTTATATGTTCTTTTGTCTAGTAGTAAAGCATTTTTTTTTTTTTTTCAATTTTCAATTTCCATATGCAATCGCCTCACTTTGAACATCAAAAAAGGGGGAAAAAAGGAAGAAAAAGAAAATGATGGAATGTCCCTCCCTTTCTGTTTGACCTTAAGTTCGAGTCTTTAACCCTTCTTTGGACAGTGGCATAATTTTGCCATCACTTTAGAACAATTGTACAGGAAACACTAATGACTAGGCCTAACCATTTTTACATGATAAATATATTAGCACATTTACAATAATCATTCAACTTGAGCAAAACTTAACATTAATCCTGGAATTGTTGACAGCAGTTAGGGAAATAAGGAATTAAGTTAATTAACCATAATGGCACTTAGCTCTAGATCCCAATTACCTGCAGGAACGAACCACACTCACGTACAATTTACTTTCGTCCTTGAACATAATTCACTATCACTAAAGGCAAATTTTGAAGCCGCTTTTTTCTGTCAATATTCGTTCTCTTGTGTCGAGGTTCTGGCGTGAGAGGGCCAATAAACAATTCGACACGAAGGGCAAGGCGGCGAGGCTCTGAAATAAGATTTTACCGTCAAAGGTGAAAAGAAGTCACACTTCTCACTTCCTGAAGTGTACTTTAAGCTCACTTTTTTTTTTATTAGGTTTACTCTGTGGCGTTCCAGTTGACTAAATATGAGAGGGGGGGGGGGGGGGGGGGGGGGGGGGGGGGGGGGGGGTAAGACGGCACACCTGCTTCACTTCATTCTCGGTAATTTGCGATACACATCATCATAACCGAACTAATCTACAAAAGTTACAAACGAAAATAAATTTCAAAATATTTAGATTAATTCAAAAAGTCCAGACATTACGTCAGTGCCTTTCTTTCGCACAACAGATTCTACCTGTAGTTTTCAACTCACCCAAACCTATGAATGCTGCCAACACGCAACCCAGGACGAAAATTCTGTCCATTTTAGCGAACGCGGAAATGAAGTGAACTTTTTGTTCCTCTTGAAGTTATCTTCTGCTGAAACAATCCCACAACTCCTTGTCACCGGAAAGTACAGGTGAGTTCGTCAAGGTTATGAGGCTATGCACACAGCAGCGGACAGGTAACATCTTCTCTGTTTTTTGCCCAAAGAATGCAAAAACATGTCGTAAGAAAGATATACGATGTGCAAGCCACTAACATTTAATAGCGAATGCATATGAATACGATTTTGTGATATATTCTTCTCTCAATATTTTCGACTTTTAAAGAATTTAGATTAAATTCAAAATAAATACAAACAAATAAACTGATAAGTAAATATATAACCAAATGAATAAATAATAAATAAATGAAAAGCAGAAACCATTTAGCACACATGAAAATCAGAAATTACGTAACATGCTATATTTTTGTTCAACAGTCATCGTGTGTGTGTGTGTGTGTGTGTGTGTGTGTGTGTGTGTGTGTGTGTGCGTGCGTGTGCATGTGTGTGAGAGAATGAGAGAGAGAGAGAGAGAGAGAGAGAGAGAGAGAGAGAGAGAGAGAGGGAGGGAGGGAGGGAGAGAGCGAGAGACCCAAGATAACTTCACGTTTTAGGCCATAGTCCCTCGTGAAGAGAGACAAAGAGATTTTTTTTTAAAGAGAGAGAGGGGGAGGGAGGGAGAGAGAGGCGGGGATGAGGTCGATTAGAAGGTGGAGGTGATATAGTGTGCCAGAGAGAGACAGAGAGAGAGAGAGAGAGAGAGAGAGAGAGAGAGAGAGAGAGAGGTCATGGTTTGTTAAATGGTCATTGTTCTCCATCTTTCTTCGATTTGACAAGTCTGGTTTATCTGTCACTTTCTGTTTGTTTCTTCTCTACCCCCCCCCCCCCCCCTCACCCCCCCCCCCCCCCCCCCCCAGTTGGTTCCAAACTAGTCTTTAACCCCGATGGCACCCTATATCACCTCCACCTTCTAATCGACCTCATCCCTCTCTCTCTCTCTCCTCTCTCTCACACACACACTGACAGAAAGACAACAACAACAAAAAAGAGAGAGACAGACAGACAGAGGAGAGAGGGGGATAGCAGAAACACACACACACACACACACATACACACACACTATATATATATATATATATATATATATATATATATATATATATATATATATATATATATATATAAAATACATATATGTGTACATTATATATATATATATATAATATATATATATATATATATATATATATATATATATATATATATATATATATATATCACACTTTGCACAGATGCCGATTTCTTTGCTTTTGTCTTTTAATTCAATGATAAATGTAGCTTGTAGCAAAACAAAAGCCAGATTATAAATACTGGCAGAAAAAAAAAAACGATCAGACATCATATCATAACACATTGTATACTCAGGAAAATATATCAGTTAACATTCCACAGGTATATGGCATCCCTATCATAGCTCAACGTGACAAATCCATTTTCTGTAGATATCAGTTAACATACCAACAGGACAATCAATCTCTCTCTCTCTCTCTCTCTCTCTCTCTCTCTCTCTCTCTCCTGATGCTTGGCCAGATGTAATATAAACACTTACATACTTGTTCCTCTCTCCCTCTCTCTCTCTCTCTCACACACACACACACACACACACACACACACACACACACACACACACACACACAGCGTCTCTCTCTCTTGCTTAGAGGTCATTTACACACACACACACACACACACACACACACCACACACACACACACACACACACACACCACGACATAACACGTTTAGTACTAACGTAATCATAAAGCTGATGGCGAAATTCAAAGCATACCATATAATAAAGCAGATACTGAAATTCAAAGCATAGATAAGGTATAAAAACATGGATTCTGGATTCCTGGCAAACTTTTATTTAATGCAAGGCCACATGGGAAAATAGGGAATGTTAACTGATGTCTGTATATGGACTAAAACAGGAAGGTTGAATATGAAACATCTACAGATCGAAATATGTTTAGACAAAGAAAAACGTCTTTAACGAATATATACACAAAGCAAGTAAATCATAGCAAGTTTTTTTTCCCCACACATATTAACACTGGGAGGAAGAACGGATGAATGAGGGTTGGTGATTGTAGTTACTTTGGATGACAGATGAATTACCAAAACAAAAAACACAAAACAAAAAAGAAAGAAAGAAAAAACGATGTACGTGAGATAAGAATAAAGGAACATTCATTTTGTCCACCTTCAATGCACAAGCAAACATGGTGAAACGATAATATGACTTCGTATGTGGGGATAAGCGTGAAAATGAGAGAGAGACAGAGAGAGAGAGAGAGAGAGAGAGAGAGAGAGAGAGAGAGAGAGAGAGAGATTTTTTTTTAAAAAGGAAGAAAAAAGAAAACAAATGGCACTTTCATTTTGTCCGCTTTTAATGCACAAGCAAACACAATGAAATGATGATGTGAGTTTGTATGTGGTGATAAGCATATGAGAGAGAGAGGGTGGTGGTGGGTGGAGATGATTTGTTTGCACATTGCATAGCAAATGACTTTTTAAAATAATAAATCAACAGCCTTGCTGCCTAGTTTATGACAAGTCTTTCAGTTAGTAAGGCTAAATCAAGTAAAAACAGGCCTACAGTATTCATGTCGTTTCCATGAAAACAACAATCATTGTATGGGTTTGAGCCACGTTCGTATAATGGCGTTTGCAACGTTTGCCGGAAACACACACACACACACACACACACACACACACGCAGAGTCAAAATCGAAAACAACTAACATGACGTGTTCATGCAGACTACGTCAGTCCATTGGAATGAAAAAGAATAAAATAAAATGAAATAAATGAATTTAAAAAAAAAACTCATGCTTAAAGTTTCAATTGTTCGACATTGGATTTTTTTTTTAATGCCGGGAGCTTGTGGGTGTGTGAGGGGTGTGTGTATATATATATGTGTGTGTGTGTGTGTGTGTGTGTGTGTGTGTGTGTGTGAAGGATTTTATATCTATATTTCCCTGATTTTTCACTCTTATTTTCTCTCTCCCCCATCCACCTTCCACCCCCGCCCGCCTTTCTCCTTTTTTTAAAATTAAAAATCTTTGCCAAGTCATCAATGTGATGACGGGGGAACTGTTAGCCAGCACTTTCCCTCTACTAAATTGTTCAACTCACTGTTCGGTCAATCAGTGGAGACTGCATCTCTTAAAGGATCCAAGTCAAGGCTGTTCTGTACAATTCTTGGCTGCTGTTAGTTCTTATGTGATGACAATGCTTTGGTTATTAAACAGTTGAGCTGACCATTGTGATTGCTGATACATTCTGAACTCGCTTGTATCCTGAAATGGATCCTCAAGCGTAGGCTCAAAGTTTATCTCCTACAGTTATACTGTTTACATGATTATTTTAGTTTTTCAGCAACTTATTTCCTTACCACACTTTCTTTTCGTTTTACTTCCTACCCTTGGCTGATTGCTTTGGGGTGCTGTTGGATTCCGTTTTTTTAACCCGTGTGGTATGAATACCGCAGAATTGTAGACTGTTGGATTTCTCCATTTGATGCCAAGGGAGCACAGACACGGTTAATTTTGGCTCCTTGACGAGTCCGATCCAGCGGACGAAAGGCTTCGGAACAGACGATATGTAACGGCACTGTTATGAAGATGAGTTACGATGGTCCCTATATGCTGCTAGTCAATGTTTTTATTTTTACAATACATAGTTTTTTCCTTTTTTCATTTTCTTTACTCCCCCCCCCCCCCCCCCCCCCCCTCCACCCACACATGCCTTTTTTTATCTTTGAAGTAAATCTCTGCCAAGTCGCATATCTGTGTGTTTGTGTGTCATTTTCTGTACGTCCTAACTCGGCGTCTTGCGCATTTGGTTAAACCCGTATTTCGTCAAAAAGCCTCTGAGAGTTTTGGCCTGGATCGGATGATTTCAGAGCGACTGTGTTTTTGTTGAAAAAAGGGGCTTTCACACGGTTTCAATTCTAGAAAGTCATTTTTTGTTTGTTTTAAACAAATACAGAAGGTGGTAAAATAATGTTGCTTATAGCCCAGCCGACTGCAAAGGGCCACATCAGGCTGTATACAGAAGGTGACTTTACAACTTGGTACATTGTAATATTTGTCGACATTGTAATTATTCGTCGACAGATGGGTGGCTACAAATCAAAATAATGAGGTATGGACCCGCACGATTATACACAATCAAGTCTTTATATATTTTTTTTAAAATCTTAACGAATTTTAGGAACCAGTCAGTTACCTTGGACAGCCTGCAGCCTCTTCACACTTTGTTTTCTCTGTCAGGTTATCCACGCAGCGTGTGTACATCAATAAATACGCACAAGCGCGCGCGCACGCGCGCGCGTGTGTGTGCATCCCGTTGGCCATAGCGTTTGATGTGTTGTGATCAGTTAAAGAGTAACATAAAGTTCTCTATAAAACACACATTGAGACAAGGGGGGAAATCATGTTTAAGAAATCGTCAGAAGTCTCCTGCCTCCTAAAAACAAACAAACAAAAAGAGCAATATAAAAGATTTATAGTTCTTGTTGGCCAACAATGATGTCATTAAAAGAACAGAAAAGAAAAGGAAAGAAAAAGGTCATATTTTCTCCAGCACAGTACGTCACACACAGGTGTCCGTTTGGCTGAATGTCACGTGACAGCACCTTAACTGCAGCTTTTTAACTTGCAAGGAAACTTGAAAGATAACAGACTAACAATTTGACAGCTAACCAATGGATAAGATGCAGCTATTCTTTTTTTTAAATTTTAGATGATGTGTTTATACTCTATGTGCCGGGCACGGGTTAAAAAAGGCATCTCTTCAAATTGAAAAAAAAAAAATTTAAGAAAGAAATATATGATACAAAGTGCAATTGTGTCCTTCCTTCAAGACTGCGAGTCATGGTTATCATGGTGTGTGTGTGTGTGTGTGTGTGAGAGAGAGAGAGAGAGAGAGAGAGAGAGAGAGAGAGAGAGAGAGAGAGAGCTCAGAGCATTGACTGAACTGAGATAATGGATTGAATTTAATAGAACTTTACGAAAGCAGGATGTCACTGTAGGCTATCGGATCAGTCGAAACGCTTGATGTCGAAGACTTACAGTGGTCCACGAACTGTGCTCCATTTTTTTTGCACTCGTAAAGAAAAAAAATCACCACAAAACACCACAGGCATAATCCACACACTCGACGATCGACGAACTTGTGAGGCGAAGAAACTACCGCATCCACCAAGCACTCAGTGCAAGGGAAACAACCGTGTAAATCCACAGTGGAGACGAAGACTGCAGCAGTGACGTCGCTTTGTTGCAGCCGTCGGAGTAACAATAGCAGCGCTGTGTGTATCCTCCGTTGTTGACCTGGTAGTAGCACCCCTCCTCCCTCAAGCCCGGGCTGTTGGCGACCCGCACACAGTACTTGGTGTTCACCTCGGATGCTGTAAAGTAGCGACAGAACAGAAACATGTTTTAAGACAGTCACTTCAACAGGTTTGCAATCTAGTACTGTTCAAATCAGTGTATACCGAACCCCCCGAGCAAACCACGAACCCCGAACAAATTAACATGGAGCAGATTACAACACGACAGAGCATAGTTCAGTACAATGCAGAGCACATCACAGTCCAACTCACTAAACTTACGCTCACACCAGCAACAGCCAGAGTCAGCCAAGGTAGCATAAACCAAGCCAACTCCACCTGATACAAACAAGTTAGGTAACTCTTCTTCATGATGAAACAAATACACCTCCATAACTCCAAACAAATACCGCTTACGACACCGAATTGCCTGGCCAGAAATGACGACACAGAGCACACAGAACACACAAGGAGGCACACAAGCATGTCTCCTTGTTCGTTCTGTGTGCTCTGTGTCGTCATTTCTGATGGACAAGTTGGTGTCGTAAGCAGCATCCGTTTGGAGTTATGAACGTGTATTGTTTCATGATAGGAGCAAGAGTTACCCTGCCAGTTCGTTATGTACCATCTACTGTTCTCTGCCTCATTTCCTATCAACCTGATACATCCCAAAACAACCAAGCCCTTCCAACTCCAGCACAAAGCAGTCCAGCATCCACCCACCCAACTTGGACCAACCCTGCACAAACCAAACCTACTGAACCCAATCCAGTACATACCAATCCAACGTAAACCATTCCAACCCAATCCAGTACATACCAATCCAACGTAAACCATTCCAACCCAATCCAGTACATACCAATCCAACGTAAACCATTCCAACCCAATCCAGTACATACCAATCCAACGTAAACCATTCCAACCCAATCCAGCACATACCAATCCAACGTAAACCATTCCAACCCAATCCAGTACATACCAATCCAACGTAAACCATTCCAACCCAATCCAGTACATACCAATCCAACGTAAACCATTCCAACCCAATCCAGTACATACCAACCCAACGTAAACCATTCCAACCCAATCCAGCACATACCAATCCAATGTAAACCACTCCAACCCAATCCAGTAGATACCAATCCAACGTAAACCATTCCAACCCAATACAGTACATACCAATCCAATGTAAACTACTCCAACCCAATCCAGTACATACCAATCCAACGTAAACCATTCCAACCCAATCCAGTACATACCAATCCAATGTAAACCACTCCAACTCAATCCAGTACATACCAATCCAATGTAAACCACTCCAACCCAATCCAGTAGATACCAATCCAATGTAAACCACTCCAACCCAATCCAGTACAGACCAATCCAACGTAAACCATTCCAACCCAATCCAGTACAGGCCAATCCAACGTAAACCATTCCAACCCAATCCAGTACATACCAATCCAACGTAAACCATTCCAACCCAATCCAGTACAGGCCAATCCAACGTAAACCATTCCAACCCAATCCAGTACAGGCCAATCCAACATAAACCATTCCAACCCAATCCAGTACAGGCCAATCCAACGTAAACCATTCCAACCCAATCCAGTACATACCAATCCAACGTAAACCATTCCAACCCAATCCAGCACATACCAATCCAACGTACACCATTCCAACCCAATCCAGTACATACCAATCCAAAGGACACCATTCCAACCCAATCCAGTAATACCAATCCAACGTAAAACATTCCAACCCAATCCAGTACAGGCCAATCCAACATAAACCACTCCAACCCAATCCAGTACATACCAATCCAACGTACACCATTCCAACCCAATCCAGTACATACCAATCCAACGTAAACCATTCCAACCCAATCCAGTACATACCAACCCAACGTAAACCATTCCAACCCAATCCAGTACATACCAATCCAATGTAAACCACTCCAACCCAATCCAGTAGATACCAATCCAACGTAAACCATTCCAACCCAATCCAGTACATACCAATCCAATGTAAACCACTCCAACCCAATCCAGTACATACCAATCCAATGTAAACCACTCCAACCCAATCCAGTAGATACCAATCCAATGTAAACCACTCCAACCCAATCCAGTACAGACCAATCCAACGTAAACCATTCCAACCCAATCCAGTACAGGCCAATCCAACGTAAACCATTCCAACCCAATCCAGTACATACCAATCCAACGTAAACCATTCCAACCCAATCCAGTACATACCAATCCAACGTAAACCATTCCAACCCAATCCAGTACAGGCCAATCCAACATAAACCATTCCAACCCAATCCAGTACAGGCCAATCCAATGTAAACCACTCCAACCCAATCCAGTAGATACCAATCCAATGTAAACCACTCCAACCCAATCCAGTACAGACCAATCCAACGTAAACCATTCCAACCCAATCCAGTACAGGCCAATCCAACGTAAACCATTCCAACCCAATCCAGTACATACCAATCCAACGTAAACCATTCCAACCCAATCCAGTACAGGCCAATCCAACGTAAACCATTCCAACACAATCCAGTACAGGCCAATCCAACATAAACCATTCCAACCCAATCCAGTACAGGCCAATCCAACGTAAACCATTCCAACCCAATCCAGTACATACCAATCCAACGTAAACCATTCCAACCCAATCCAGCACATACCAATCCAACGTAAACCATTCCAACCCAATCCAGTACATACCAATCCAACGTACACCATTCCAACCCAATCCAGTACATACCAATCCAAAGTACACCATTCCAACCCAATCCAGTAATACCAATCCAACGTAAACCACTCCAACCCAATCCAGTACATACCAATCCAACGTACACCATTCCAACCCAATCCAGTACATACCAATCCAACGTAAACCATTCCAACCCAATCCAGTACATACCAACCCAACGTAAACCATTCCAACCCAATCCAGCACATACCAATCCAATGTAAACCACTCCAACCCAATCCAGTAGATACCAATCCAACGTAAACCATTCCAACCCAATCCAGTACATACCAATCCAATGTAAACCACTCCAACCCAATCCAGTACATACCAATCCAATGTAAACCACTCCAACCCAATCCAGTAGATACCAATCCAATGTAAACCACTCCAACCCAATCCAGTACAGACCAATCCAACGTAAACCATTCCAACCCAATCCAGTACATACCAATCCAACGTAAACCATTCCAACCCAATCCAGTACATACCAATCCAACGTAAACCATTCCAACCCAATCCAGTACAGGCCAATCCAACATAAACCATTCCAACCCAATCCAGTACAGGCCAATCCAACATAAACCATTCCAACCCAATCCAGTACATACCAATCCAACGTAAACCATTCCAACCCAATCCAGCACATACCAATCCAACGTACACCATTCCAACCCAATCCAGTACATACCAATCCACGTAAACCATTCCAACCCAATCCAGTACATACCAATCCAACGTAAACCATTCCAACCCAATCCAGTACATACCAACCCAACGTAAACCATTCCAACCCAATCCAGCACATACCAATCCAATGTAAACCACTCCAACCCAATCCAGTAGATACCAATCCAACGTAAACCATTCCAACCCAATCCAGTACATACCAATCCAATGTAAACCACTCCAACCCAATACAGTACATACCAATCCAATGTAAACCACTCCAACCCAATCCAGTAGATACCAATCCAATGTAAACCACTCCAACCCAATCCAGTACATACCAATCCAACGTAAACCATTCCAACCCAATCCAGTACATACCAATCCAACGTAAACCACTCCAACCCAATCCAGTACATACCAATCCAATGTAAACCATTCCAACCCAATCCAGTACATACCAATCCAACGTAAACCATTCCAACCCAACCCATAACCCCTCATAAACCAGCCTAACTCGACCCAATCAACTCAACTGAACCAAATCAACCCCACCCAGTATAAACCAACTCGACTCAACCCTACCCCCAACCAACATAGCCATTCAACCCAACCCGAACCAAACGAAATGGACAACCCCCTCTCCCCCCCCCCCCCCCCCTCCTAAAAACCCGCACACCAACCCCGTCAATGCCCCCTAGCGGCCAACCCTCCCTCCCTGGGGCATGAAGACGTACTTCTTCTGATGAGCCATCCGTCGTTCATCTTCACCTTGGTGATGACCTTCATGCAGGCGAAGCAGTCCGTTCGGTTGTGGGGCTGGTCACACGACGTGCCGCGCCGGCCCTGGAAGTAAGCGTTGCACTCCAGGCAGGAGACCCCCCCTGGAACATTTGTTTAAATCACATACATGGTCAGTGAGGCCAACCCCTCGGACACATTTTTATCAGGTGCGTGGTCACGAGGCAAACCCTCTGAAAACTGACCATTTTAAAAAAAAATGTAAGTACTGAATCCGCCAAACATGAACAAACGAATCAGAAGACAAAACCTGACGCGTTTCGACCTCTTAGGTCTTCTTCAGGCCAGATAAACAACACTCAGGCAACGAAAATGAACGAACAATCACTTATCTCATTAAATTCGGCGCACGATGGGCGTTGATCCAACGCCAAAGAGAAGTGATTGCTCGTTCATCATTTTCACTGTCCTCAGTGTTGTTTGGCTTGCCCGAGGAAGACCTCAGAGGTCGAAAACGCGTCGCGTTTTGTCTTGTGATTCGTGTGTTCATGTTTGGCGGATGCAGGACTTCACTTTTTTTTTTTTTTTTTTTTTTTTACGATTTGTTTAGATTTCCGCCTGCAGTCGCCTCATTTTGCAACTACCTGTGAAAACATTTTCATCACCTGTGTGGTCAGTGAGGCAAACCCTGTGAAACATTTTCATCACCTGTGTGGTCAGTGAGGAAAACCCCTGTGTAACATTTTCATCACCTGTGTGGGTCAGTGAGGCAAAACATGTGTAACATTTTCATCACCTGTGTGGTCAGTGAGGCAAACCCTGTGTTAACATTTTCATCACCTGTGTGGTCAGTGAGGCAAACCCGGGTGTAACATTTTCATCACCTTTTGTGGTCAGTGAGGCAAACCCTGTGTAACATTTTCATCACCGGTGTGGTTCAGTGAGGCAAAACCCTGTGTAACATTTTCATCACCTGTGTGGTCAGTGAGGCAAACCTGTGTAACATTTTCATCACCTGTGTGGTCAGTGAGGCAAACCCTGTGTAACATTTTCATCACCTATGGTGGTCAGTGAGGCAAACCCTGTGTAACATTTTCATCACCTATGTGGTCAGTGAGGCAAACCCTGTGTAACATTTTCATCACCTGTGTGGTCAGTGAGGCAAACTCTGTGAAACATTTTCATCACCTATGTGGTCAGTGAGGCAAACCCTGTGAAACATTTTCATCACCTATGGGGTCAGTGAGGCAAACCTGTGTAACATTTTCATCACCTGTGTGGTCAGTGAGGCAAACCCTGTGTAACATTTTCATCACCTGTGTGGTCAGTGAGGCAAACCCTGTGAAACATTTTCATCACCTGTGTGGTCAGTGAGGCGAACCATGTGTAACATTTTCATCACCTGTGTGGTCAGTGAGGCAAACCCTGTGTAACATTTTCATCACCTGTGTGGTCAGTGAGGCAAACCCTGTGTAACATTTTCATCACCTATGTGGTCAGTGAGGCAAACCCTTTTGTAACATTTTCATCACCTGTGTGGTCAGTGAGGCAAACCCTGTGAAACATTTTCATCACCTATGTGGTCAGTGAGGCAAACCATGTGTAACATTTTCATCACCTATGTGGTCAGTGAGGCAAACCTGTTGAAACATTTTCATCACCTATGTGGTCAGTGAGGCAAACCCTGTGAAACATTTTCATCACCTATGTGGTCAGTGAGGCAAACCCTGTGAAACATTTTCTTCACCTATGGGGTCAGTGAGGCAAACCCTGTGTAACATTCTCATCACCTATGTGGTCAGTGAGGCAAACCCTGTGAAACATTTTTCATCACCTATGTGGTCAGTGAGGCAAACCCTGTGAAACATTTTCATCACCTATGTGGTCAGTGAGGCAAACCCTGTGTAACATTTTCATCACCTATGTGGTCAGTGAGGCAAAACCTGTGAAACATTTTCATCACCTATGTGGTCAGTGAGGCAAACCATGTGTAACATTTTCATCACCTATGTGGTCAGTGAGGCAAACCATGTGTAACATTTTCATCACCTATGTGGTCAGTGAGGCAAACCCTGTGAAACATTTTTCATCACCTATGTGGTCAGTGAGGCAAACCTGTGTAACATTTTCATCACCTATGTGGTCAGTGAGGCAAACCATGTGTAACATTTTCATCACTGTGTGGTCAGTGAGGAAAACCCCTGTGAAATTTTCATCACCTGTGTGGTCAGTGAGGCAAAACATGTGTAAATTTTCATCACCTGTGTGGTCAGTGAGGCAAACCCTGTGAAACATTTTCATCACCTGTGTGGTCAGTGAGGCAAACCCTGTGTAACATTTTCATCACCTGTGTGGTCAGTGAGGCAAAACATGTGTAACATTTTCATCACCTGTGTGGTCAGTGAGGCAAACCCTGTGTAACATTTTCATCACCTGTGTGGTCAGTGAGGCAAACCCTGTGTAACATTTTCATCACCTGTGTGGTCAGTGAGGCAAACCCTGTGTAACATTTTCATCACCTGTGTGGTCAGTGAGGCAAACCCTGTGTAACATTTTCATCAACCTGTGTGGTCAGTGAGGCAAACCCTGTGTAACATTTTCATCACCTGTGTGGTCAGTGAGGCAAACCTGTGTAACATTTTCATCACCTATGTGGTCAGTGAGGCAAACCCTGTGTAACATTTTCATCACCTATGTGGTCAGTGAGGCAAACCCTGTGTAACATTTTCATCACCTGTGTGGTCAGTGAGGCAAACCCTGTGAAACATTTTCATCACCTATGTGGTCAGTGAGGCAAACCCTGTGAAACATTTTCATCACCTATGGGGTCAGTGAGGCAAACCTGTGTAACATTTTCATCACCTGTGTGGTCAGTGAGGCAAACCCTGTGTAACATTTTCATCACCTGTGTGGTCAGTGAGGCAAACCCTGTGAAACATTTTCATCACCTGTGTGGTCAGTGAGGCGAACCATGTGTAACATTTTCATCACCTGTGTGGTCAGTGAGGCAAACCCTGTGTAACATTTTCATCACCTGTGTGGTCAGTGAGGCAAACCCTGGTGAAAACATTTTCATCACCTATGTGGTCAGTGAGGCAAACCCTGTGTAACATTTTCATCACCTGTGTGGTCAGTGAGGCAAACCTGTGAAACATTTTCATCACCTATGTGGTCAGTGAGGCAAACCCAAATGTGTAACATTTTCATCACCTATGTGGTCAGTGAGGCAAACCTGTGTAACATTTTCATCACCTATGTGGTCAGTGAGGAAAAACCCTGTGAAACATTTTATCACCTATGTGGTCAGTGAGGCAAACCCTGTGAAACATTTTCATCAACCCTATGGGGTCAGTGAGGCAAACCTGTGTAACATTCTCATCACCTAGTGGTCAGTGAGGCAAACCCTGTGAAACATTTTCATCACCTATGTGGTCAGTGAGGCAAAACCTGTGAAACATTTTCATCACTATGTGGTCAGTGAGGCAAACCCTGTGTAACATTTTCATCACCTATGTGGTCAGTGAGGCAAAACCTGTGAAACATTTTCATCACCTATGTGGTCAGTGAGGCAAACCATGTGTAACATTTTCATCACCTATGTGGTCAGTGAGGCAAACCATGTGTAACATTTTCATCACCTATTGTGGTCAGTGAGGCAAACCCTGTGAAACATTTTCATCACCTATGTGGTCAGTGGAGGCAAACCCTGTGTAACATTTTCATCACCTATGTGGTCAGTGAGGCAAAACTGTGAAACATTTTCATCACCTATGTGGTCAGTGAGGCCAAACCATGTGTAACATTTTCATCACCTATGTGGTCAGTGAGGCAAACCATGTGTAACATTTTCATCACCTATGTGGTCAGTGAGGAAAACCCCTGTGAAACATTTTCATCACCTATGTGGTCAGTGAGGCAAACCCTGTGTAACATTTTCATCACCTATGTGGTCAGTGAGGCAAACCCTGTGTAACATTTTCATCACCTGTGTGGTCAGTGAGGCAAACCCTGTGTAACATTTTCATCACCTATGTGGTCAGTGAGGCAAACCCTGTGTAACATTTTCATCACCTATGTGGTCAGTGAGGCAAACCTGTGTACCATTTTCATCACCTGTGTGGTCAGTGAGGCAAACCCTGTGTAACATTTTCATCACCTGTGTGGTCAGTGAGGCAAACCCTGTGTAACATTTTCATCACCTGTGTGGTCAGTGAGACAAACCCTGTGTAACATTTTCATCACCTGTGTGGTCAGTGAGGCAAAACCCTGTGTAACATTTTCATCACCTGTGTGGTCAGTGAGCAAACCTGTGTAACATTTTCATCACCTGTGTGGTCAGTGAGGCAAACCCTGTGTAACATTTTCATCACCTTTTGTGGTCAGTGAGGCAAACCCTGTGTGACATTTTCATCACATATGTGGTCAGTGAGGCAAACCCTGTGAAACATTTTCATCACCTATGTGGTCAGTGAGGCAAACCCTGTGTAACATTTTCATCACCTATGTGGTCAGTGAGGCAAACCTGTGAAACATTTTCATCACCTATGTGGTCAGTGAGGCAAACCATGTGTAACATTTCATCACCTATGTGGTCAGTGAGGCAAACCCTGTGAAACATTTTCATCACCTATGTGGTCAGTGCGGCAAACCCTGTGTAACATTTTCATCACCTGTGTGGTCAGTGAGGCAACCCTGTGAAACATTTTCATCACCTATGTGGTCAGTGAGGCAAACCCTGTGAAACATTTTCATCCCCTATGGGGTCAGTGAGGCAAACCCTGTGTAACATTTTCATCACCTGTTTTGGTCAGTGAGGCAAACCCTGTGTAACATTTTCATCACCTATGTGGTCAGTGAGGCAAACCCTGTGAAACATTTTCATCACCTGTGTGGTCAGTGAGGCGAACCTGTGTAACATTTTCATCACCTGTGTGGTCAGTGAGGCAAACCCTGTGTAACATTTTCATCACCTGTGTGGTCAGTGAGGCAAACCCTGTGTAACATTTTCATCACCTATGTGGTCAGTGAGGAAAACCCTGTGTAACATTTTCATCACCTGTGTGGTCAGTGAGGCAAACCCGGGTGAAACATTTTCATCACCTATGTGGTCAGTGAGGCAAACCATGTGTAACATTTTCATCACCTATGTGGTCAGTGAGGCAAACCCTGTGTAACATTTTCATCACCTATGTGGTCAGTGAGGCAAACCTGTGAAACATTTCCATCACCTATGTGGTCAGTGAGGCAAACCCTGTGAAACATTTTCATCACCTATGGGGTCAGTGAGGCAAACCCTGTGTAACATTTTCATCACCTATGTGGTCAGTGAGGCAAACCCTGTGAAACATTTTCATCACCTATGTGGTCAGTGAGGCAAACCCTGTGAAACATTTTCATCACCTATGTGGTCAGTGAGGCAAAACCCTGTGAAACATTTTCATCACCTGTGTGGTCAGTGAGGCAAACCCTGTGTAACATTTTCATCACCTGTGTGGTCAGTGAGGCAAACCCTGTGAAACATTTTCATCACCTATGTGGTCAGTGAGGCAAACCCTGTGAAACATTTTCATCACCTATGTGGTCAGTGGGCAACCTGTGAAACATTTTCATCACCTGTGTGGTCAGTGAGGCAAACCTGGGAAACATTTTCATCACCTATGTGGTCAGTGAGGCAAACCCTGTGAAACATTTCATCACCTATGCGGTCAGTGAGGCAAACCATGTGTAACATTTTCATCACCTATGTGGTCAGTGAGGCAAACCATGTGTAACATTTTCATCACCTATGTGGTCAGTGAGGCAAACCTGTGAAAACTTTCATCACCTATGTGGTCAGTGAGGCAAACCATGTGTAACATTTTCATCACCTATGTGGTCAGTGAGGCAAACCCTGTGAAACATTTTCATCACCTATGTGGTCAGTGGGGCAAACCCTGGTGTAACATTTTCATCACCTATGTGGCCCAGTGAGGAAAACCCCTGTGTAACATTTTCATCACCTGTGTGGTCAGTGGGGCAAACCCTGTGTAACATTTTCATCACCTATGTGGTCAGTGAGGCAAACCTGTGTATCATTTTCATCACCTATGTGGTCAGTGAGGCAAACCTGTGTACCATTTTTCATCACCTGTGTGGTCAGTGAGGCAAACCCTGTGTAACATTTTCATCACCTGTGTGGTCAGTGAGGCAAACCCTGTGTAACATTTTCATCACCTGTGTGGTCAGTGAGGCAAACCCTGTGTAACATTTTCATCACCTGTGTGGTCAGTGAGGCGAACCCTGTGTAACATTTTCATCACCTATGTGGTCAGTGAGGCGAAACCCTGTGTAACATTTTCATCACCTGTGTGGTCAGTGAGGCAAACCCTGTGAAACATTTTCATCACCTATGTGGTCAGTGAGGCAAACCCTGTGTAACATTTTCATCACCTATGGGGTCAGGAGGCAAACCTGTGAAACATTTTCATCACCTATGTGGTCAGTGAGGCAAACCCTGTGTAACATTTTCATCCCCTATGTGGTCAGTGAGGCAAAACCCTGTGTAACATTTTCATCACCTATGTGGTCAGTGAGGCAAACCCTGTGTAATATTTTCATCACCTATGTGGTCAGTGAGGCAAACCCTGTGTAACATTTTCATCACCTATGTGGTCAGTGAGGCAAACCCTGTGTAACATTTTCATCACCTATGTGGTCAGTGAGGTAAACCCTGTGTAACATTTTCATCACATATGTGGTCAGTGAGGCAAACCCTGTGTAACATTTTCATCACCTATGTGGTCAGTGAGGCAAACACTGTGAAACATTTTCATCACATATGTGGTCAGTGAGGCAAACCCTGTGTAACATTTTCATCACTATGTGGTAAGTGAGGCAAACCCTGTGTAACATTTTCATCACATATGTGGTAAGTGAGGCAATACCATGTGAAACATTTTCATCACATATGTGGTCAGTGAGGCAAAACCCTGTGTAACATTTTCATCACATGTGTGGTCAGCGAGGCAAACCCTGTGTAACATTTTCATCACATATCGAGGGTTGCCCGGATAAACCTCGTATTTCACTATTTTTCGAAAATCACTTTTTTACATCATTCGATTTGGTTTAGGTTCCAGTTTGTGTTTGTCATATCAGAAACTGAATTTTGATTTAAATTGTTGAGTTATAAAATGAATAATTAAACAAAGTATGAAATTTCAAAGATTTCAGTGACCACATGAAAACCGTAATTACATATACGTTAGTCAACCGAAGCAAAATCCCTGAAAAGATGGCAGTATGAACCTCTTATCTTGAAAAGTTGGCTTCATTTAGTCCGATTCTCCTCTCTGCTCTTCATAGTCGTGTCTGTATAAAACCCCGTATCTTGCACCACTGGCTTTATAAACGGCCGGTATCTGCCACTGTCCTAGCAGTGAGCCGGTGTAAAAGCGGTATTATCAAGTGCGTTGTTTTATACTGGCAAAAATAAGGGTGAGGCTGCTGCCCTTGGAGCCTTTAAACCAAGCACAACAAAATATTATCAACCCCCATTTTGCATGCACTATATCTCTTTTACAGAAATGATACGTCAGTAGAATAGATCATACGCACTAGATTATCTGGTGGCTGTGCAGACACTTTGTCTGAAGTCATCACTGTCTGTCATTGTGTTTATAATTTGGTTCAAATGACACGTTGACAGACAGTATACATTCACAAATTGATGTCAGAACCTTACCCTCCAGGGTCTTTCTCCCCATCCCTTTCGTGCATCAACAGCTAGCCTGGCATGTTTATCAGTGCAAGGTCAAGAACAATGGAGTGTTGCATTCCTAAAGGGACCTGGGCTGGTCACATAGGAACCATAGCTCAAGTTTACCTACTCCTACCCCATTTGATGGACTTTTCTTCACACAGAAAGACTACTTTCTATTTGCTGACCCTTTTATCATTGCTGATTGCCAAGATTCAACAAATTCTTCTTGACTTCTTGAGGGTAAGTATCCATTATTTCTTTTATAAACCATAATCTCTCTCTCACCCCTCTCTCACTCTCTCTCTCTCTCTCTCTCTCTCTCTCTCTCTCTCCCCTCTCTCTCTCTCTCTCTCTCTCTCTCTCTCTATCTCTCCCCCCCCCCCTCCCTCACCTGTTTGGTCTTTTCTTTTATGTATGAATCCAGTTTTACATTGTTAGTATGGCATGTTTTTTATTGTAGGATTTCATAAATTCTCTCTCTCTCTCTCTCTCTCTCTCTTCTCTCTCTCTCTCTCTTCTCTCTTTCTCTCTTATTTTATCTAAAACATTTACATGCACGCATGCATGCAGGCATGCACACACACACACACACACACACACACACACACACACACACACACACACACACACAATTACATACATACTTGCACACATGCATGGCATCATGTATACATACATACATGTTGATATGTTTCCTAATGAGCATGGCTAACTCTACATTGTTTCATCAAGCTTGATGTTTGAAACATGTTTCCCTGTTGCAGGTTGGTATCCAGTGTGAACAGCATGGACCCAGACAGGATGGAGCACAGGTGTATCTCAATATGGCGACATTCTTTGTCTCAGCGGCGGACGAATCAGCGGCTCATTCCACTGCAACCAACAGCCAGCAGCAGGGCCAGGAGATGGATGCATTTGATGAGTCTGATGATGAACCTTGTTCGAAAACGAGTCAGCGCTTTCAATACGTCTGATGATGAACCTCTGATTAAAAAACTGGTAGCTCCACAGTCAGACTTCAATCTTCAGATGAAGAACCCTCATCATGAAAGTTGGTCCTGAAGTTGCTGATGATTCTGCAGACCCGACATTTTGTACCATCAGAAGATCGGAGACATCACCACATGACCAAGAGTCCGACACCTTTGACAGTAGCTTCCCCGCAGTCCAAAGCAGAAAACGACGTCGGAAGACCAAACGTCAGAGTAATCTGATCAGGGCACAAGCTGCCAGTCTAGCACTAACAAAGGAAAGAGAGGGGCAATGTCGCAATACACCACGTTCGTCTGGACAACCTGTTATTCAGCTAATGGATTGATCCGAACAGAAGTGAATCCAGACGGAAACTGTTTTTTTGAAGCCTCCGCCTTTCATCTGGAAGACATAACAGGACAGGAACTCCGCCGCTGTTTGTGTGCCACCTTGAAGACAATTATGGAGCATACGGTCCCTTCATGGTCCAAAACCCGGGGAAGATGACAATGACATCTTTATGAGGTTCCATATGAATGTCTCTGAATTGCAACAGCCAGGCAAATGGAGCAATGATGCCGCAGACCTTCTGCCACGAGTATTGGCCGACTGGTCCGAGAGACCAGTCCGTGTTTTCACGAGTGACTTATTCAAATCCGTCTTAGACTTCTTGCCATCCACTAGCAGCACCGGCGGCACGACTTGGCAGCACGCAGAACGCATCACACTGGCTTTCACTGTCCACGAGCCGTCTCACTACGATGCTTGCCACAGGTCAGACAGACAACAGTCTTCAGGGATTCAGCATGAAGTCAGTCTCCATTCTGATGATGGGGATGAGCAAGACTTCCAACCCACACATCAGTCGACACCAACCAAAGATCAGAACCAGACTGATGGGGACAGCTCGGGGAGGGACCAAGTAGTCCCACCCAGGACGAGAGTTTGAAAACCACACCCAAAAAAAGAAACCGTCCAATGCCAGCGTAAACATCACTCCAAGAAAACAAGGATCCTTCCAAACCCCGCCCAAGAAACATCTTTCAAGAAAGAAAACAGGCAAACCCGGGAGCTTGGAAACAAAACGTGAGAAAATCCTTAAATTTGCAAGGGAAAGAGTATGTATCTCAGACTGGCAAATTGTGCAAGCCAAATGTGTCCAGCAGATTGACTGTAGCAAGTGCAGATTCAAGTGCAATGATCGCGTCCCAGAAGAAAATCGGCAGCAGATCTTTCAGACATTCTATGCCTTGGACACTTACAACGACAGAAAGACTTTATTTGTGCTCATGTAAGAGACAGAGAGACTGTCAGTATTCTGGGGCGGACAATATGCCAGTGCCAAGAAGCGTCAACGGTGCCGGACCTTTTCCTTTGTTGTGGACGGCCAGGAACAACGCGTGTGCAAAAAGTTCTTTTGGCGGACACTGGCAAAAGGCGAAGCCCACGTTGATCACGCTCTAAAGAACAGCACGAATCAGACCTTTACTGGCCAAGAACGTCGAGGAAAGTGCCAGCCACACAACAAAACTAGCGAAAGCCGTATTGAGGGCGTCAGAAGACACATAGAGTCTTTCCCCGCCGTAGAGTCTCATACACACGGAAGGACACGCAGCGAAAATATTTGGAGCCTGGGCTGACAGTGAAGAAGATGCACGATTTCTATGTGCAGCAGTGCAAAGAGCAAGGACTGCAGCCAGTTTCCACTAAAAAGGTACCGGCAGGTATTCAATAGCGAGTACAATCTGGCATTCCATGTGCCAAAAAAGATCAGTGTTCTGTGTGTGCTGCTTTCGCCGTGAAAAAGACTTCAGACTTGGCCACAGAAGATGACATCAAAGCCTATGAAGAAACACCAGGAAAGAAAGAAGAGGGCACGCCTTGAGAAAGAGCGGGACAAGGCAGAGGCCAAGGAAGATCGCCGAAAGCATGTGGTCACCGTGGATCTGCAGGCAGTCCTCCAGTCCCCTGCGGCTTAGTGAGTCAGTTATATTATAGACGAAAGTTGTCTGTGTATAACTTCACCATTACTCACTGGCCGATGGGGAGGCCAAGTGCTACACATGGGATGAGACTGAGGGTAAGAGAGGTGCATGTGAGATCGCAACGTGCATCTACTTTTACTGAGCTCACTTCCAGACTTTGTGGAGGAAGTTGTCATCTATTCAGACTGTTGCTCTGGGCAAAACCGAAACCAGTACCTGTCAGCAGCTCTTGCCCATGCAGTCCAGAACATCGGACACATTCAGACCATCACCCACAAGTACCTGGAGAGTGGCCATACGCAGATGGAGTGCGACTCCATACACGCGGCTATCACGTTCGCAAAGAAAAGCACGCCATCTACACCCAAGCAGCTGGGACATCATCCTGCGCATGGCCAGAAGAACACGGCCCTATGTGGTCATTCCAATGAAATTTACAGACGTTTTGGACTTTAAGGCACTGGCTGCATCAGCTTTCAGAAACACAAAAACGGACATCACGGGCCAAAAAGTAAACTGGCTGCAACTTAAAGCATTGCGCTTCGAGAAGGGCAGAGAAGATGAAATTTTATACAAAACATCCTTTGATCAGCCCAGCTACAAGACCATCAAGGTAGTTGGAGGCAGCAAGAGGGGCCGTACTGTCCCATACTACAAGACCGTGCATCATCTCTACAGCCAAAAACTTCCCATCTCTGAAGCGAAGAAAGCTGACCTTCTGTACCTTTGTTCCTCTGGAGTCATTCCGAGGAACACCACACCTTCTACAGGAACCTGCCTGCCTCTTCTGCTGCCAAGGATCGCCTCCCCCAGCCTGACATCAACGAGAAGGACAGTGACTCGGACTAATCATTTCATTTCTGCAAAAGACTTTCACATTGAACTCATTCACTGCTATAATGCAGAAAACCCTCAGTGTGCGACTTCATGTGACTTGATATGTTGTGATATTGTGTGAATTAAACATTGGGATGCTTGACAAAACATCGTTTTGAATAACAGTCTGCCCTTTTAACAGTATTTTACAGTATTGACATGCTGCTATTGTTAAGTGAAAGATCCAAGTGTTCTTGAACTTGATGCTTGACACGTTGTGATGGGATACTTAACATACTGCTACAGGAAACAAGACTGAATTGGGCAATTGCAGTGCCTTTTTGTGGTGATGATAATCAGGCTATTTTGCAACGGTTAGTGTGACGTGATATTGATGTGTCCGGTAACTTGAATA